>VXBW01008460.1:116088-211061 GCA_013400375.1 Thinocorus orbignyianus | reverse complement strand
TGTGGGAGGCCCTGGCCGGGTGAAGCTCTCGGTGGCCGTGGGCGAGGCCTGTCTGTACTCTCCGGTCTCGGTCGGTTGTGCAGGGCGGCGGTGGGGAGGCCAGGTCAATCCCCTGAGGGACAGGATTTGCTTAAATCGGGTTGGGGAGTTCTGCCAGATCTTGGGGTTTCCACCCCAAGGTAGATGAGTTTTTTTGGGGGGGGAATGCGAGAGGCGAAAAGGCTGTTGGCGTAAACAGAGCGGACAGAGAAGTTGGGATGGGGTGGAAGATGGGAGTGTTGTGTGGAATGTCATTAGGCAAAGAGGAATTAAGATGCAGGAATTTGTTTTTATAGCGATGCCATTTAAGTAGTGGTTGGGCTGCGTGAGTAAGAGTTGCCTTGAAGCAGGAAAGTCATACTTCTGCAGGCCAAGAGGCATAAAGATAAAAGCTGTCAAAAGAACACCACGGTTTCTGAAAATGGTCCTTATTTTACTTTTTATCCTCAGCTGTTAGCTAGTACACAAACAGCTGACTTAAACATGCACAAATGTATGCGGTCTTACACGGTTCTCTTAAAATATTAAGTGCTGTAATAAACACCCATCCTTTTGCAACGTCATATGTCTTGGCTGATGCAGAAGAATCCTTGAAACATTAGACCAGCAACTGAAGATGAGTACTGGTGTCAGGCATCTTGCTGTCAAAGCCAAATTTTTCAGAACTGTGTTTGAGAAGGCCGGTTTATTTTCATCAGCCCCCGCTATCCCAGAGTGTTTCTAGGTCACATGCTTGGTTCCATCCTTCGTAAAAGCTAACATTCTTTAAATATTTGGAGGTTTTTTTTGGGTGGGAGGAATGGCAAGAGTGCTAGTAATTAAAAATGTGTGTTTTTGCATGCACACGCACTGGCGAACACAGGCTACTTCCTTTTCTGCTTGGTAGTATTTTTGATCCCACTTTATATTCGTGTAAGCATAAGGAGTGGATAGGCAGTTGCCCATAGTGAATCAGACTTCATCTGGTACTTCAGAGGCTTCCATATCTGGAGTAAAAGGTTGTATCTGAATGATGACTCGAAGCCATCACCACTGCCAGTAGAAGCAGCTGTGCTCTCCCCTTGTTCACTGCTCTTCAGCTTGGCCCTTGCATCAGCCTCTCTTTTGAAGTGGTGCAATTGCTGGTGCTGCCATGTGGTGAGTTAGACTGGGGAATAGGTCTATGTCGCAACTAACCCTACTGTTTTTGTCTTCTGTTGTCCTAAAAAAAAAACCCCACCAACCAATCCTATCAAAGTTTGAGTTAAAGGTTGAAGAGAGGTCAATACTGCTCCCTTCAAAAATAGGCAATTTGCAAAACCCTGGCCAGTTATTGGTATGAAATTTAGAAAAAGGTAATAGAAAACAGATGATTCAGTAATGCTTGGCAGCCTTTGTGCTTAGCAGTATAATGTTAATAGCAAGGCATAATTTTTTTGTAGTCTGATCAGCACCAGGTTACTTCAGTCTCAAACTGGCTGCTGTGATGTTGAATAGAAAACTCATAATCACAGTGGTCATACATTATGTGTTTGACACACAAATCAGGACTTTTTAAAAGTCCTTGAGTTCATGTAGAACATTTCCTTCCACCCCTCTGGAGACATCGATTTGTTTTCCCTCACAGGGATAATTCGCTTTACATTATCAAAGCTCATACATTTATACCTGCATCAACTACACAGTCAGGTACATACGTCTGTAACATGCCATTAAGGAGAAGAACCTGATCAGCTGAAAGGTGACAGTCACAACAGGAAAACCCCCCTAAACCTAAGCTTGCATTTAGCATAGTTCAATCTTTATATGATAAGACTTCCTTCCTCTAAATAAAAAATTCCATGATCTCTTCTTTTCCACTCATAGTTCCTCCTTTCCTGCCATAGATATCTATTCTAAATTACTTGCTTGAATTAAAAACTGTTTAAGAAGGGGAGTGGGTGTCACATTTCAGTTAGCATCTCTAAATTCTGTATGTTGGTCATCTTTTGTACATCTCTATATGTCTCCTACAAATCCAGAAAAAACAAGGGTGGAGATCTTATGCACTGGCATACAGGAGCACTGCAAACAAAAGGAATCTGACCTTTTCTCAGGCACTGAAGTATGGGTAGGCAGAAGTATGCCATTTCGTTGTTCAGGGGGTTGGGTATTATCACACTACACATTTTAAATTTTATAAAGAAGAAAGCTGCATCAGGAGCTACTATGCAAGAACAGACTTCAGGGCAAGAAAATCATCTGGAAATTGTCTCTACAGGGAAGAGAAACATATCGTTTAATCTCTGGGAGATGCAGGGGATTCTGACTTTCAGATCCTGCTAAACTCAAAAGTTGGATTGTCCTCCCCATGAGAGGTAAGACACTGAATATATTTCACCTCAAGACAGCAGCTTCTATTTTCCATTCCTTTTGTCTTGGGCTAAAGCAAGATCATGCTTTCACCTGTGGCAGCAGACCTTTCCCTCTAGGCACAGCCATCACTACTTAACTGTAGTCACCGCGAATAACTGTTTGTCAACAGACTCGGTTGTGGGGGTTTTACATGCATTGCACCTGAGAATTTGATCATGTTCGATAGGAAAAGGGTAGCACAAGGCACTGAAACAACAGTGCTGTGCCTGTTAACCTGTTATTGTATGAATTAGATGGGCATCACAGGCTGCACCATTTTTTGACCTCACTTCTAACATCTCACTAAAATGAAGGAGAGGCACTTCCCTGTCTTTCCCCACAGAAGGTGTCTTCATGTGCAGGTAGCAGAAAGTGAGGAGGCTTGCTTGTGGTCAGTGGTATCTAATGCTTAGCCTACCTTTGAAGTAGTACCTACTTACTCTGCAATTAAGGCAGAAATCATGACAGAGTTAGTAAATCACCGTAGTCATACCCAAAAAGTAAGCTAACGAGTATGAAGCAAGATTAGTTTGCTAATGCTACTGTCAGAATAATATTTGGGGACTTTAACTTGCATTTTAAAAATACAAATAAAAAGGGGGAATAATAAACCAAAGCAAAGTATTTATGGTAATAAAAACCACAACCTCACATTCATCTAGAAGGTATAGTAGCGTATTGGGTGTGAATTGTAATGCAGTATCTTCTGGATTAAAATTAATAGAATATGAAAAAGTAAATGCATTCCAAATGGGTGAAATACAGTTTCAGGTATTAACAACCATAGTACTGAAGTGTATAATTTGAATTTAATGCACAAGGAAATATACAGAAATTACTGTCCAAACTTATGTGGGAAAAACCTCTAAGCAGTTTTAAAAAAATAATCAATATAACTTATTTGTATAGCTAGTAGTTGCAGAGAGTCTCTTACTCTCAAGACACCTGGATTCAATTCCTAGCAGATCACAAAGGACAATTGTGTAATTTAGTAAGTCACTTAGTATAGATGAGATTCAACTAAGGACACTTAGTCTTTCTTAATGATGTTTTCAGAAGCGTGAAGAGACCTTGATTGGAGAAGTGTAAATACATCCTGCCAAAATAGACTAAGAAAGCCTTGGTGCTAATTAGACCTGGTTGCTCCGTGCTTTAGTTGCAAATATAAAGAACGTCTCCTTAACCTCACTGGGATTTTGAAACGATGGTTTCATCAATGTTTGGGTAGCTGACGAAGGCCAGGGGGAGAGAGACAAAGGGCTGCAAGAAGTTTCCAGCTGGTGCAAGTTGTCATTGCTGAGACACCAGAAGGATTGGCTGTATGAGCCGGGGTTAAAGGGGGTTCTAATCAATAATTAAAAAGGGAAGAACTGAAATGAACATGTATTGTGTATTACGACTTAACCTGACCTTTCAAAAAACATCTGTTGAAGGGTGCTTTCGCTATTACAGGCCCCTGGATGATGGAATCATACAGGAATGCAAACATTTCCTATAATTTCCTCTGGCAGGCTCTTCTTTGAAGTTCTGATCCTGTGAGTGTAGTAGAAGACACGATAACAACAATAAGAATACTTCAAAATGGTATGTATATTAGAGAGATGGTGTCTGACTCACCACTTAAAACTAGCTTTTCTGGATGGATGTGTGTTTACATAAAATTGCACTGAAAAAATATAATGGATCAGGCTCGATGGTATTACTGCTCTGAGTTTTATCTGTGGTCACTTACACTAGCAGGAAATACTGTGCCTGTGGTTTCTACATCCTGAGTGGAAATCTGGAATTCAATAAAATATGGTCTCATTACAGCATACCTGTCTCTAACATATGTTCTCATTTTAGTGTCTCTGTACATACAGATAGCTCAGATTTATCTTCTGAATGACAAAGCTTATCCTGTTCACCGCAGAGTATGAGAAACCTTTTGCTGAGCTTTGAAATCATGCATGAAAACCTGCTATCAAATACTGAATACAAGTTGTCACCCTGTTACGGTGGAACACTGAGAAGCAGATCAGAATTTCAGACTCTGGTATTTTGAAACAGAAAGGAAACAATAGAGTATGAACAAAGATTGGTCTCTAAGGGTTGGAGTTCTCCTGGGTTAAATATGATACAAGCTAGCAGCTCACAAAATTCAATAAAAATAAAAAAATATATATGAAGGTGATAAAGGTAGAATATTACATTGTATGAGATGGTGTAGCAATAACAAACTTCTCAGTTTCACAAGTCACTGCTGTACAACACCTAGAGGAGGCTACAGCATTTTAACCTACCTGTTCCCTACCCCAGACCTTGGAGTTTAAAGGTCACATACCTTTCTGTTATTGTTATCAAATTAGGTCAGATTTAAAGCCTACTGACCTAATGACAAGCAAAGCCCAGTTAATCTAGTTTTGGGGGGATCTAACCTTACTACCTCCATTTCCTGATTTGATGCTCTCCCAATTAAATAGTTACAATATCATCCCCCATCCCTTTGTCCATTGAATCACCTGCTTTAACAATCTTACTCTTCCCTTCCTTTTATAGATTACCAAGTGTGTCTTAGCCAGGAATCCATTTTAAATCTAGAAAGCTTTACTTTCTCTTTCCTGACCCTTAATTACACTCAACAGGATTCTCCTAACTGAGCTAACAGCTGTCCTTTATCCTGCTTGGCAACACCTGATCCTCATTCCCAACAGTTTGCTGGTCTTCACTGAAATACCTGCTGTTGAAGTGATCAGACTTAAAAATACAGTTTGCTACCTCTACTGGTTTGAAAGAGCGGTGTGTTCCCTCAAGACAGTTTCCTTGGTCTTCCACCAGCATCTCCCTTTTGTGCCTTGACTTTTCCCCTGCTCAGAATCAAGCAGTGCTATTTTGGGGAGGTGGGGGAGGACAGGTTTGTGACCATTCCCATAAATGCTCTCCATTAATCAATAAAACTTGATGCATCATCAAATGTAAATCACAAGGGATAATAATTGTGTGTGTTGTACGACAGGCTCTATGCATGTTGTATTTTCCCCATCTCCCTGTGTGGTGTCTGATGTTCAGTGCAGCTGGGGATTTCTCCCATGAGCTCTGGACACCTTATGATTCAGGTATGTGATGGATTCACACTCCCATATGTCATTGATACATGATTTCTGTGCAAAAGGAACTTTGCTGATGGTTGACTTACCATGTGTCTTCACCATTCAGTATGAGATGAGGGTTGGCAAACTCCAAATCACACTGGCAACCTTACTTGTGTCCATGGGTGATTACTGAAGAAAAGGTGCCTACTCTGAATATGGATATTTTAGATCCCCAGAAATCATTCTAGGACCATGTTATGACACAGTTCCACAGTGAGTCCTCACTTCTATCACCTGAATTCAGAACTTACTGAAGGAAGACATGAATGTGATGGAAGCTGGTTCGTTATCTGGAAGGAGTGAAGATAAATAGGTTAGCTGAAGCAGCCCTGTCCCCCTTGTGGGTAGCACACTCTGCCCCTGCTGCGTTGACCCACTTTGTCCTATTTGGTGGAACAAAGACATCCTCAAGGCCTTGCTCTAGAGTCACAACCTTGCCAAAAGGAGTAGCAAAATGAGAAGTCAGCAACATTTATCCAGTATTGCAGAGGAGCTGAAGGCTGTTTCAAGGTATGGCCCCTTATTTGGAACTTTGGTGTTGCAAAAAGATTTGTATGCCACAGGAAAGTCAGAAATTGTTAAGTCTGTGCCGTTTGAGCTGTAAAAGGTTCTGGGCTAAGGTGTGCTTAGCTAAGAAGTGGTACAAACTTGACCTAATGCTAGATCAGCCAAGATCCTGTAGGTGGAGGAGAGGAGGTTGTGGAAGAATTTTGGCTTGTTGGTCATTCTCCAGTAAGTGAAAAAGAAGGTATTGTAAGATGTAGGAGGAAACGGAAAGGGGAGGCTGAGTATAGGAGATGGCTCCTTAAGCAGGGTAGAGAACAAAGCAAAAAGGTTCTAAAGAACATATAAGGAGCAGTTGCATCTTGGTAATGAATAGACAATTAATCCTATGTAAGACTTTTAATATTTAGTGAATCACAGGAAAGCAGAAAAGCTGATGTGTTAACAGCGATAAGCCATAGAGATGCTCTAAGCAATTGTAGAAATCTGCCAATATTTTCTTTTTCAGAGACACTTGATACAAGATTAATGAAACAAACAACCGTTCATCGTCTCATTAAATGCATGACAACCAGATAAAATTTCCAATGGCTTCAGCTAAATGTTTGCAGTAAGAAGCAAATGTTCAGCTCATGAGTGGGCCAACAAGTTAATAAAGTTTTTGGTATTACATCACCACAGACAGTAGAAGAGATTAAATGAGTTGCTAGGATTATAGTCTTCTTCTACTGATTCACTTTCAGTAAAACTGAAACTTTGTCTGACTTCAAAGGAGCTATTTTAAAAATCACAATTTTCAGGAAGGAATGACGTTATTTTGCCTACTTCACCAGAATGAATGCTCCTCTGCTGCGCACAAATGAGCTGCTTGCCCTAGTTGAACAAAAGCTATGATGAGGGCTTTGATCAGTGTTGACAGTGTTCCTGCAGTATTTCAGTGTCTCATTCCTTTGTGCTTTCTAGAACCACTACTAATGACGTTGGTTAAGAGAGAGTGTAAATTGCAATAAGATGGCCATCTCCAGAGAGTGCTGAATTGGTCTGTTGCAAGGATTCTTTAATTATTAATTTTATTGCTACAGATACTTTTTTGTTTGTTTAATAGTTTCTCAGGACAAAGAGATCCTGTATGAGCTCCCTAAAGCACCACTCATCTATATGACAAAATTTGTCCACTTTAGTCCACAGAAACCCCTTTTACATTAGTGACACATCAATACTCTTGTTTAAAGGGTTACATTCCACACTGCGTTTATTTTTCCTTGGAGACAAGCAGGAAATCTGTCACTAATTTCCTTCCAGCCGGCTCTGACTGCCTCTTCTCAGTCTTCTTAATCCTCTGTACATTTCTTCTTCTCCGTTTTATCTTCTGAAGGCAGACGTGGTTCTCTTACATCTTACTCTTCATCCCTCTTACACAGCTCTGAGCTGGCACTTGGCCAAAGAAGCAGGTCGCCTGCTCTCCCTGCAATACATCGAGCAAATCTGACGTGCTCACCCACCTCATGTACATCTATTTCTTCACTTACCACATCTCCTCTTCCCTACTCTGTTGTCTGTATTTTTACTTACCTCCGTATTGCATGTGGTGCATCCAAAACTTTGCTTCCCCTTCTCACACCTAAATCCTTTCTCTTAATAACTTCCTGCTTGCTATAGAAGAAACCTTTCTAATCCTTCTTGCCAAGTCATCAGCTTCTTATTAAATCGTGAATCTTCAGGAGCTGTGTATTTGCAATTCAGCATTTCCTCTCTGTTGCCACTGCCAGGAGTTGCAGTCCCGTTGCTGCAACGTTCTCATCACCTTGCGTCTCATCACTCACCAACAAAAACAGACTGCTCCCATCTCTCTTGAAATTTCTACACCTTCATTTCTTTCCACTTCTTACTCAGGTTCAGCTTTGTGGCTCAGAACCATGTCTTGGCTTATTTCACTTCTCTCATTTTATCCTTTATCTTGTTCATGGTTCCCTATCATTCTGTGTCTCCTTTCCTGCTGCTTCTCAGCCTCATGCATTTTTTATGTCACTTTGTGCTTCAGGCTTCTCGCATAGAAAGCCCTCCTCTTCTCCAAATCCCCTCGAGTCTTCTTGTATCCACCTTGATAATATCTCTCAGCCACTGTCCCAGAAGTGCATTTTTTACAAGTTAGAAAACTCTTCAAAGCACAGCTTTTGTACTGTCAAAAAGCACAAGCTTTTCCACCTCCACTTCAAAAGTAAGGAGTGCACTTGAGAGAGATATTTCTGCAGATGTAGAGCCACATTCTACACTGTCTTCTGGGGCTCACAGGCCAGGCATCTAAAGACTGATAGACTCCATATAAGGTCACTTTTGAACATTTTGGCAAATGGTTTAAACTCTTCTCTGTTTTATTTAGATGCAATTCTAAAGTATTTGGAGGACTTGTTCCCACTTAATACAAGGCTAAAATTACTACAGTAATTTTACCTTTTACTTTAAATTTACTTTAATTACTACCTTAGATATTTTCTCTCCCTAAATAAATAAAGAAAAAAGCTTTATTCACTTCCAAGCCTTTGAAAATCGAATATATACTCCTTAAGCATGGAACGACAATCACAAAAAATACCTAATTTGAGTGAGTGGGTGCAAAGCAAATACATTAGGAGTAGGCATGAGAACAAGTTAAGCTTCCCTTTCTCTCTTTTATGCTTCTCCTTTACCAATGCTGTGGAGACTGAAAATAACTCCACTCTCAGTGATGTCATCACCATTAGAGGCCCACTGTCAGCTTAATTTGTTTTCTGACTTCAGCAGGGGAAATAGAATCTGACTGCTGACTCACTTGTTAGGTCTGAAGTAAAGTAGTTATGTTTATTTCATCTATTTGGCCGTGACTTTGGGGCTTTAAATATCCACCTGCTCGATAGATGGTACAGGTACTCCTATTCATGAAGAAAAAAAGAAATGAAGAGTCTGAAATACATCTGCACTTTGTTATCATGGAGAACATGTTGCCTAAAGCAGGAATATATAATATTTTTGCAGAACTGCCCTACTGAATAGTTTTCTTCTTTTGTGCTAGGCTCCAGTGGTGGTCTAGCTGTTGGTTGTCTGGGATGGTTGAGTTGTTACCTTAACCTCAGCCTCAGCAGCTGATGCAGTACCAGTGGTGTCAGCAGAAGACGGTTTGGCTGCAGATCCATTGCTCAGATGCTTTTATTTTTCTTTCTTGGCCTGCCCCCTAATGTCTCTGCAAGCTGAAGTGAAGAAATCTTGTGGAAAGTCAGCATGTAAATGGACCCACTTTTGTCCATTTCATTAACCTTTGTTTTCTATGTGCCTTTGAGGTTGAGCAGAACTTCTCTTGCACACAGAGAATATTTTTGATGTCTATATGATATATTTTACACACATTTAAAAAAAAAATTAAAAAAAAGGTTGCTGTTTAGTTTGGACTGGTACAGTAGCAGCAAATGCAGACTTTTCCTGACAGCATACTTTTTTTGGTGCTCCTTCTGTACGTAAGAACCTGGGGGCCAGATCTTCTGCTGGCAGAAGATGAGAGGGGTTCTAGCTTTTTTAACCACTTTGCATCTTTTGGGGATTTAAACCTCTGACTGCCACTGACTCGCCTAAGCAAAGTGGAGTTGTGTCCATAATAAAAAGATAAGGCATATTTGAATGTAACGAATGGCTCTAAATATTTAGATCAAGGAAAAACATGCACAAGAAATAATAATAAGAGAAAAGGTACAGATTGTTTCAGGCGTGTGGTTTTCCTCAGGATGTTGAAGTAGCGTTGCCTTAGTTTCAATTTATTTTTCTGTAATCCTTAGAAGTTATTTAGTATCAGATCTAATCTTATCTTCTGCCTTTAGCTTGTTTGTTTTTAGTTTCTCCTTCTAGATTTTATATTTGGAGCTGCTTCTTGCTGTTTTTTTACCCTTTTGTTAGGATGCAGGAGGAAAACGTGCTGACATTTCTAAATTCTCAGAGACTCATTGACTCATTTTTTATTTGTCACACTTTTAATCATGGGCATGTATTTTAATGATAGAACTGTGTGTTTCTGTACAAAACCCCAAGGAATTCTAGAAATTGATGTCACAGTAACATTAATAATACTCTTTTTTAACTTCCCCCCCAGGGATTAATTTCAGTTGTAGAACGTATCTTCTTATAAACAAACTGGGAAAACTAATAGCAACATTTCATTTAAATACAAGGTACATGGGAAGGTAATGTACCAGTACATTAAAATAACAAATACAATTATTTTCTCTTCAAATCCATAGGCCTAACTCAAATAAATGCCTGTAGGAACAAAACTTGATCTAACCTTTAAACTTTTATTTTAAAATGGCAAAATTCATCCAGACATAGAGGACTGCTGCACAGCATCCTTCAATTTAGGAGCCGTCAAAACAGCTTTCTGATATAAAACTTTGCATTTAAAAGACATTGTCTCTGTACCCACAGTCAGGTGCTGGCTCTGTGGCATTTTCAGGTTGCTGTGGAGAAGACTCTCATCCTCATGCTGCAGGCTATGGTAGTCTATTTTAACTCTGTTTTAGGAATCCTCCTAGATTCAGGATAGGATGAATACAGGATGAGGAAAGTTTGCAGTACTAGCTTAGGTAAGAGAACCACAATTTGGTCTCATTGGAGGCGTTCAAAACCCACCTGGACAAGTTCCTATGCAGCCTCCTCTAGGTGGACCTGCTTTGGCAGCGGTGTTGGACTAGATGATCTCCAGAGGTCCCTTCCAACCCCATATCGTTCTGTGATTCTATGCTTCAAGGGCTCTGTGTCATAAACAAGACTAGGAGGGACTTAATCTTCCATCCCGGAGTGGCATCTAAAAGTTTCATGATTAGCCTTGCTTTTTAATGCTGCATGCAGTTTGGTGAACTCTTCACACACACAGATGAATGTGAACTGCTCTGCATCCTATAGAATGTCCTATACTTGTGGCTTTCAAAGAGCAAAGACAATTGAAAGCTCATGGAAATTTTGTCTGACGAAGAACCAAGTAAACTTTAAATAGAAACCTATGGATCTGGCCCAGAGAAAACTCATGTAAATCATTCTTCACTGTTACTACTGGGAGTTACTGAGCTTACTGAACAAGTTGAAGGAGATTTCAGCTGCAGAAACACTATATGGAAAAGAAAAAATGATAGAATTAATAAGTAAACAGCATTACAAGAATTAGGAAAGCAGCCTTCTTGATGGATAGATGTTTTTTAAGTTGTTCAAAACCATAAGCATTAGTACTTTGGCTCCCGTAATATTGTTCTATTTTGTATTTGTTGATGTTTAAAAAATTGCAATAACTGGATTAAGTATCATGCCTTCTTAGGGGGTGTATGCACACTCCCTGGATTTCTACATCTAGGCAGTAGAGGAGCATAAAGGACACCTGAGCCGTTTCTGTGTCTGATAGAGTGTGCATTAGCTAAGTGTGCATACAAAACACACCAGAAAGAAGAAACTATGGAAGAAAAATTTTTCTTGTCTAATGCACTGTGTAATTATGCCTTACAAAACAGAGTATAGCCCAAGTTTTCTAATGGTAATGTTTCATATCAGACTCTGAAACAAACTATATATTTGTTTTATCCATTGCTTCCTGCCACATCTACTGATTCTGATTTGTCCTCCTGCTTCTCTCTCGTGTGTTAACCATTTATATGAGCAATATTCAAAATAATACCTGGGCAGCAGCTGATCTACATGCTTTATACTTGTCAGCAAAGCAAAAATAACACAAAACTCAATCCAAGTTCAGCAAAAGGTAGTTCAGCATGACTTTTTAACTCGAGGAAGAAGCTAACACTGGTGTTAATTACATGACTATAAAAATGCAAATCTTCATTACAGCTATTGTTCTCAATTCAAAATCAGTTAGATTTACTGTCTATCACAATTCCTAGCTGCAATTCTTAAGCACCAGGAACGGCCTCTGTACAAAAGGCTGCAATCAAGGACTTGCCAAAATTAAATAGATGCATGCATCAACATGCTTATTATAGGACTTATGATGTAATAAGTGCCAGGTGGATGCATGGACTATGACTGAATGAAAAATACAGAGCTTTATGAGATTGTATTGGTTGGTAAAACATATCTAATACCCTTTTTTCTGAGGCATCAAGACTACATACTTTCAAAAAACTTTTTCTGGGACAGTTCATTAAGGCTGGGAAGTGTTGATTCTTCTAGAACATCTGTAGCACATTTTGATGTCTGAAAATTGTAAAGTAGGATGTGGCAATTTTTGTAAATTTTGTCATATTGAGATATGCACTAGTAACTTTCAATGATCTTCAAAGCCTGCAAACAATAGAAAGATGGACATGTGTACCTTATGTGTGGATCTATATTGAGTCACTGCTTGAAGATGAACTTGAAAATGTGAAGAAAAATGTTAGGCATTTGCAGTCAGGCTTAGTGTTGAATCTGAAGGAGGCTTTCTGCACTCAGAGGGTACTTTCTCAAGCGGGACAACAAACTATTGTGTTTCGTGGGCAAACCCCTACCAAGTTTCCCAACTGCCTGCATGGCCACTGGCAGGACCTGTGTCTCAGGCTGCTACTCACACACAGAGAGGCCTTTCTCATCATCCTAAATTCCCTGTCATTAGGGGAATGCAGGTGTGAGGAAGAGAGAATGTAGTTGGCACAAGTCTCTTCTCGCATGAGATGAATATTGTATGAAATAATCATCCAGTCATTTTAAGAACCTGATGTGAATCTTGTGGCTTGGTGCCACACAACTGTGCCCCTGATTTTAAACTCTTCAAGCCCAGAAAGCAAAAGTGCCCCTCCGTTCTGATCTCAGCCAGGCATTGGATGGCATGGCAGGAGATATCCATCTGTCCTCCAGCCGACATCTTAGAGACAGCCTTGGGTGTTTGGACAGACTTCACTGCATCCTGAAAGCTGAGGGATGCAAGAGGTATCCAACCAAAGCAGGGCAGAGCTAAACCTCACAGGAAGAAGCAGAGAGGTGGCTGCATCTAAATACAATGCATCTTTTGAAGTATTGTATGGGAAGCCTTTGTATGCTGGCTGACAATGGTGGGCTGTCAGCAGTGTGGCGTTGAACCTTCAGTCCTTGTGTTGAAATGTTAAAAAAAAACCCCTAACCTCCAAACAAACGGAAAAATGACTCCCAGTGCTTCAAAGTGCTAAAATACTTGCAGTGATAAGAGCAGAAGGGTTGTGGTCAGGGCAGAGGCTGCGAGTGGGCCTGAGAGCAAAACTCGAAGGAGCACCAGCTGGGTAAACTACAACAACCGCGAAGCTGCTCAGATAAACAGGTTCAGAGAAAGTCATAGTGGCTGCCTGCCTTCCTGGTCCTGAAATGGATGAATGGTTCTAGACCTATCTTGTTCACCTGCCTTGTCAAATCAGACTTCACTGCTGGGTTCCTAAGCCTGCGATTTTCATGCAGTAAAAGAGTCAATTAACTTCTAACAATGATTTTCTTTCTAGATAACAACAGATTTTCCATAGACAGTGTAGGCTTCTCCCATGTCCGTCCTGGCTTTGCTCATTTCAAACAATGAAAAATAGTGGAGGGGAGTAATCAAAGGCTGTTTCCCCACCATTCCTCTAACTCTGCTTGTCCTTCCCATGCCTACACTCGGGATCCTGGAAGGGAAGGCCTGTGCTCAGATCATAAAGAAATGCTTATATAAACATTTTCCTCTTTGAAGTTTATGAGTGAGAAAAGCCGTAGTTGTGAGTATTGTTTCTTTAATATCTCAGAGAAAGTATTTTCCTCAGCAGCTCCCCTTTACCCCACCTGCAGCCATGGCCTGAGCTATCCCAAAGTCTGTGCTCTCAGAGATTCCCCAGAGCTGCTCACCAAATTTTAAAGCTCTCTTAGGTCTAGGTCTGTCCATCCATTTGTTCCAGGACCGGGAATGTGAACAGTAGTCTAATTCCTACCTTCTTCCTCATATCCGTTTCAAGCCCTTTTGCTATCTTCCAGTTCATCCTTTTCTATCGCAACTTAACATCTGGAGTAACTTAGTTTGAATGGTTTCTGTGAAAACACATCTTGAGTATCGCTTCAGTGTTGGGTAATTCAAGGCTGAGGGGTCAGTGTTCACATGGAGTGAGTGAGCCTGATTGACAGTGTGGGAGCTTTGGTTTTCACTTGTTTGTGTTGGCAAGGAATGGTGTAAGTTCAGAGAGAATTGGGGACACAGTGAACAGAAATAGGACTTACAGGGCTACCATGAGATAGAAAAATGGCCCCAAAATCCTAGGCAACAGCTGGATAATTACATGGGAATATGGCCCACATGTGCCCCAGAGTCTGCGTGACCTTTGGGTTTAGACATCAGGTTAGTACTAGAGATTTATTAGAGGTAGATGGAATGAATCATAGAGCAGAATGTATCTGCCTAAATTGCCTTAGAGAGCTAATTTAAAGTTGAGGAACCTGGCCATCCTTTAGGTAGCTAAAATTGTATGAATGAAACCATTCCCTGAAGAAATACCCTGGGTAAAGTGTTGTGGGAATACCAGGTGGGACTCACGGAGGGGATAAAGCGCTTTTGGGTGTATTAACTGATCAAAATCTGTGTATGATCCACTAATGAGAAGCTTCATTGCAGCACAGTGCTTAGATGTGTCAATTGAGGCAATTTTAGGAAAAATGAGACATATTCATGCAGGTGTGTGTGACTGCCAAAACCTTATCTGGAGTATTGTATGCACTTCTGAGCATCAGTGACTGAGGGAGAGGGAATTCAGACAGACACAGGTGCAGAGAAGTGATGATGGCAGTGAAAAATGTTCTAGAGAAGACAGCTTGCTCAGCTTGGAAAAGCAAAGGCTGAAAGAGGTCGTGGTTAATCTCAGTGAATGCAAAAGAGGTAAAACACCTGGAGGGGAGGGATCAACTTAGGTGCTAAAGAACAATACTGTCACAGGAATGAATGAGAATTAATTGGCCATGAATAAAGGATTGAAGGCTAGAATGATTTATAGCCATCAGAGCAAGAAAGTTTTGGTTGTTTTAAAACAATGGAAGTAAGAGAGGACAGAATCTACGTAGAATTTGACTGGTTTATAAAAAGATGCAGGTTGTTTGCCTGTACTAGCAGATGGGTAGAACTTGATGCATTGGGAAATTTCATCCAGTCCATTGCTCCTAGGTCAGTCTCTAACCTTTCTTTGTGGACAGATATTTCTAGCGCCAGTAAGACATGAAACTAAAGCTAAACTAAAATTGAAATACTAGTGGCTTCCTCTGAGAGGATGGATAATTATTTAGAAGATAGTACGACCTTGTAGATACCAGAATCAAGTTCCTCCTGGCATCGTATAGGTATTTAGGCAACATACAAACTTGATTAGATGAAGACAGCTAGGGTAAGATAGGGAATAAAAAATAATGCCTTGGAAACTGAGATTATATTACAGAGGAGGCATGGCAAACACCATTCACCTAGAGCCTGGAAAGCAAAGGAGTAAGACATTAGGGAAAAAGTCTTTTAATTTCTGCATGGTCTTTAAAACTCAAAAGACTGCAGACTTTTACTCTACTGCAACCAAGACAGAAAAGCACCATGCAGCTTCTGTGCTCTGAAAGAAAACCTTGCTGGTGGCTGATCCCCATGACTGAAATAGGATATATTAGAGTTGTCTGTTTCTAAATTTCTATGATAATTCATTCTGAGAACTAATGACAATTCTATACCCTCTTCAGTGTAGTATTCATCCCCAGGAAAAGGATCTCTGATGCTAAAATTAGCATTTCTGGTAACAAAAATCTGTGGAGCATGATCAAAAAGAATTGTATAGAAAGTGAAGAATATAGGTGTTAACACTGAAATCAACACTCTCCACCTTTATTTTTTGATCCCAGACTAAAACTACTTAAAACACTCAGCAGCTCTGCAGCCTTAGTACAAAGATGTAATTTTCTTTTTTTTTTTTCCTGTGGAAAAAGAAGTCTTGTAGTCTTTCAGAATAGAAGACTCTCAAAGGCAACCACTTTTTCATCGAGTTCCACATTTTTGGACTTGAATTTCAGCAGTGAAGATTCTAGATGCTACAAAAACATTAATGTAGCACAACATAGTGTTAAGGCCACATCTCACAGATGCAGGCTGTACTGGTTTAGCCACCCAGCCTGACAAACTGCTGCCAGTGCCAAGCCAATATATCTTTTTTCCCCATAATTATAGCATTTTTGTCCACAGTGAGATTTCTCAGACATACTATTGTTGTCAGGAACATAAGACTCCATTACCACTATGCTGAAAACTCTTCCCTGCCCCCACAAATGTATTCAAATGGGTCTTAACATTTACTAAACAGTGGTTTTGTAGTCACAGATTGAACAAAGTGTAACTAAGCTTAATAGGAGCATCATAGTATAGACATGGTAATTTTCTTATTTAACTCTAGAAAAAAATCTCTAAACAAAAATTTTGGGTTTTTTTAACCACCAGCATTCCCTCCCAAGACCCAGATGATGTATCAAAATTAAAAAAAAAGAAGTCTTTGACTGGAGTAGGGTAAGACATATGGATGTCATACCAGAAAAGAATTTAAAATGAAAACAAACTGGAAAGCTGTGTTGCATGTAAATCATCTTCCTATTACATAGAATGGTTTGAGTTGGAGGAGATCTTAAAGATCATTGAGTTCCAACCCCTCTGCCATGGGCAGGGACACCTCCTATGAGACCAGGTTGCTCAAAGCCCCATCCAGCCTGGCCTTGAACACTCCAGGGCATCCACAGCTTCCCTGGGCAATCTGTTCCAGTGCCTCAGCATGATAAAGAGCAACATCAGCAATTGATAAGGAGCAATTTGGGCTGATGTTCTTGTTATATTCAGGAAGTAGTTGAAAGATCCAGATTTTAAAAGAAATATCATTTTAATCATATTAAATCTCACTATAATTCATAGAAAGGCTCTCACAGAACTAAAAATAGAAGACCAGCTATCTACTTCGATGGCAAACTCTCATAGAGAGTCTTATGAAGTTTAATAGCAGCCATGGCTGGCGGTACAGACATCAGACATGCAATGCTTACCTTGCCTTTTGGGAGCTAGCACAAGTTCCCAACTAGCAGCAGGCTTCTGCTTGCAGGCTTTCATCCTTGGGATGGGGCTTCAACCATCCATATGCCTGTTGGGAGTACAACACAGGATCTGGCAGGAAACCCAGGATGCTCCCAATCTGCATAGATGACGGGTCCTCATGGAAATAAACACCAGATGAGCTGAACAGGGTCAAGAATTGACTCAGCCTGCTGCTCACAAGCAGGGAAGAGCTGGTGGAAGCTCTGATCACACAGGGAAGCCCTGGCTGCAGCAGCCACAAGATGATAGAGCGTTGTGGTTCAGAGGAAGACTGGAATGTGAGCAAAGAACCCTAGGCTTCTGAGGAGCGAACAGAGGCCTGTTGAGGGATTGCCTGGCATGATCCCCTGGGGAGCTGTCATGAAGGGGAAGAGTGCTCCGGAGAACTGGCTGGTCTCTAGAATCAACTTGCTGAGAGTTCACCAATGAACTACCTTGTGATGTAGGAAAACTGAGAATTTTGGAAGAAGGTCTATGTGGCTATATGGGGAGCTTCTCATTGAACAAAAACACCAGAAGGGAGTGGAGAAGAGGTAGAAATAAGGACGGGCAGCATAAAGCAGTGTTAGGTACTTAATGTTAGAATCATGAAGACCAAAGCTCAGCTGGAGCTGGAGCTGCTGCATTGCTGAGGTGTACTGATAGGACACCAGACAGACTCTGTGGGAATGCTAATTCCAAAGTAAGCTCAGGAAAAGCATGGGTCCATTGAGAGGTGGGGAAGAAACCCTAGTTACAATGGAGCCAAAAGGGCTTTAAGTGTTTGATGCCTTTTTTTGCCTTGGTCTTCACAATCAAAGGCTCCTCTTGTACTGGAATGATGAAGAAGGGCAGCTCTTCCTCAGTGGTGAGGCAACAAACAAGTTAAAGACTTGAAAGAAGTTGGATGTACTCAGAACCATCAGATTGGGTAGGATTTACCTGTAGTTGCTGGAGAACCTGGCCAATGTGATTATGGGTTCAGTATATGGGGAAAACATTTTTAAATTAAGCTTTTTTTTTTAATAGCAAGGGAGCTAGCTATTTAAATAACAAGGGAGAAGAAAATGGAACATGCATGTGAACAATTTTAGTGGTAGCTGAGCTACATTAACTTCATTGGCTATTATAATGAGAGAAAGTCCTACAACAGGGTATAGGCCATGGGATTTGATTTTCATATTTCTTGTCCTACTTTCATGTTTATAAGACACTACATACAGCAGCCCTCATTTTTAAGACCTGGGATTTCGTGTATCCTATTTCTGAAGCAGAAATGGAAGTTTTGCTGAATTTATCACTGAGGGAAGAGAGAAAAATCCAGCACCAGGTAAGATGGTACTTTCAGAAGCTGGACTTCATACCAGCTTTTACCACTGTCCTGGGTGAGATATGCTGGTGTTCTGGTGAAATATTCATTAACATCTGGGGAGGAAATGCTGTGGGGAAGTGAGCTCTTAATACCAGTGGGCCGAGTCCTGAAGTTTCTACTCTATTTTAGCTCAGCCAAATGCTCATTTGACTCAGTTGGATTTCTCTTCAGAGCTTAGATATGCGTAAGGACTGTGAGTCATGATCAAAATTACTCCCTCTCCCCACCCCCAGCCCCTCACCAAAAAACCCCCACAAACAAACAAACAAACAAATCCACAAAATCTATGGACCATTCGGTTTGTGAATTGTCCCTTGTGAATCTCAGTTTCCAGAGTCTGGCACATGATCTGCCTAAGACTCCTATCAATCACACTCATCCTGGCTCATCTTTCTCTGGGTTCTTTGATACCTGGCTACCAGCCTTGCTTCCTGTGCTTCCCAAGAAGCTTCCCCACCTTAGCAAGAGGGAGTGGAGGCTGGCAAAACAGGGAGAATAACTACCCATCTCACACTGACACCTTTCTCCTAGAGGGGCAACTGGTTTGGCTGTCTCTTCTCTGCTATCTTCCCAGAATTCATAGAAATATAATCTCTTGGAGATCAGTAACTCTCTGAAGTTAAGGTAGATTTAGCCAGCAGGTTCAAAAGTGAAGATGGACATACAGACACTAGAGTCAGATCAGCCCCATCTCATTCAGAAACCAAGCTAAATGTGGAATGAATCTAAGAAGGAAGAGAAAAAAGGAAACTAAGGCTGGGACTGAGCGGTATATCTGAGTCTCGCTTTCCCTTACATTGTGTCAATGGGAATTCTGCTAATTGGTCTGAACAGGAACTGAACTGGACCCTAATTCGGCTACGCATATTTTGAAGAAATGCATTTAATTTAGGAGGTGAAAAGTGAAGTTATAATTTAAAAAGAGGAAAAAGAAGACATTATAAAAGAAGCAATGATACTTGTTCTCTTTTAAAATTTCTGTTTGATATTAATATTTGGACATCTATTGACACACTAATAACTGCTTTGGGGAACAATTAAAGGAAAAATGACTGGCTTTGGGCTAGGTGAGGATATAAAATAAATGTCTTGATACACTGGAAGAAATAGAGAAATAGATAGAAATATTATACTACCAGTTAAGAAATAGTGAAAGGGACTCATTAAAAACTGAATAAATAATCTCAGTGTTACAATTTGCTGTTTTGCTATGCTTAGGAAATGTACATGTTCTTTAAATGTATGTGCTTTTAATAAACATACAGATGATACAGAGTCAGTGTGTATACTGAGATGAATTCCCTTTCACCTGGGTTACCAGATGTCTGTTCTGAATACCTATAATGAATTGTAGTTATTACAGAATTTTAGATTCCAATTTTTTACATCTTATATTAGAATCTTTTCTACCAACATCATCCCTGTTAACAAACTTTCAACCTGCTTCCTTCAGATTCAGCAGAGGATGAGCACTTGCTTTGTTAGTCTGACCACACAGTTTCATAATCATTGAGCACTGGTGTTATCTGTCCTTATGGACTTAATTTGGCAGGGTATCAGCTAAGCAGTGGTTTAAGCTCTTATACAGGCAAGAGCTTAAGCGTATGCTAAAAGTTACGTGAATTCTGCTGGACAAAGATAACCCTTTTCCAAGTTGTGCCTTAGGGTGCCATGATTTACCATGCATATTCAGGCACAAAGGAAGAAAAGGCAAAGAGGGAAGAGGAGAAGCTTTTTCTGAGACAAACTTATCTTCCTAGGAACTTGAAAATGGCACCTGTTATGTGCAACCTCCAGTTGCTTGGAGGTGAAAACTTGGCAGGAACCAGTTCTTGAACTTACTTCCTTGAGGAGCTAGAGAATGTGCAGGCCTGTTAAATAAGGATCCATGGAAGTTTTCTATTTCAGGGTTATTATACTTAAATTCACAGGCTATTATTAAAAAAAAAAAATAATCAGACTAGACATCCTTTGATAGAAGGAAACCAAATACAGTGGAGAAGACGAGACCCACACTCAAAATTATGTTTTCAGCCTGACCTCTTTATGCAGATGCCTGTTGAGATTTAAAAGATAAACAGAGAGACATTTCACAGAGGTCTGCAGTAGTCAGGGCTGCTCGTTGGGCTGCCATATGCTGCACAACTTTCAGTCCTGGGCAATAAACGGTGAAATTGGCGGAAGCATAATATGATTTACAGGGAAATTTCACTATATAGCGTGAATAACTATATACAGGGGAACTTTACAAACAGCTTGTAAAAGCTGCTCTTAGTTATGTAGAAATAGAATGGCTAGGATGTGGAACTGAAGTGCTAAAATTCCACTTTCTCATCTGATTTCTAAATTCCAGTTTTGGGCTGTACTTAGAGCTGTAATCAGTGTTTTGAAAGGAGTTAATCTCAGAGCCTGAGGAGTGACTAATAGCATTATTCTCCTT
Source organism: Thinocorus orbignyianus (assembly GCA_013400375.1). NCBI lineage: Eukaryota > Metazoa > Chordata > Aves > Ciconiiformes > Thinocoridae > Thinocorus > Thinocorus orbignyianus. The sequence continues at coordinate 190,140 of VXBW01008460.1, read as the reverse complement.
TTAGATTGCTTGCACAGAGTTTCTTTCTGATTAGTAAGAAGAATTCTCTACCCAAAAGGCCCATCTACTTGCAGCCTCTATATTCATCATCAAGGATTACTTTCATTTAAGAGATTACTTGGATAATTTTCAAAACCTGCTCAACATTTTTGATTGCCATCTCCCATTTCTTCTTTTGGGCATATTCTTCTCTATCTTATACTTCACAGAGTGCTATCCAAAAAGGAGAGGGATTACTGCAATCTTGCCTCTCTGCCTCAAATAATTTTGAAGATTTGGTGTGGACATAGTGAGTTTCAAAATGACCACTCTTGTAAGCTTCCAGCTCCATTTCCTGTCTCTAAAGAAAGGGTTACCTTTTATTAAGGAAGCTATCACCTCCGTAGTTTAGAACTTGGCGATTCAAAAACAATTAAAAAAGATCCAAACTGTGCTGCTGCTCAGGAGTTGTGCATTGGCTTGAACATCAAAGTTACCAGTGAAAATTATGGACAGGCAAAGAGCAGACACACATATCCAAATCCAGTTTGGGATGCTTATGCTTCAGAAATGGGAAAGCCTTCCTTGCCTTACTTCTTTCCACAACATTAGCTCGTCTACTCTTAATAAGCTCCCTGTTTATTGCAAAGCAGTGCAGTTGCCAATGGCTCATGCTTCAACCATTTGTTGCTGCTTTTTTCTTACTTCCCAGTTTCAGAAGAGATCACCACATCGGGTTTGAACTTCCCTTCCAGCAGATGGTTGTTTCGGTTTCCCGATAAGCTACTTCAGCATTGTCAGGCCTGATAAACACTTTCTCTTCCTGAAGTCACTTGCATAGGAAAGCCCCTGGCCTTTGTGGTTCTCTTCTGGGCCCATTGCAGCCTCTTGGGAGTGCAAGGGAATGAAGTACACCATTAGGAATGCATTGTGACCCAAGTAAATACATAGTTTCTCCATCCTGATAAACCACTACTGGAATGAAATATTCCCATCTCTAGCCTGTACTTCACGACTGATGTGAGCTTAATCTTCATTTGTTCTTTATTGATTTTACATTTCAAATTTGTTGGGAATTACAGAGGTTTGATGTAGAACATACTTAGCTGCAGAAGTCTTTTTATAGATTTCAAAGAGCTCTTTATTATTTGACAGTTCGCATTCAGTAGGAGGTAGGCATTTCTGGCTCACAAATTGGTAACATTATTTTGTTTTTCTTTCATAAGTAACACTTAACTAGTGTTTCTAATAATATTGCAGCTAAACAGATTCTAAATATGACAAAGTGTTGACAACACTGAAGTGCAGGGGAAGTTGTATAATTGAATAAAATCTTCATTTCTTATGCCCAACACTTTAATCTAATCCATCCATGCAAAGGCTAGAGGTTTCTTGGTCTTTCAGCTGCACTTATCTGATAAATGAGCTTTTAAAAATAGAGATGGGACTAAATTCAAAAGGAGTATTCAAACCTCTAAGTACTGGGAGGATGTAGATAAACTGGAGCTTATATTAGAAGCAGCTGCTGTGCTAACAGTCTACAAAACCAAAAATACGCCTAAAGTTGAATCTTTTATTGAAATATCGTAGTATTTGGCTATGGTGTAATCTGGTTCTCCATGTGTTATTCTACCAAACAAAACCTGATTCCAGTTTAAGATCAGTATCATTATCTTCTGGAAGGCATATGCCATTACTTGTACATGCTGACAAGCTACACACAAATGTGCTAGGAACTGGCCGTGGCTTTGGCAGCTGGTCTTAACTAATTGTCTCCAGCAAGATAAACATGGTCCAGGCGTTTGATCAACTGATGTTTAGTATAAGGGACAAATGGAAGACAACTATTCACTGTGGTACTCCAGGAGATTAAGAGGAGAAAGATTAACACTACAAGAATATTGCTATATCAAGGCAAAAATGCTCTTAAATATTTTACGCTTATAAGGTGTGTTCTATACAAGCAATTTAAAACAATCCGTGATTTTACCTTTGCTGCATCCCATAAAGAATATCTTCTTTCCTGCAGTGCCATTTTACTCAGTAATTGTCCCAAGCCATTATACTTCCTACACAACATTTCAATCAGAAATGTAAGTGTGAAGGGAAACACATTGCTCCAGTTTGTGGAAGAATATGTACCAACTCCTGCTTGGCATGAAATTTTGATCTATTTGCAACTGCCCATACAATCTACTCTTACTATTTAGCTTTGCAAGTGAACTTGAGTCTTCAAGAAAAACTTGCCTAATTCTTTATACTGCTATTGCACAGGCATAGACTTGGCAGACGTATCTCTCTCTCTTCTCAAGCCAAACTCAAGTGTCAAGAGGAATAACATGAAGAGTGCTGAAATTTGTTGTGAGTTAGATCTGGGTTTGTGTTTTGTGGCATGCACTAAACTGCAATTTTCTGCTAAGACAAAGGAGAAGATGCAGTTTTCACTGTAGATTTCTTTCAGTTGCATGCAAATTTCTGGATGACTTTTCAAGATCTATACGGAACAGAATTATCACAAAAGACAACTTTGAGAATAGGAAGCTCAGAGAAGTCAGCAAATTTAACTTCAACATCATCTGAATGTGAGAGAATTAACATTCCTACTTGCCAGGTATCTTACCGTAGTCCTACTCTTAGCTGTTTTTTTGTGAAAACCCAGAACATTTCTCCCCAAAATATGTGCTAAAACTCCCCCAAGGACAGAGGTGATAATAAACAGGGTGAACCATTCCCACTCTGGCATAGCACTGAAAGGGTAACACCAGGCTTACAAAAGCATGAATGCACAGTACATGAGCACGTTCACTGTACAATTACTCTGTTTGTGCAGTCAGTTGCAGTAATTGGATAATTGGGTCCACAACTGTCTGACTACATCGGTAACTACTCATTACTAAATTATATGTGAGCAATGTATAAAAAGACCCAGTGTCTAAAAGCCTTTGTTACAGAAACTTTTATTTCATGAAGGCTCATCCTACTTAAAAAAAGCATGCCTATGCACCGTGATCTTTTGTTTGTTCATTCCTTTTGGACCAGGAAAGCGTAGACAGAAAAAGAAACACAAAAGAATGAGAAAAGAGGCTGTTGTAAACACAGGCAGTTGTTTTTATCTTCTGCTGATCCACAGAGCTTTTCAAGGAATGCCATGGGAAGTTAAATAAGAAGATTTTAAATGTCCAGCTTTTGAAAGGAGCATGGTCTTCCAGAGACAGGTTGTCATGTTTTTTATTTCTCCTAGACTTTTTGCAACCCTCATTTCAGTTATTTTCATAGGAATGAAGAATGACTTCAGAATGTCCGGAACCTCAAGCAGTTTTGGAGCTTTGGAAATGAAAAGGCAGGTTGCCCTAAGTGGCCACTGCATGGAGAGTTACAGAGTTACCAGTAGGACCACATTTTTCACCTCTAAAGAGATGCAAATATGAAATAGCTGAACTACTTGTTGTAATGTACAGCCACTTATCTCCTACCTGCAATCAATAACCTGGATACCAGAGGAATGGAAATGTAGCAAATGATGATGCCTCTTATGGGAAGGAGTTGCAGGCATTTTAGAAGATTACAGACTGGCACTGGACATTAATAAAGTACCAGAATTATTGGATATGTAGGCAAATATTATGTTGGGCAAGATTCTTTATGTTTTTTTAAAAGGAATGAATTCCTCATAAATCTATCAGAGTTCTCTGAAGGAACGAACAAGCATGTTGATATGGGAGATACAGCTGATATATGGTCTCCTTGGATTTCTGAAAGCTATTTGACAAAATCGTTCACCAAAGGGTCTTAAAGAAACTCAGGCTGGGATTTGATTGACAGTACTGACGTGCAACTAATTAAAGCAATAAGCAGTTAATTTTCTCACCAGAGGGATCTCACTACTGTGGTCCCACAAGGACTTGTCTGAGTAGCCCTGCTCTTCATCACATTCATAAATGAATGGAAAAGGAGTGGAAAATAAAGTGACAAAACTCAGTGACTGTTCTGAACTCTTCTGGGTGGAAAAAGCAAAAGCTAGCAAAGTGTGAAGAGTTGCTATAACGTCTTGTGACACTGAGTAATGGGGCAGGGCGGGGGAAGAGAATGTATGAAAATATAAAAAGAGTTCACAAGATAAATCCTGGTTTAATATATGCAGTTACAGACTCTGAAAAAGCTATTATCAATTAGTACAAAGATTCTGAAGTTATAATAGCAAGTTCTGTAGGAACATCAGTACAGTGCTGAATGGTAGTCAATATGAAGCAAATTACCAGTGAAAGAAGGGAAAACAACCCATAAAATGCTAGGCTACAATATCTTGAATGCTATGGACATTTTTAGCCCTTATATCACTGTATATATATATATGTAAAATAGGGTCAAAAAAGGAGAATAATAGAGTACAAGGACAGTCATATATATGAAATAGGTTCAATACAAAAAAATCAGACATACAAGACTCTAGCTATTAAAAAAATTGACTCAGAGGAGACATGAAAGAGAGCTATAAAATCATATGTGTGATGGAGATCAATAAGGAAGGATCATTTTGCTCTTCTGAAATCAGAGGGAGCATCCAAGGAAATCACCATAAATCAGCTCAGATCTAGAACTCAGGCCTGGGGATATTCTCTGTAATAAAATTTACATTGATTCAAAAAATTGTTAGATAAATTAATGAAAATTTATAACAAAAGAAAAAAACCCCACACAACAAAAACACAACGAAGTACCAAAGCCTATTTAATGTTGAGATGAAACATGGACCTCTGGCTTGGGATATAATTGTCTAGCATATTGCCGGAGGCTGGGGAGTATTCTGTGAGAATACCTTTATATGCTTGTCCTGCTTTTATAACCTTGCCTATGTGTTCACTGTTATTCACCATCAGATACTTCACTAGATGGCTTTAAAGTTCTGAATGACTATTCTTATGATGAGTACAGGGATTCTGCGAAGTAGGAGACTTTTCATTAGGAGACTTTGGCTATGTTGACAAACAGTGTCATAGAATCATAGAATGGTTAGAGTTGGAAGGGACCTTAGAGATCATCAAGTTCCAACCCCCCTGCCCTGGGCAGGGACACCTCTCCCTAGAGCAGGTTGCTCAAAGCTGCTGCTTCCGCTGTCCTTCTATGATGACTCTAACTTTTTAAGAAGAGAATTGTTTCACATTGACAATACTTTTCTTTTTTCTTTTTTTTTTTTTTTTTTTTTTTTTTTTTGGCATATAGTTGCTATGGAAATAAACAGTAACTTGGCACAGATCCACATTCTTTTTGTTTTCATGGGTGATGTCTTTGAGAAACTCCAAATCAGTGAGTGACAGGGACATTTCATGAATTAATTTCATTTTGTAACCTGCACACACATCTTGGGCTGACAGGAGAATAGCTTTTGAGTACCTAATACATATCAAAACCAGTCACTCTGTAAGGGAGGTTGTCAGCCTACTCTTATGGTTGCAGTATCATGTTGAAAAATAACCAAATGCCCCAGCAGGAAAGTAGAGGAAAAGAATAGGTTTACAGTTTAATTTTAAAAGAATTCTCAAGTTTTGCAATTGTTGATTCATAAAAGGGCCGGTGCCAGTAGGCAGCAAACCTCACAGTCTTCAAACAGTTTTGATTACAGTGTTGATCTCAAGTGCCGCCTTTTTTTTTTTTTTTTTTTAATTCGTGCAAACATTTTTTTATCTTTCTTGTTGTGGCTTCCAGATTTTATCTCTGTTTATTTTGCTTTTTCACCGTAACACCAGCATTTTCTTGATCTGGGTTTTAAAAGTCCTTTACTTTTTTGTATGTGCATGAAGACCTTCAGAGAGACTCCCTGTTTTATTTTTAATATCTGGAATGTTATCCTTGTCCTTTTTCCTTCCAAGTGCCCTGAAAATGTAACATCAGCACACTAGTATTAGATGCAGTGGCTCAGAGAAACACAGTTTCCCTTCAGATTGCTATCTCAGTGACTGAGCCAGCTTCGGAAGACAGTCAAAATGAAGACGGCACAACCCAGGGTCTTCTGGAGTGCTGAAAATTTTACTCTGTGAAAGTTATATGCCAAGTTTTAAAACTGGAAACGGTTTTATGAGATAGCACTGCGCAGTTACTAGTGGATGAAGTTGCATACAAATAAATTATGTTTGTTCCTTTTTCTTGAGGGGTTATCTGTTTTTTTTTTTTTCTTTTTTTTTTTTTTCTTTTGTGGCTACGCTGTTGAAAGTACTGCAGTTCTGCCTAACAGCTCTGGTTTATGACTATGTCACGCAAGTGCCCTGACTGCTCTGCCTGCCAGCTGGGCCTGGCAGGTGGGAAGACCACATCTTGCAATACCTGAAAAGCTTAGGTCTTCAGGAGCCAAATACTTCCTCTCACAGGTTCACCCCCTGAATATGCATCAAATCAATGCAGCTACCCATGTCAGAACTCCTAGGATATTCGCCACAACTTTTTGAGAGTACTAGCCCTCAGGCACATTCTATAGTCACATACATAGAAAAAGGATATAAGAATGATAAAAATAAATGCTGAGTAAAACAAGAGTTTAGCTTTGGATTGAGTTCACAAAATACATGGTCACTAATAGATTTTATGAACTATGCATATGTAGCTGCAGATATTAAACAGAGTTAATAAAGATATTAGAAGATCAGTGAAGAAACACCACCATAAAGAAAGGTGCCTGGGACCTGGTCTTCTTGCCCATGACCTACCTAGACCGATGCTCCCTGCACCTTTTGCACCCCAAGGCTCATGCTTAATATTAAAGGCAGAACAGGTGTAACTCTTCGTAAGTTTTGCCTATGGTCTGTGGAGGGGCAGAGCCTGGAGTGGGGTCAGTAGTGGGGTGCTGGTTGGTTTGATGCCCTAGCACGTGCCCACTGACTGCACTTGCCCTAAAGCTGGTCACGGACCCTAGCCATCATGGAGATGCCCTAAAATGCCCAAAGAAGTTACTTGACACAAGTGATACCTTCTTGTCAAGTGTGGCCAAAGGGACCAAATACTGGCATTCTGGTTAGTATGAGGTGCAGAGCACTCGTGCTGCATGAGATGCAGCAGTATAGTTGAGCAGCACAGCCCTCCTCGTTGCCCTGGCTGCAGGATGTGTCCCTGTCCCCTGTGTCTTCCCAGCAGCCCCCAACAGTTTCACTTCTGGAAGCCAAAGTATCACAGAATAAGTTTTGAAAGCAACCTGACAATAAAAGATCACACAAGCTTAAACTCTTCTTTATCTTCTCAGTATCCTTGTATTTTAAATGTAAAATATAAAAGTCTTTCGAGTTCCAACTCTCTGTGTGTCAGTTTTCTCAACTTGCTTAAAAAGGACATAGGAAATCACACAGTAAACAGTGTAAATATGTCAGCAGATTCTGGATCATGAAGCAGTATTTGCTGGAGTAGTTTAGCTTAGAGTTGGAGCCAAAGAACATGACTGCTTTTTGCACTTCATAATCTTGGAGAAACAGCACTGTACAATAATTAGGCTTGTGTACTCAGGCCTCTATTTATGATTAGCATTTGATTCTGCTGAAATTCTGTTATGAGCCGAGTTTTCTTGTAACTTTTAAACATAAGAGAAGAAGTAATTCCTTTCTGTTTGCAATTCATTCAGGCAGCATCAGTCTCAGCAACTGCAGAGCAGTTATCAAAGCAGAAGATCAGTGTTTGTAGACATCAGACTTGCAGATCTCATGGGTATCATCTCCTCATCTCTGAAGCAGTCAGCATGGCACCATAGTGTCCTGTGACTTGTTGGAGTGAACTGGAAGCTCCTTGGACTAAAAGCTCTTTTAGAATGTCTGTCACCTCTAATATCTATGTATCATATGTAATCTCTCTGAAAAGCAAAAGCAACGGTAAAGATTATTTAATGAGACATAGTACAAGTATGTACAACTAAAATGTATTTTATAGCATAGAGATCAGACTTACAAAGAAGAAGGAAGTGCTTTGAGTAGTTAAGATAACACCTTAATCTAAAATAAGACATGAATGCTTGACCTGTTTCTAGACAGGTCTCTAGGACATGATCATGATACTCACGAGTAATTTCCCATCTGAATTAGGGAACTGGTAGAAGGAACCATTAGCTTAAGGAAGATCAAAATGAAATGTAACCTTGAGTGTTAAAGGCAACCATTTCCAGGTAAAGCCTGAATACCTCATTGGCACTGAGGAAATAAAACTGAAAGCGTTGTATTAATAAAGCTAGGAGAGGTCAGCATTCAGTTCTTGGGGTGCTGCTGGAAAAGTTGATACTGCACTTTTACTAAGTCCTGACTTGGGAATTGTAGATGAAGGACATGAAAATAGCCTTGAAGCAATCTGTTGGCAAACAGACTGAGCCAGGCTAGAATGAGATTTCATTGCTCCACTCTGTTTCTGGGAACCTAATCTCCAGTTTTGCAATGAAGACATTAAACTTTGTCACTTTCAGAATAGCCCTTTCTATTACCACCTGCAAAGAGGTGAGTCCAGAGTAATGCCAGTAGGTTTCATTTGTATGGTCTTTCTGGAGGCAATAAAGCCAAATTTGGCAGCATGCACTGGTGGAGCCAGGTGTCAAAACACTAGCACTGATCAGCTGGGAAGGAATTTTGAAGCAGCAAGGAGTCAGTATTAGAAATACACTTTGCACCTTCAGGAAGACCCTAACCCACCATGGTGACATCTCTCTTGGTTAGTAGAAATAGTTACTTTCCTCTAAGCATTCAATATTTCTTTCTAGTAGTCAATCATAGCCTGAATGCTGAGAGGATCTTAGTACAAACCCCACTGCTAAGAGGTGTGTGACACTTGTCTGGCTGAAAGACCTCACTGATTGGTTTGCAGATTGTGATTGTTGGACAAAGCTGCTGGATCGCTCAGGAAACTCCAGGTCTGTATCTGTAACTGCACTATTAAACTACTTGTCTGGAGGGAGGCTGCTCTGTATGCAGAATCTGGGCTGTAACTCTTCACTGTCCCTCTGTAGGTTAAACATCTCCTTTCCCAGAAGAGCACTGGCAGCATGAGTTTCTAACTTGCAACTGAAACCCTCAGGAGCCACAGGATAGATGTAGATGTGTTTCACAGAAAACTTACAGTCATGCTTAAGATGGACCTCAAAGGTTTACAGAAAGCACAAGTTTATTCATCCCTCATGGGGCAGCTGAAGACTCTTTCCCCATCCCACGTAGTGAGGTATGATTGTAGTTTCTTTTCCAGCCAATATAAATTTCCACAGGAACAGATTGTGTATAATTGCATGACCTTTCCTTCACACTACAAATGTGGTTCCCTGAAATGGGTAGGTTTCACTTTCTATGTGGTGGTGTTGCAAAATAATTAGTTTCTAATTGATCTATTGGTGTTTCGTTGTTAAATACGATTTTTTTAGGATAATTTTGATAATTTAGTTGTAAAGCTGTTTGCAGTTTGGCTTTTTACTGGCATCAGACTGTTTTTCTAAGAACAGCAGCAGACACAATCAATACCTTAAAGATGAAAATGCATCCTGCCCTTTGGGTTATATTCTGTCAGTGATGTTATAGTTTCATACCTTTAAACCCATCTAAATGCTAAATGGCCTTGCTTAGTGAAGATAGCTCACTGCTATGGCTTTTACCATAGGTGAACTTCATTAACCTTTCCTAAAAAAAAGAACTAAATTAAATAAAACTGATTAATGCTCAGCACAACTCAGGCAGTCTAACTGCAGTAATTTATCAAAGCAAAGCTCTTCTTGCTCCCTCCAGACTTACTGTTCATGAATGCTTCAGCCTAGCTGAGAGCCTGTCCCCGACAGGGGAAGATGATGTTTCATCAGTATGACTGTATTTGTGCTAGGAATCCTCAGGGATTCCTAGCCTTTTGGTGCCAGTGGCAAAATGTTAAGGAGAGGAGATTCAGTGCCTTCTATGGAGGAAGAAATTGGTAGTTGAAATGGTTATTAGCTGCTTGTGCGGAGTTCTTTCCCGCTTTTTAGATTACTGCACAGGTTAGCTGAATGTGTCAAAACACTTCGGTTTTAGTCTAGTACAGAAATGGGCTTGGCTCGAAGCCCTCAGAGTTAATTTCCTTTCATGCAAGTTGAGGCACGCTTGGCCCAGATGACAGACAAACTGCTGCAATTCAGTTATGCTAAAGCTAAGGAGCAATAAAACGCTGAGCCTTCTGTAAACTGGGGGACCACACACACTCTTTTCCTCCCCAGCAGGACAAACCCAGCAGAAAAGTGGCATTTTTGCTAGTGCACAGCAAAACACCCCTGGGCGCAGGGTGGGCAGGGGGACCCCATACCCAGGGCTGGCATGACCCTCTCCCAGAACCCCGGGGGAAGTACACCCCCTGTTCCACATCCTCGGCAGAGCTGTCCCCCTGCCAGCACCTCGGGGAGATGAGACACTTCACTTCTTATTGTCCTAATTCCTGCCTCCCTCCGTGTTACTCTCCCTCTCCTTCTGCACCCCTTTTTAGCCCCAGCAGAGTGTCCCTGCACAGGCAGGCCTGCATCCAGACTTCGGAAATTTGGCAAGTAACGAGGAGCTGAGCTTCCCGCCATTCGCCGCTGGAACTCCTTCCTTGTCTCCCTATCGCTTCTGACAGTAAATCCAATAAACTGCAGCTGGGGATGGCGCTGGGGACCAGCACACTCACTGTAAAGTCACAGCACTGTCATGAAAAGCCTCCCGTCTCTCCCTCAAATCGGCATTTGGTTAATTTAGTTAATTATGGCCTTGAAGATTGTATATAAGTTGTATAGTAGCATTTGGGCTCTAATTACTGTCTCCAGATGCCTTATGCAACAACACTCACTGCCCAGAGAAGTTGTGGATGGCCCTTCACTGGAGGTGTTCAGTGCCAGCCTGGATGGGGCTTTGAGCAACCTGCTCTAGTGGGAGGTATCCCTGTCCGTGACAGGCATGTGGGAACTCAATGATTTTTAATGTCCCTTCCAACTCTAACCATTCTACCATACCCAAGACAAGACACTACATGTGAGTAAAACATCTGCTTTTGAGAGCATCTGCAAAGATTTTTTCATACCCTTCTCTCATTTCAATGTTTTTTAGCTTTAATATTTTAATTTCTGTTTAATTTTAGTTTCCTTCAACAGCTCACCGGTCAACCGAAGAGAAAGACAGGCACTCTTTCTGGGTGATAGGTATGTTTTTTTTATAGATTAAAGGAAAGGTAATGAAGATTTACATCAGCTTTGTGTATGAAGAAACGTAATGCAGTGTGAGTTACATTCCTTATCCTCAAACAATTTGATTTTCAAATTATATAGGTAATCATGGGAGGCAGAATTAACTTTGCAATATTGAATATAGTAATTCAATCTCATATGTATGTATAAACGTCTGGATCAACTCAAGCACCTTTGTGAGCAATGATCTGTCAGACAAAGTGTGGGAAATACGGTGCAAAACAACTGTCACCAATCCTTTTGTAGATGTAACAATGTATTTTAGCTGTTCAAGCAGAGTAAAGCCTCTTATCAGGAAAGCACTGATGAATGCAATACTTTTTGGTCATGTGGATTAAAGTGCTTCCCGATGTGTAGTATTTGGCAAAGCTTCCTGTACGTTTTCTCAAATAATTATTCATGTGCATGTTCTTGGCATGTCATTCCTACTTTGAAAAATGCAAAGTAAGGTGTCCTCTGCTTATTCCATTGTTGAGATTAATGCTCTCATGCAAAAAAGCTGCAGATGATGGTCACTTTTATGAGTCTATAAGAAGATGTGAGAATTCTGCAGAAAGGCCCATTTGCACACATGGGACTGCATCCTCTCTTCCTCCCCCGCAGAGGAGTTTTCATGTTTCCTTTCCCTCTCAATCTCTAGCTGCTTATGGGGATGGGAGCAGGGCTCGCCTGTAAGTACACCCGATACATTGCTGAAGGTGATCTCAAACTCCTGTGTGATCCACACACCCAGAGAGATGGTCCACAGAGTGAGCCAGATCGCAGGCTTCTCCAGCATATCTTGCAGCATGCCAGCAGGACACCCCTGTCAGGGCTGTGCTCTGCTCCTCTGGCTACTGTTGGACCTCACTTGTTCTTGCAGCTGCAGATTTCTTCAGATGTGTTTAGCTTATATAGACATGTAAAAACATAGTCAAGGACATATTAGAAGCATGGCCAAGGACACTGTGTGAAGATCCCAGCTATGCCCACTGCCGCCTCCTCTTCCTGCAGCCTTTGTCTCGGCACACAATGTACTTATTAGTCTGAAAGAGGGTATGTCGTTTTCTTGTTCTTACGTAAGTCACATTCCTCCTCCCATCAAAGAAAGCAATTGTGTTCATGTCCAAAGCACTTGGACATACCAGGCGCAATTAACGCCTGCCGTATGTCCTCTTTTATCAGGAAAGTCAGAACAAGGATAAGCTTGGCCAAGGGTGAAGCCTCCATCCAATGTTGTATTCCTCATGCACGAATGTTATTGCAGCATTTAAAGAACAATAACTTGCTGACATAGTTCCCAGCAATACCAGGGCATATTTTATTCAAGCATTCACACAGAGTATTGGCCAGCTCTGGCTAACAGCTGCCAAGGGTTACACTTGCAAATGCCAAAGAAAGTTCCATTTGCTTGCCTGCCTGGATGCAGATGTTGGACCTAAATTACCTCTCAGCACAAGGTCCCTCATCATCTCCCAAAACGTCTCATAGTCATTTAATTCTTTCCTGCCACCCTTTGTACCTGGTCTTTAGCTAGCACATCCTAGCCTGCTTTTCTCAGCAGGAGCAATGCTGCCTTTGAAAGAGGATTGAGCCCAAGCTAGCACAGGGACAGCAGGGCATGCACACCAGTGCAGGAGGCCTGTTACATAGGCAAAATGACAATGTGAAGATTGGGAGAGCCATGGGAGGGATTTTTGAGGCTATTTTTAATGTCTATTTTGTGGAAGTTCGCTGAGCTATCCTCTGATGGCTCTCTAGGCTGAGTCCAAAGCGCATGTCTAAAATCATAGAATCATAGAATGTTTGGATTGGAAGGGACCTTAAAGACCACCTAGTTCCAGCTCCCCTCCCCTGGGCAGGGACATCTTTCACTAGACCAGGTTGCTCAAAGCCCCATCCATCCTGGTCTTGAACACTTCCAGGTATGGGGCATCCACAACAAATGAGACCGTTGAGTCTGAGCATCTCAGCCTGGCCCAAGTGCCAGAGGACCTGTCCTGGCAGAGGTCCTCTGGGTTTCTTCTCCTCTGGGTACTTTTCTTCAGCCCTCAGGGTCACACAACACTTGAAATAAACCCACCAAGCTTTGCTGGAGCCGTTTCTAAGTCACTGTTCTTTGCTCCAGAGGTCTGGGATGAGTACTGGGAACATGGCAGCACCGGCACGCCAATTCCTTCCTCAGTTCCCTCACTAAAGCCAGGCATCTTCTGAGGTTTCTCCATGTCTGTGATCAGATACAAACACATGCCTGTTTGGTGAGTCATTTTGACTCCCAGTGACTAAAACATCCAATTTGCAGGAGGGAGGGAAATTGTAATACTAATAACAGTTTGTGCTACCACTGGAAGGTTTCAAAGTGCTTTCTAAGCAGTTTTCCTTATCAGAGTTCCTCTGAGAGATAGCAATCCTGCAACGGATATTTCATGGTAATTTCTGTCTATCTTTTTAAACTGGTCATTGCTTTTTGGCACCTCTGAGACCCTCCCAAATCCCCCCTCCCCCTGGCCATAATCAATGATCATTTCCAGTTTGGAAAATTATACGGTGAGTTGCACTGCAGTGAAAGCAAACTGGAGGCATAAAATAGCCATCTGTTTTTGAACACAACCTGCCAGTTTTAAAAACATCAGCTGTTGCAATGACTGCAAAATAATCAGCTGTCAGGGAAACCAGGGAAGGCAACTTCACCTATTTAAGCCCTTGGGACTGCTCAGGTACACCTCTAACAGAAAATGAGTGACAGCTCAAGGAAGCAGACACTGCTAGAGTTTTACATTTCATTAATATTAATCTGGGGACACCTTCAGTTGGTTTTCATCTTGGCTCTTCAAACTGTTCTCCCCAATGCCTTGTGCAAGGTAAGAATGGACATAGGAGAATCTAATTAGAGAAATTATACTATTCATAAATAGATTCTTGATTGAATTGGGCCACACAATGGACCAAACCAAAGCTGCTCAGCTGAGTGTTTGGGCTGGGTTTTAATACCATAAATGCAAGGAAGATGGCATACCATAAATGCAAGGAAGGATTGTATTGAGGTCTGTCTGAAGGACACTTATCTACCCAGCCCCTTTCTCTCTGCATTTTAACAGCTATTTTTCTTTGCTTGTATCTTCTATGAATTTTTATAAAAGTCATTCAAATTGTAGTATACAGATGAAACAACTTACCTTTTTCTTGCTGGTCTTCAGGCATCAGCAACTTAGTGTGGGTGAAGAACCCAGAATTAGTGCAGCTTGGTCGGGATCAGCACACAATCACTGTTCCTGAACTCTCATTCTACTGCATTCCCCGAGCCCTCCAATCCCTCATAAATCAAACAACACAATCACAACAATAAACCAAAAAGAACAAATCAGCTGTCCACAGTGAAGTGTTGTTTAAATGCTGACCCAGGCAGAGTAGGAGATAATTTATTTATTTAACCATTAAAGACCCCCATGGCTGAGTTCTGTCTTGGACACCATAAATAGTTGCTTTCTTGGGAAGAAATAAAATAAAATTTGTACAGGTGTACACACACGCACACACATACATATATATATACACCCTTATATAGATAAGATACATAAAAATCCACACTTTGTTTATAAAGCTTTTACAGTTATAACAAAGTCCCTGCTGATGATGGTGCATGTTATGCGCGTAGTATTCGTATGAATATTGGAAAGTGTAAACTGTAGGTTTTGCTTAATGTAAGTTATATTATCCCAGATGGCAGAAAAAGTTCTTTCTCTTGATGGACCGTCTACCCATAAATATCTATAAAATGGTTCTTGTCATTTTTATGGCTTTCATGTTGTTATAAAAAGCTGCAAATGCACACAGATAATAAGGAAATATAGATAGCTAATTGATCAATTAATTTTTTTCCCAGCGGCATTTATCACATGATGTCAGACTTGTATAAAATGTAAGGAATGTTATATACTACTTCAGGGATGTATAGCAGAACTTAATGAATTAGCAGTGACTGATCCTGTTGGGTCATCAATTTTACCTGCATGTTAATAAGACTCTATTCCAGGTAGTTTTTCAGCTTCACCAAAATATGTCTTGTTCAATAAGTTTTAAAAAATGTGTTTAACACTCTATTTGGACAATGATTTATAAGAATGACAGAACTGACTGTTACAAGCTGGGCTTATTTTAAATCTGAAAATTCTTTTCCATCTTACAGCACTAGCATTTTAAACATATTTCTATGTACTCTTTAGCATTTGTACTATTCTCTCTCTGGAATGTAGACCCTTTCCTCTCCATTCTCTCTGCAAGTTTATTTTGACTGCTTACTTCTTCTCTGTTTGACTATTTATTTTTCCTCCGTTTGTCTGTCTACATGTCTGCCTTTCATCATATTAATTCTGCTACTCTGTGCAACAGGGTACCTAAAATTCAATGCCATTTTACAGGATAGTTTGATGAGACCTGTAGAATTGCTGTTTCCTACCTGAAGAGTAACATGGAGAGTATTTCTTGCCTGTTTTACCACTTTCAGGTTTTGCACTCTCAAATGTTTTATCTCTTTTGCTAACACACATAAGGAACTTCTATTATTGACGCTGTTTAGTGCTGGGAGTTATAGTCTTAAACTTCATTTTGGTTTTTGAGGAGAAGGCTCAGTGTAACATCCTAAGCTGGGCTGTTGATCCAGCGATTTCAGCTGTACAGCTATAGATAAGATCAAGTTGCATCTAATTTGGTTGGATCTCGCGGGACAGGGGTCAGTCTCTTCTCCCAAGTTACAGGTGATAAGACAGGAGGAAATGAACTCAAGTTGTGCCAGAGGAGGTTCACATTGGAAATCAGGAAAATTTTTTACACTGAAAGGGTTATCAAGCATTAGAATGGGCTGCGCAGAGAGGTGATTGAGGCACCATTCATAGAGGTATTCAAAAGCTGGGTTGACATAGCGCTTAGTGACATGGTTTAGTGAGGAGTTGTTGTTTTTTATCAGAGTTAGGTTGATGGTTGGACTAGATGATCTTAAAGGTCCCTTCCAAACTAGACAATTCTATGATTCTATGATTCTAGTTTAGCTTCATGCTTGGTAGGGAGAGGAGTTATGAGTTACAGAAAAGGTGAAACAGAGCATAATTGAAGTCCACACCAGATTACCTTCCACTAGACTGTCCAGTTCATTAGTGAACCTCCCCTACCCTGGCATTACACTAGAGCTCACATAGTTGAGCTCATTCCTTTCTGTCAATCTCATGACCCTCACTACTGAGATCAGAGAGTTTTTGTTAAGTATTTTGTGTTGGAGCAGAGGTCTTCACTTGTCCTTGCAGAAACATGGAAAAAAACACCAGTGGAAGACAAACTTAATTTAAGGGACTTGTCCTCAGCAGCACAAATATACACTTGAAAAATATTAAGATATAACACCAGAAGAATCATTTAAAGCTAATCCCATGATTTGCCTTCTATCCCCTCATTTGATGAAATCCGAATTTGTCAGCTGTTAGCTGCTAGCTGATCAATCAGCTCAATGTGTTGGCAATAAAAACATCACTCCAACAGGGGATTTGTAGCACATTGATAGTGTTGAAATGTTTTTATAGTAATGGCAGTAGATATATATATCACTGGATTACCCAAGACAAAATGTAATAAAACAGGATTGTCTAATATACCTTACTTGGCTTCTTCCCGGATTTCTTTACTTTCTAAAATACCCAGCTGCTTGGAAAATATCTAAGACTTTCATAATGGCATCATGTAAGTTCAAAGTTAAAACTGACTGGAAGAAGTTCTCTCTTCCCCTTAAAACTATGGGCAAAGATACTGCTATTATTGTGTGACTCTGCCAAGTAATCAAACTTAGTTTATGTAAGTGTTCTCTTTTATGGGGAAATCTTGCCTGTGCTGGAAACAATAGCAAAGTAATCATTAACTTTAATGGAAACAGGATTTCTCTCTTACTTTTCTTATTTGTTTTTTTTTTATGGAAGCTGTTGGAAATAGTATGAATTGAGTCAACCATATATTGTACTGAATGGTCTATTAAAAATAGACAGACACATACCTGTGCATAGACTGTAAAAAGTAATCAATGTTACAAAGAAAATATTTTCTGATTACATTAGAAGCTGTAAATTCAATGAGAGGGTCCTCAATATGCTCGTAAGTTCTTCAGAATAGACTGTCCTCAATGATGCAGAATGCATACAATGTACAAGAATTTAATGCAATTCTGTGAACCTCCCTTTCTGGTACTTGACTTTTTTCTCTGTTCTGGCCTACATTCTCTTTCTGTCTTGAAGGAGAATATTAGGTTTGCTGGTTTCACTTAAACCCTTGTCACCCCTAAAAAAAAGCCCCAACATTTACAGACAGCAAAAACAAATACATACTGATCCAGAAATTTTCCACAATACTTCAATTTTAAAGCGAAGGATATAATTTTATCTGAACATAGATAGATTTCCCAAATGTCTACACATACAGATGATGGTTTCTAGCACTGCACTGCTAGTAGCAAGTAATACAAATATTCAAGTGCTTGACTGAGGTATACGTTGTTGTGTAATGGAAAGCTGACCTTGATGATATATGAAAGGAACTTTACGACAAAATTTCTCAGAGAAAGGAAAATGGCGCAACACCATGAAGCCGACATGATATACAAAGGGAAACATACACAATATATGCGGTGAAAGATCCAGTTGCCATATTCTGGGTCCGAGACTCTTAAATGTCTGGAAAGATTCTCCTCGGAAGATGAAATGTGTCTGACTAGATGCTGAGTGCCATATTTTTATCAGATGGGTTTCCTTGACTCCATCATCTTTGACCACAGCTCAGGGTATGATGCTTTGGTTCCTGATTGCATCACGCACAATAGGGTGAAAATAGTTCACACATTTTTCTTGACGCAGTCTAGCATCTGTAGCTACACAATATTCCCTGCTTTCAGGGCTAGAGTTTAGTGGCTTCATAAACAGATCCATATGAACCACAGTTATACCAAACGATAATAATTCTTTCTCACAGTGTACATCTTCAGAAAGGCTTTGTGCAATGGATGGTGCATACTCTTTATGATCTGTCTGATTGTTACATGGGTCTTTGCAGGTTTTAGTTCACAGTGACATGTTCCATCATGACTAGCAAAATGGGATCTTTAGTTCAAGAAAAGTACATCAGTGTCAAATAATCATCAAACTTCCTATTTTTGATACAGGCATAACAGATTTGAAATTGCTTCACCTCTAATTTTTTGAGGTGGATTAGTTACTGTTGCACCATCACCCATCTATATGATAGCTGAAGAATTTAATTTATTTGTTTTCTCTTTTTATAAGGTCTGTCTAAGTGGGGTTGTTCATTATAAAGTTTACTGTAGCTCTACTACAGCTCCTCAATGGAATCGTATTTCATGGAAATTACATCTTCTTGAGCCTTTGCCTTAGAAAAGCCTTTCTTCTCCACTAGTTGTTTAGACTATATGAATATAATTCTTGATTTACATTACTCTGGTGTTCACATGTCCAATCTTTCTTCTGTCTTTGGACTGTGTAGAACAGTGATCAAAATACCAAGGAACTGAACCAATTATTAAAATATCTATTTAAGTTTTATTCTCTCTTAAAATAAAGCAGTGACTGCAGTGCCTGCTGTGGTCACAGCTTCACATGTTGATGTTTTACATTTTTCTGTTGAAGCTGTGTTACTGTATAGACAAAAACATCCCGTTATTTTTAGTCCTTTGAGAAATACAACTGCTGCTGTACCCTGTTGTGAAATTAATTTTATAAATTTGCTTCCGATTAAAAGCCTGGATACCTAAGACAGCAGGGGATATAATTAAAAATGCTTTAAAAAAAATCACGGATATAATAAACTTAACCAAGCAATTTCAGAAATATGGTTTGTGTAATTGAGAGATAATGAAGTGATGCTTCTAGAGGTCCATGCTGGCATCTGCTCTGAAATGCAATAGACCATTTGCAAAGTTTAGAAATTCGCATAAATAAGAAGATCCTTGGAAGACAAAAGCCATTCATTCCATCTCATGATATAGCCAGAGCACATTATGACTTGAAGGGAAGAGCGAAGGGAATGTTTCACTCAGCATGAAGGAGGATAAAACTCATCCACACCCTTTCTTCTGAAAACAATAGCTCAACAACTCTGAGTACTTGGCAAGTTAAGCCATGCAGGCAGTAGGAGGTATAGAGATTATGTAAGTCATCAGCTATCTCCCATTTTCATTAAAATGGGTCAACACAGCTTGTATGTAAAATCTACTACGGGCCATATTTTCAGCTTTATCTATAACTGCCTTGCCCTGCTCTCCCTGTTTTCCCACAGCTTTTTTTTCTGGGGGTGAAAGGCTTACATTTTATGGACTTAGCTCCCCTTAGGAGAACAGATTGGAGGTGGTTTAAAGTCTCTCGAGCATGGCTGTCAAAGGCAGCTGAAAACAGTGCTAATGAGAGTCAGATATAAAATGGAAACTTGTGAAGAACTGGCTGCTCCTGAGTGCATCCAAAGGAATCACAATCTGACCAGGGTCGTTTTGGGGAAAAAATGAATAGTTAAAGCACAGTGCTGATGGATTGATACAGCCGTCTGCTTGGCCTACACGGACCATGAGAGCACAGAGTATGGGGCTTGCATTTTGCTGAGTTTCTGTTTTCTCTGCGTCAGTCATTTTCTATTATTTTCAAAGTCGCCTTTAAATAGAAGTAGAAGCTACCTTAAAGTCATATTGCCCCCTGCATTTATATTCTAGTATTGCTAGAGATGAAATAAAACAGGATCAGGTTCATATTTTTGCTCTCTGTGTCTCTCTTGCTCCTTTAGATATACCAAATAAGTGTGATCTGTTCACCTGTGAGCCGGTTTTATAGAATTTGCCTAGGCTTAAGATCTGATAACTTCTTAGTAACCACAACTGACTGTTTTCTGAACCTGTTGTGTAGCATTTCTTTACTGTGTATAAAGATTTTCCTTCCTGAGATTTTTTTTTTGCTGTATTTTTCAAGGTCCTTCAGTGTATCCATATGGCAGTTATTCCATTATCTATCTCCTCCTGACTTAGAGGATTAGCCGTGTACAACAGTTATTCTCCTGAGATTGTAACTAATTTCTGAACTGTTTACTGGCCTTTATCTTTGATATAGCCGTAAAATAATTTTTAAAGGAGTATACTTTGATTTATTGTGATTATTCCTGCTCTTTCAGAAATGAACAGCTGATAAATTTGCTGAAGCAGACCTGTGCGATGCTATGTTTGTGGCTGCTTTCTCAAAGCAGAACAATGTGTTATAGCTTTAGCCATAAAGTGCAATCTAAAAATAATTCTGCTTTGCTCCAAAGACGTGTGTGAATTGATTACTTTTCTCCTTCAGAGGTGATTCAAGCTATTAAAAAGTAGGATGAGAAAAGAAAGGGAAATGTGATTAGATCAGGTAGATTTAAACTTTATTCTATGAGCTTCCGGCTTGTAAGGATTGTTAGTTTGAGCTTTGAAATAAATCACTTACCACTTGCATATTTAAATAAGACTTTACTTTTGGCAAACAACTAATGTTGAAGTTTTAATGAGGAGTGGAAATGAAAAACATGACTGTCAGGTAACTTTACTTAATCTTATTCAAGATGAAGCTCTATGTGTTTAATGCAGCTGTTCATTTTCTTTGGCATTGAAAAGACATTTCACTCAGTTGCTACAGTTTGCGGCCAAGAAATGCCAATCTAATAAATAGTTTCAGAAGCAGAAATTGAAATCCACATTTTGTGCAAGGTGTGAACCCACAAGGAAACAGAAAAAAATGGGCTGGCTGTGCCTGAGCTGCTGGACTTCACGGAGGACTGACATGTTCCCAACAGTGCGGCAGGCCTTGGTGATGCTCCGGGAAGGAGAGGGGCGATTGCAGGGATCTGCTCTCTGAGGCTCTGTCCCACTTACTAACCAGTTTCTGAGATGCCTTGGCCTTTCTGCAGCATTCCTCTCCTGCAATATGTTCTTTCCACAAAGGAAAGCCATTTAACCCCGCTTAACTCCTCGCCTGTCCACCTTTGGCAAAGCTTCTTAAATGACTGAGATTTTTTGCCCTTGTCTCTTCCCAGTATACAAGTATTCAAGTATGCCAGTGTCTCAGCTGGCCTCCAGTCAAGTCCTGGAAGCAAATGAGATTGTAATTACCTGCAAGATCTCTGGATTAAGTGCAATAGAAAGCTGGCAGCAGCACGAACTGCGCTTTTAAAAACCATTTTATTTGTAATTAAAATACACACCAGAGGAATACTACAGCTTGCACAGTGGATACTCTATCATGGTTCGAGTACTGAATACATACAAAACAGTTCACAATTTAAGTTTTTTTTAATGTTGTCCCACAATTTCAACCTGTAGGATCTCTTAAATGTTCTTGAAGACAGTCCTAACTTGCCTGACAAAGCTGCCAAAGGTGGGCTGTAGTTATTGGCACCTCTCTATAAAACTTTTAAAATATTCGAGATGGGATGTTTTTTGAAAATGAGCAAAAGCCCAAATAAGCTAGGTGGTAAGAAATTTTTTTTCATGTAAATTGTCATAATTTGATGGTTCTAAGAGGAACTGGGCACCACAAAACTGGCAATAGTGGTGCCTCAGGCTGCCTGCAGATGCAGGAAGCTGTTACAGTATCACTGTAAAAGGTTCCATGCTTTTGAAGATTTCTTCATAACCACTGAAATTGTAAGCATGATTAGACTATGTTTAGGGATTGTGAAATAAATCTGAAATAATCCTTAACGAGGGGTAAGAGAGTGGTAACAAGCCAAGGAATGCTCACTGTCTTGTACTTTTGTCACCAACAGCGATGCATGTTAGA
Source organism: Thinocorus orbignyianus (assembly GCA_013400375.1). Taxonomy (NCBI): domain Eukaryota; kingdom Metazoa; phylum Chordata; class Aves; order Ciconiiformes; family Thinocoridae; genus Thinocorus; species Thinocorus orbignyianus. The sequence continues at coordinate 168,171 of VXBW01008460.1, read as the reverse complement.
ATGAATATTAGATAATGTATATACATATATATATATATATATATATATATCTTAGAACCAGAGGCTGTGTCTAAACAGGGGACGTAGAATCATTGCCATACTTATGGGTCAAGAAGTATACTGTGGCTGTCTCCAGAGGAAATACAAATTGCTTACAGTGCTCTGACCCTTTTCCTGCTTCCACAGAAAATGGGGCAGATGGTTCCCCAGTTTGCACAGTGCAGTGGTTAGATGCTCAGCATGAATAAAACATTATTGTTCTCATGGGTGTCTATATTTCTCATCATTTCATCTAACTGCTGAGTTATACTTAGGGATTTAATAATAATACATGCCTGATATATTTTCCTGGCTGGAAGTCAATGGAAGACAATCAGCAGTAAAAATGCCCGTTAGTATTGGCATGGCATACAAAGAAGCTTTCACCGGTTGTGCTGCAAACCTAGTTTTCCCTTCTGAAGAACACCAGAGGTATTCAAGCAGGGTATTTCTAAATTAGTTGTAGTATTATACAGAGAATAGAATAGTTTAAGTGGAGAAAAAAATCAGCAGTTCCCTCTTGTATGGGAGGTTATCTTGAAGGAGACTGGCAATGATACTTATTAACTCAGCTGCTGTAGCTGGGGCTTGTTTTGTGAGAAAGGTTATATATTAAGATTTTGAGTAAACTTTTTCTTTACAGATGAATGAGATTATTCTATCATAAAATACTGATAAAGCTGGAAACCACAACAAATATTACTACCAAAACCATGTTAGATATGGCTTTTTCCTTGTCTAGTGAAGAGGAAGGAACTGATGTTTAAAAATGTCTTTGTTGCCTGAAATGGAGATTATGAGCTTTTGAACACTGGGAAAAGGCTTTAACAGATCAAGAATTTCACTACACAAGTGGAAAACTAAATCACTTGCTCACACCCCACGCAAAGCATGGACATGCTTTGGGAAACTTTCTCTATTCTATTAAATGATAATTTCTGCACACAGGGCAATTTTTTGAGGGGCCGATTAGCAAATTGGGGGGTTTCTGTGGGTCTTATATTTCTGATCTCAGTTCTGATTGCAGATGAGGTTGCATTTCCCCAGAGATGAATGCTTGCCTTCGCTCTCTCTTCCCGCTCATGATGTCACATTTTCAATGAAATAATGATTAAATGAAAAACACTCACATTTCCAAGGAGACCAGCCAACAATATTTCATACCAAGTAGAACTTGCAGTTATTTATCATCTCTGTTTCATCCTGATAAGATTATTTGTGTTTCATGATGTTGCAGTTGGCACAATTTTTTTTCAGTGGAGTGAGGATGTGGGTGCCCACCGTCCCACCAGCATGGTGCCCCAGGGAGATGGGCCTGCATGTGGAGGATTGGGCTCGGTTTCATCTCCCGGCTGCCTTTTGTTTTCTTCTTGGTGTCAAGCTCAGAGAAGTTCAAAGCCTAGCACTGATGATGGTGCACTTGTTCTTCCTGCTGAGTTAACAAAAGATGCCCTAAAAAAGGGAATATTTCAGCATAATGTCATTATCAGGTGGGGTGGTTGACTAGGGAAAGACTCCATTGCAGCTTTTCCCATTGTGTTTCAAGGTTTTGCCTCTTTTCTCTCCTACCCTCCCAATAACAATGATGTAATATATTAAATTAAGTGGTAACGATGTATGAAGCTGCGGTTATCATAAAATATTTACATCCCTGGAGTGTTGCAAACACACAGTGGAGCCCTAATTAACCATAGGTAGCCTACAATTATCCCATGGTAATTACCCTAATTGGAATTGGCTCATTATGGGGAGTAGAATAGAATTTGTTTTCTGTTTAGTACTGAAAAACAGAGTTGGCAATTAACTAAAAGCAGGAGCTGCTTCATCTGACTTAAAAAAAATTAAATTGCCCTCTTAGATCCTGTCACTGTTCCCACAATCTGAGCAGTTTTACAACAAAACAAATAATCAGATCCTGTTTCCAAAGCGTGCCCGCTTTCATAACCTTGTCTCTGCGTCAGCATTATCAATGAGTCAGGTGATTAATAACTGTGATGCACAAAGGTCCATAAAAAACCCAGAAGGGGCCATCCAAAGTGCTCAGAGATACACACGTGATCCGCCCTGCAAAGCTATTAGAGGAGTTGTGGAAGCAGAGAGAGCACACACTTTCTCTTGCTATAGGAACCATTCAACAGAGAAGATGAAGAGGCTCTCTGCCTTGTCAAAGCAGGACAAGCAATATTTCTGATCAGGCCTCTTCTCTAATGGCCATTGAGAAACCTTGCAAGGGTAAGACGGGCAGATCCCAGGGTATTTACAAGAGAGCAATCCTACACCTGCGGAGCTGGCACAGGCTAGTGGGACCCCTCCCACAGCATGAGACACTTGGCCATCACGCCAAATGCTTGGTCCCAGGCCCCTGCCAGCAAGAGGGTGCAACACTTGCATGCAAGATGGTGCTATCCTCGTGAGGTGCTAAACTGGAGCATGAAAACCCTGGCCCCCTTCCCAAGCATTCCCAAATGCTGGAAGTGGCTTTCCAGTAGCAAAAGGGGGACTACAGGAAAGAAAGGGAGGGACTCTTTATCAGGGAATGTAGCGATAAGACAAAGGGTAAGAGTTTTAAACTGAAAGAGAGTAGATTTAGATTAAATATTGGGAAGAAATTCTTCAGTATGAGGGTGGTGAGACACTGAAGCAGGCTGCCCAGAGTAGTTGTGGATGCCCCATCCCTGGAAGTGTTCAAGACCAGATCGCACGGAGCTTTGAGTACCCTGGTCTAGTGGGAGGTGTTCCTTCTCTTCCAACCCAAACCATTCTATGATTCTATGAAACAGGCATGTTTTCATCAAGCTAATAAAACCAGTGTCTCTCCTCCATCAAATCTGGCAGGGGAGCATTGGGAAGGAAAGGTCACCTGCTTTCAGATACCATCCTGAACCAAAGAAGAGGTGGGATTTCAGCACCTGCTGACCAAGGCTGCGGCCAGGCACACAGCTCTGCTGCTGCTCAGCGGAGTAAAGGTGTTTCTGTTCCCCAGTGCCCAAATGCCCATCCCTGCCCCTCCTTTCCCACCAGCAGGCTCCCTTATACCCACCAGCATCAAGGTGTTGAGAGTATGGGGGAGCTGGAACAGCTTTACCTGGGGCAGCTACTGGCAGAAGAGGATCTGTAATTGCAGCCTGAGGATTGAGGACAGCAGACTGCTGCTGTGAGGAATCTCCTGTTTCTAATTTTGTTTTCCTATCTGCTCATAAATGTCATGAAAAAATAAATTAAAAAAGAAGCGTAGGGTGCTACAAAGTCCTGTCATAAAAATGTATCTTCCAAGTCATAAATTAATGATTTTTCTCCATCTGGTTTGCCTGATACAAACAGGAACAGTTTGCTTTTTCTGAGATACCTCCGCTGAAATGATCTTGTGGAAATAAGAAGAAACAAGAAGAAAACATTCAAGTAGCCTGTAGCAGCCTATACACTGCTATAAACAGAAGAAAAGCACACAAAAGGAAATATGACTTGGAGGACAAACACATCTGGCACACTATTATTAGTTACTCCCTACCACAAAACATGCCCTCAGCTGGTAGGTATGTAGCTGTTTCCCACAATTCTTGAAAAGCAACTATTTCTCGACTTTCCTCTTAAGAGCATGACCTGCCTACCTTTCTGTCATGTCTGTGACTTCCCATGTTGTTGGCTCCTCAGGCCATTTTTTTCCATGCTGTTTTTATTTTTTTCCAGCAATTATACTAATTGCTATCTCCAAAGGGGAAATTAGTGTTGGCAGCTATGAATGAGGTTAACTGTGAAAAGAGAGAAAAGGAAGAAGCTGAAGGTGTGTCTAAACAGTATTTTTACAACAGTTCCACAAGGAGAGACATCCTTATGCTTTGGAGGAAATGAACCAGTTGACTCTTGGTCAGAGAAAATCAGGCAAGTCCTGTATATCTAGATAAATGATTTGGGTTTTCTTTATTGTACAAATCAAATCTATCTAGATAATTTTACTCCATTTTTCAAATATCTTGAAGTTGGATTCTAGCAAAAACTTGTAGCTAAAAGTTAGCTATTTGCCTGCAGTTATGCCTGGGAAAAGGAGGTAGGGCTACTGCACAGGGAGGTTGTTGTTGAGATTTTCTACATCTGCATGGTGGCTTTCCGAGAATCCTTGCAACAACAGGAAGGAAAATATATTGGTCTCATAAGGGGAATTAGACTTGAGTTTTACCATGATCTTCAATCCTCTTTCAACTTCCTCCCAAAGTATCTTAGGCAAGTGGAGGCATACTGGAGAAAGAGACGATACTATAGGAAACAGCGGTTTTGCTTTTCAAGATCTCAGTGGGAAGATAACAGACACCTAACTGGAGAAAGAGCAAAAGAAGGCAAGGCTCTGTGCAGCAGAGTGTATTAAAAAATTATAGGTGTCGTTCACAGATATATTGTAAAAATTGTATTAAAAAAATATATGCACATGCATGTCAAATTTATCTTTTTGCTCTCCCTTACCTTGTCTACTTGTTTCTACATCTTATGCTATCCCTTGGCTAAAGCAGCTTAGTTTCTGTATTTTTTTCTCTGTCAAACTCTTCTTTTGCTCCTAAGTGTCTTCCAGCAGATCTCAGCACAGTGTGACTGGTACGCAATGCCCTGCTCAGGCTCCCCAGGGAATGGAGACCCTGGCCAGGTAGCTTTGTTGCCAAGGAGAGCTGCAAAGTGATATGTCAATTCAATCCCCTTCTGTTGTGTTGTCCAAGATGTTATGTTTGTATGAAGGAGCCAGTTCACTTAGTGGGTGTCTATTTTTAGGTTTGTGCTTAGCAGCCCTTGGGATTTTACATTAAAGACGGAGATGAAGGACGTCTGGCAAGGTGAAGGTCTGCATAGCCAAAATGGAGTTGGCTTCCTGGCCAGTACTCCCACAGGGACTGCAGGTGCAGTTTGTGAGCAGTGCGGATTGTCATTCACTCAATACTTCTTCTGTTTACTTGTTTTTGAAATACCCAAAGAAAGTTTTTAGCTTTGCGTCAGTTGCATTTTATGAGCTTGTCCCCCTTCAACATTGAATAAAGTATATGGAGGACTATAATGGCAAAAAGGGAAAATCAAGCACAATGTCTAGAAGACTGCCCAAACACCTCCATAAATCAGCAAGAAGTTTAGATAAAATGTCTAGGCAAATGTAGGCTCCTTCGGGATTAGGTAATATAGGGCAGTGCCATGTAGAAATTTTCACACCAGTTCCCTATAAGCTAATTCTGATTCTAGAAGGGACCTGGTCATCACAGCATGACCCTACCTTGGTTCACTACCCTTCCTAAGCAGCAGCAGGTTGTATTTGCATCAATAGTCTCCTTGATTACTTGGTAATACCCCTCTCCAACATCTGTCTTTAGGGCTAGTCTGAGCATTTTTACATGATATTGCATTGTGCTATATAAATGTAACCTTTAATATATATATATATATATAAATATATGTAACCAGTTCATTATTGCCAAGATGACATTTAGGTTTTGCTTGTTATTTTGAAATATGAGTACATGTTTCTGTTCTCTAGTAAGGAAAAAAAAAATCATAATTTTAATAGGCTCAGACATGTTGTTAAATCATTTTAGATGTTACCACTGTATTCCCATTTTTCCTTAAGTTATTCATTTGTTCCAGTACTCCTTCTTTTGGCAAGAGGTGCACTTGCATAAGCTGTTGGATCAGCTTTTCACTGATTTTGAACTCAGTGATTTTTTGCTTCAGCAAAAAGAAAGAGCTGAGTAAAAGACTTTTTGGTTTAGAAATATTTCTCCTCCTCCAGGATTTTGGATGCCCATTAACTCCAGCAGGAGTGGGGATGTGTAGCACTTTGCAGCACTGACTTTCTAAACCAGAGATGTTCCTGTAACCTTGTCCAGCTTCCAAGGAGCTGTGCTGCTGCAGTGTAATTCCCACTTCTCCTCTGTTCCTCACTGTGTGCTTTTCTGACTTTTTTCCTTAAGTAAAGGTGTTGGTTTTCTTGGAACAAGCTGCAAAACCTACCCTTCCCTTCACCACAAATGTCCTACCAGATGTAAGGCATCTAATTTCTCAAAAGTGTGCTTTTTCTTTTTAGTGGGCAAGTAGAGTGCTGTTGATCACTAGCGGGTCTTTTAGGTAACTGAAAGCCAACCTGATGAGTGAGTGATGCCAGGCAGATGGACTCGTTGATTCTTTCAGTTGTTAGTTATTAGTTGGCATTGCTTGCAGTGATGTCCTTCCTTGCTTTGCCTGCATAACGTACCAGGGAAATCTGCAAACAACAAGGAAATGCATATTAAAATTATAATGCAGTAATAGCTTAAGAATTTTTTACCTTGTTGGGATTCCTTCTAAAAAAAATACATTACAAGGGAAAATGCAGTCCTCTGCAACAGACACTGCAGCAAAGCAAACCTTGAAGTGCTCTTGAAAGCTCTCGGTGATTCCTCTTATGGAGTGTGTTGAATGTAATGAAGGTGGTAAGTGATTCACATTGCTCTGTCTCATAGATATCAAACTTAACTGCACTGTGGGGTTTTGTAACACTTTTTTGTAACACTTCTGTTCACATCAGTAGATTCAGATTCCAGATGGAAAATTTAAATTCTGTGAGATGTTTCATGTGAAAACCTGGTGTCTCTGGAGTCAGGCTGGGTTCTACCTTATAATTCTCAGGGGACAATCGTTTCTTTCTTTCATCTTCAGGAAATTTCACTCTTAAAGTGAACTTGATTCCATGCTCCAGACATTCTTTACAAGGATCCAGCCTACAAAGCAGAGGCTAAAATTTTGGATCTGCTCTGTCGTCAGCCAGTAGCTGACTTCTCTGCTGATTGCTGTTGAGCACGATCTGCTGGATGCAACTCTGTCTCAAGATGCCCCTAGTCTAACAGTTGCTAGGAGAGGTGAAGGCAAAACAGGGGAACTATAACTCCAGGCACTTGCAGCCTCGTCCTCAGTCTCCATTGCTGATACATCTCAGGACAGTCTCCTGGGTTAAGCTGCTCTTTGTTCTAACCCAGTGGGACTCTTCCTGTGTGCTTCCTTGGGTGAGCGGTTCAACTTCTGTGCATTTCCATTTCCAGGTCTAGACAATGGTGACAATGCCTCACCTTATCCATGTTTACATGACAGGCAAACCAGGGCAGACTTCTAACAATATTCAGGCATCTGAAGAGACAAATTATCACCTAATAGGTTTTTCAAAAGAATAGAGGTACTCTTGAGTTAATCACAGTGAAAACTTGCTGCTCAAACAAATGGGGCTCAGATCCCGAAGATTTTGTGAAAAGAGTCTGCACAAAGCTTTGGCTCTTTCTTCTAGCAAACACAGATGAGACTTATTCCACTCCCCCACCCCACCCCTCAAAAAAATGAAACCATTTTTGTTGGAGTTTTTCACTGAAATGGAGATTTATATGCACATGCTCAAATAATACCCCATTATTAGTTGCCTATCGTTGTTCCGTACAGTTAGCTGACTTTTCAAGAGGTTTAAAGGTTAAGATATACTTTATTTTACAACCCCCTTTCTTTTATCAAGTCTTGGTCACAAATACAGCTTTGTAAAGGCATCTGGTTGTTATGATTCAGAATGCATTTTACAAAACCGCTTGGCTCTGTGGAGGGAATCAATTTCTTTGTCAGCAAGAGTGATTGACAGTCCAAACCCACACAGTCTAAAAGGAGATGCAGAGACAGGATCTGACAGTCCACCACCTCTCAAGTTAACAAAGTCCTGTGCAAGAGTCTTGTGCTGGACTCAGTGATGGGGGTAGGCATTTAATCAGCTGATGAAGGCATGTGATGGAGCGTGCCAGACACCGTGATGAAGATGGGACAGCGAAACCATGTGCTGTGGGAGAGGCTGTTGCTGGAGCATCTGTCTCGAAGCAGTGCCGGTCCCCGGCTGTAGCGCAGCCCCCCCTGCCCAGGGACGCCAGGCACCAGGCACAGCTGCTTAGAGGCTCTGGACAGTGGGTGTGAAGGGGCGTACAGAAATGTGTCCTGTGATCACGTGTTGGACTCGATGGGTCTGGCACCACCTCAAGCAGATGTTCTTGGTCCCTGTTTTAGTGGGCTGAGCTGGAAAACAGCACCAAGCCTCGGCTCAGCAAGGCTCTTCCAGCTGTATTGTGAGAGTGGCCAAGTCCTGCAATAGTCGATTTGCAGTACTGGAGCCTTCATCTCGGACAACTTTTCAGAAACCCTGGTGAATCATCTTACCAGTGCTAAGCACTGAATCATGCACCTACCAAATCTGTCAGCAACAAAATTTATAGGTAAAAAATAAGTCGGTACACCTCTTTAAAATGTTGGCAGCATTTTATCAAGAGAAGTATTTGGACCTTATAACTGTAAGAGCTTTCCAAAGTATTAATTTAATTGCACAGCCATCTTCTTATCTAATTTGCCCCTAGCCAGATCTTAAAAATGATTTAAACTTCAAAGACAATAATAATCCCACATGCATAAAGACACTTGGAAAAACTATTTCTTTGAAATGTAACTGATTACAAACTAGTGTTGATTGCCTGTGCTTTACTTGCAGCATTAGCTTTTCTGTGGGCATGGAGTGCTCTTGTAATTTGTCAACTGCTACCACGATTTAGGATCAGTTAAGCTTTCTCACATTAATTAAAAACTGTAATTAAATAACTAAAAGGCCCCTCACTATGACTAAGTCTCAGAGTGTGCATCTGGCCCTTGTTTGAGATGGAGGGAGAAAAAAAAAGTGAAGCTATGTCAGAAATTTCCGGGATGTTTTCTTTTGATTATCCCATAAAGGCACTCTGCTGAAATGATAATGACTGGGAAATAAAAGAAAGAGACAGACATCTTTCACTGAGGTGGAAAGGACTGTGGTAAAACTTTCTGCTTATATTGCATTTTGATCTCAGAGTGCAGTACAGGATTATGAACAGAAGGTGCAAAATAATTATTCATTTAGAATATCTTTTAATTTTAGCCTTGTAAAAGTCTTGGTGAACTTTATTTAAAAAGATTCCTCTCCTTGAGGAGATGTGCATTCCACTCTTACTCTCCCATATTGAAACAAAAAGGGAACATGACCATTAAAGAAGGAAATTTACTCTTGCAAGTGGTTACTGCTCCATTTAATAGCCATACATTTATATATTTTAAAAGATTATGGTGTAGCCTCTGAGTACATTCAGGAAAGAAAGAAGAGCTCTGTGCATAAGCTTTATCATATTGCACAACCTCTGCCTCCACTAATTGAGTTTGGCCGCTTTTATGCTGTTTTAGTGATCACATGAAAAAGGGAGGGTAGGATACCTCAACTTCTGTCTGTTGATGGAGATGATATACATGTTGTAGCTAAAGCTTTCTAACAATTAAACTGTCCTGATCGTAACATAAAGACGAGATATATTTCCTCATGCCTCCCCATCTAGATTTCATGAGAGCTGTTCAAAAACATTTGTTGAACAGCTGTCTCTAGAAAGAAGAGTATGCTGGTGAAATGTATTTCTTAAATCGATACAGATTTCAGTGCATTGCTGTATGGAGTTATTTTTTGAGTAAAAAGTTTTTGGAGTAAAAAAATCATCACTTCAAAATACACTTTGTTTTTCTACAAAAGAGAGGTTCAAAATAGTGTTTACTGAGCTGAAAATTTGTAGTTATACAAAGTAATTTTTTGAATAAGGGAATCTTTTGTGATAGTTGCTGACTTTAGAGCTCAATTTAGTTTGAAAAAAAAAAAAAGAGTATTTTTTCTCTGACAGAAACCCCATTTTTACAGGCTCGAGATTCTTATTTCTGTCATGGTATATGGAATTTTTTTCCTTGATCAAGGTAAAAAGGTAATTGCTATGTTTATTTACTTTTCATTTGTTCTTATGCTGTAAATGCATTCAACTAGAAAACATAGCTCCCTTAGTAAGAGGCTGTGATCTCACTTGTGAAATCATAGTCATGGAATGACAGAATGGTTTGGGTTGGAATGTATCTTTAAAGGTTATCTAATCCACCCCTCCTTCAATAGGCAGGGACATGTTCCACCAGATGAGGTTGCTCGAAGCCCCGTCCAGCCTGGCTTTGAATACTTCCAGGGAGGGGATATCCACAACTTCTCTGGGCAACCTGTTCCAGTATCTTACCATCGTAATGAAAGAATTCCCTCCTAATATCTAATCTAAACCCACCCTCTTTCAGTTTAAAACGATTACCCCTTGTCCTATCACTACAGGCCTTGATAAAAAGTCTCTCTTCATCTTCCTTCTTCCTTATGATCACACCTTTATATATTGAAAGTCCACCCAGAGCTGAACAACCCTAACTCTTTCAGCTTTTCTTCACAGGAGAGGTGTTCCAGCTCTCTGACCATTTTTGTGACCGTCCTCTGGACCCACTCCAACAGGTCCATGTCTGTCTTGTACTGGAGACCCCAGAGCTGGATGGAATACTCCAGGTCTTGTGAGAGAGAGTAGAGGGCAATCGCTTCCCTTGAGCTGGTAGCCACACTTCTTTTTATGCTGCCTAGGTTACAATTGGCTTTCTGGACTGCCGATATTGATACAGAGGATTGCCCTGATCTGGGTGCAGGATGCTGCAGTTGTCCTTGTTGATCTTGACCTAGAAGCTTAGCTTCCCAGACAGGAAAGGAAATAAGGGGAGAGGAATGGCAGAGCCACAGAAATGTTGGATGAAAAGAAGCCCTTGTGGCCACCTAGACCTGTCTCCTGTGTGGAGCAGGAATGCTGGTAGTGCCAGACCAGCTCTTCTGTGGTTTTGTCTAGCTCAGTCCAGATGTCCAGAGATATCTCCACCTCTTCAGACACACTGAGCAGTAGTGTCCTATCTTTCTACTCAGATTTTTCCCAGTGGCCAGCTTGATTTTTCTCACCAGCAAATTGTACCTATTGCCCTTGGTCATATTATCTATCTGTCTCACAATACTAAGAGGGATTTGGTCACCATCTCTGTAACTAACATCCTAGTAGGCTATCATCACAGTGTCCCTTAAACTTCTCTTTGCCAGGCTGAGTTGCTGTTCACAAGAAGGGAAGAACTCATAGCAGCTCTGGTTGCCCAGGGCAGCTCCCCTGCAACAACCATGAAATGCTGGAAGTTGAGGTCCAGAGGAAGGCTGGAATGTGAGCAGACATTCCATGGGACATCAGACTTTGGGGAATAAAATGGGGCTTTATTCAGGGATCACCAGGTATGATTTCCTGGGGAGCTGCTGTGGAGAATGGTTTCCAGGACAGCCATCTGATTTCTAAAGGAAATGGCAACAGATCCCACTTCAGTATCGCAAATGATCCTTCACTGTGCTTTTCCCACTGTGTGGTACTGAGCTGGAGATTCAGTCCCTTGCAGTTTCATACAGGAGATCTACATAATTAAAGAGCTCCTTAGCATAGAGTGTGACTGGTTCCCCTATTCTTCCTTGCTTGTCTTTCTTGATCAACCTGTACTCGTCCAGAACCATGGTCCAATAGTACTGTTACTGCTCTGCCACTGTGCCTGGACTTGTGGGTCCTTCTGTTGTCCAGGTTTTGCACATAAGCTCTGTACAAGCAGTGGAAGAAAGTCTCTTAATTCCCTTCTGAGCAGGAATATAAAAGTCCCTCTGGAGGCCTTCTCCCTTGTGTATCTCTTCCATTTGCAGCTTCTCTTTTATCTCTGGACGTCAGCCCTTATTTCTTGGTGACTGTAGTTTAAAGATCTCAGCATTTTAACAAGCATAACCTCAGAGTTCTTCTTTCTCTCTTGGTCCAATGAGTCCCCTTCCTTCTCCGGAGTCCTTGCTCATAGTCAGACAAGACAGCATGGTGAAGGAAGCTGAATCCTTGCCAGTGATCCCAGCTGTGCAGTCAGACACTGGTCTGACAGTTGCGTCTGCTCCTTTCATGGCCTCCCACTGTGATTGTAAGAATTAACAAGAACACCACTTGGGCCTCCAATCCCCTCATCCTTCCTCCTGAGGCTTTATGGTCACCTTTAACCTGCTGGGGGTTTTCTATGGCTGAAACACTGATATCTATGTGGATGAACAACAAAGAGGAGCAGTCAGGCATCTGCCTGAGCCTTGACAATCTCTCTACAGTATCAAGGGTCTGGGCTTCAGGCAGAGTCTCCCTCGGGCAGTATAAGCAGATGTGGGAATGAAGCCTTTCTCCTGGTTACTTAAGTCATGAGTTTTCAGCTTCCTCTGTCTTGAGAATCTATGTCCTTTCTTGCCTTGGTTACATCAATCTTTTTTTCTCTGTTTTCTAGGAAGCAGGAGTTTGGATATGTGTTTGCTCAGCCTGTTTGCAGTGTCCTTCACTTGCCACTTCTTGTTCTACCTCCATTTCCTGGCATAGTTCACTGATGAGCTTCAAAACCACCTCATACTGCTCCTCCTATGCTGTTGACTAGGAACAAGAACTTGACATTTTCTCAAACTCTCTGTGAAATCACTTCATGTTTACTTCAGTGTAGACCGAAGGAAAGAAACATGTTCTGTGCTTGATCTGCTCCCTTCTTCTCATGCAGGTAGATTTCAAGAAGTAGAGAAGGAGAAGACTAGAGAAGCACTCCTCTGGAACAGTGGTAGATACAAGGAGTTATATAAGCACAATCTGGACCATGATGAGTCTGCTGAATGTGATCTGTGAAAATTGATATTGCCTCGTCTCCATTAGCTCTGAAGGCAGTTAATTGCAGGGTTGAATTCCTTCTAATAGTGTCAGATATAGCAATTTGCCCACTATTTCCAGCATGCATGAGTAGATAACACTTGGACAGGAAGGCAAAACCATCATCCCAAAGTGGAGAAGGGCATTTTGGTAGCACTGTGAAGTACTTCTAAAGAATGTGCTTTGTGAGAGATTTATTTTATGAAATGGGATTTCTGTTTCCAAAGTGTAAAGGTCATTAAAAGTTATCAGAAAATTCAAAGCTGTGTACAACATCTTCAGAGGTGCTTTGGCTGATTTATCTGTGTGTATAGGAAGAGGTGAACTGCATCTGCATGGTTTTGTTGCAATCTCTATTTTTGAGATGGGCCATTCCTTTCCGGAGGTTCTAGCCCCAGATACAGCATGTTGTTTAATCACTTGAAAGTTAATACAAAAACATGCTGAAGCACCTGGATCTTTGTGACACCACAGTGGTCTGAGAGGGCTCTGCTCAGTGCATATCTCTGCTTCTGGAAATGGAAGAGCAGGCAGGTTTCAGCACATCCCACTGCATGGCTGAGGGTCAGTTTGAGAAACCTGGGTCACACTGAAGTGAACAGCTACATCTAAAGTGTGCAGCACAGTGTCATGTGGAGATGCTAGCTCATGCCAAATGCCAAAACATACCCTGTCTGTATGGAAAGACTTCTACTCTCCATGAGGCTGGTTAGCATAAGCACAGCTCTCTTGGTTAATACAGGGGCAACCTGCACTACCAGAGCTTGCTCTACTTACGTTATTTTGGGGTAAATGCTTTTGGTCTATTATGCTTTATTACAGCATGTAGACATACTCTATATTTTTGTGTGTGTGTGTGTGTATTTGCCTCTGATAGCATTTATTAAAACCACTCATGCCTGTCTGTTGGTGAATTTTACCAGTTTCGCATTTTTGCTGAATGTCAGAAGTCAGGACATAAGGAAACCATAAATAGGCAGGATAGGGACTTTCTATTGAGCAGCCCATGCAGTCTTCTTCGATGGACTCTTTTTGGTTTTTCTATGCATATCTTCAGGTTTTTGATTGCTTGCTTCTCAAAATCCCTGCACTAAGATGAGCCAGCCCACTGATGTTCCAGTTATTCAGTGTGTATCTCAACCACTTTTGCAGCTAGATCAAATGTTTGCCAAAATCTCCTCACCTGTGTACTGAAAAATATCTATGTTGAGAACTGTTCAAAACAGCTGAATATACAGTCAAAACCACATAGTCAGTCCATGACACAAGCCTCTTTCTAAAGGCGAGGACAGGCGAGACAGAGAAAACAAGACAAATGTCTTTTTACAAGCCCGTGCAGCCTCTTTACAAACATTGATTATACATTTCTCTCAATGAACAATTAATAGCAATAAATTTTGGAAACATATTCTGCACTGGCAGAAGCTAAAATTTCAACAGACATGAAAAAGCAAACATGCTTATTTTTCAATGGAGAAATACTATAAAGAATAAAATCCTGTCTCATACAATAAAAAAGTTTCCTTACAAGTAAGACCTCTGGCATCTGATCATTGCAAATATTTGTATCACAAAAACTGTTTCGAATTTCTACCAGCACTTTGCTTGAGGCATATTTCGTAACTTTTTAAGTTTCCCTGTTGATGGCTATGCTATGACTGACTGTCACTGACCTGGCCAAACAAGCAGCCTAATTTTTGGACAGAGGGCCACATGGAAAACTGGAGTAAGGTAAAGAGAAGACAATTTGAGTGAGAGATAAACATTAGTTATGTGTAGTTCAGACAAATGCATCTTATCAAGGCCTTTTTGAAGCAATAGACACTGTGAATTCACATTGCACGGGGTAAAAGAAATTGTGCTCTAAAAGCACCCAAGGCTGTGCAGATGTAGACATCTGCATTTGATGAGATGAGTATCAACCTTGGCAACCATGGAAACCAAAGTCATAGAAGACTTTGTTTGGTCCTGGTTTTGCCACTGGCACAGAGCAGAACGAGGGCCTATACAGGAGAAAGTACATTCTGCTTGTCATAAGCAATTAGATCTGTGCTTGAAGGGTGTGGGATATTAATTAAGTACACAGATTACAAAAGAAAACAATGAATGATGCTTGATGCTCCCAGGGTCTGGATTTCAACAAAGGTTTGGGATGAGGGCTATGGATGCTATCTCAGGCTATGGCCACAGTTTATCAGTTGATAGGATTTGCTGAAGTGTATAAGGACTGGAGTGACTGAATAGTTTTAGTTTTGTTTCCTTTTTTTTTTTTTTTCTCATTCAGCNTTTTTCACTAGAACTATGAAGTGAGTCTGAAAGGAGGTTGCCCTGGCAAATTCATGGCTACAGGGAGGGCTCAGGGAAGGGGTGACACATGCTGCTGTATGTCTCAGCTCCCTTTTAGAGGTGTGGAAAGACTGGGGGAGCTGCCTTGGCACTCAGGGACCAACAGTGGTTGGCTGCTTATCAGTGCATGCCCCTTCCCGCCCCAGAGAGAGATACAGAGCATTTGGCTCGTGGGCTGCGAATATTAACATTTGAATGAGAAAACTTTCTGTTGGTTCCTCAGTCCCAAAAGTTCTAATGGAGTAAGTTGGAGACCAGTTATTCTTTATTTAAAAAAAATAATAAACCTTCTCCCTGTTTCTCCAAAAAACAGGAGATGATTTCATCCTATCATAATTGCTAAATTTATTTTTAAAATGGGAGAGTGTCAAAAGCTGTAATCTTGCATGCCTTCTTTAATACGCAACATCCTGATTATAGTGGCCCTGAAAAATTATCAAGTATTCAAATAAACCCTAACTGAAAAGGATGCGAGGCCACCATTATCCAGCCTGCGTGACTCATTAAAGTGAAGGGCGAAGAGCACAGCAGCGCTGCATTAATCACTTGGTTCTGCTACAGGAAGAAAAGAATTTGTGTGATACTTTATTTACAACCTACCACATGCTGAATTAGATGATATTCTCACAAAGACTCTAGGGATGCTGATGACAAAGGAGCATCCCACTTATAAATAATTTGTGGGAGCCTCTTCAGTTAGATGTCTTTTCAGACCTTGCATTTTGCTTGATAATCACAAAAAACTTTCAGATTTTTGCTTTTTTTCAGATGAAATATAAAAGTTTTATTTGGTGTTTAATGGTGTCTTCCCTCCTGGATTTTAGAATATGACAAAAACTCACGTAAGTTTGAAAAGATAATTTCGTGACTAGATTATGTAAGACCAAGAAAGAATAAAAACCCCAAGCTTATGAAGAGGCTGAAGACACCTTTTTTAGAGCAAGTTTTTGGATGAGTTACCTTGAAGATGCTCTAAGAAAAATTATATGGTGTTAGCTACGGTTCTCATACCACAGGTGGCTGTGCTACTAGAAAAAAGGAAAAAAAAAAGTGTGACATTAAATTCTAGGTGCTTAGACTCTCTGAAGAGTACTTGAGATCAGAAAAAAAAGAAGAAGAAAGAAAGCAATCTAAATGGAGAAACAGACCAGAAGGAGTGTCAGAAGATAAAAAAGTAGCATTTTTTTCTGGAGATAGGTGGTCCTGCTGCACTTGGTGTTTTTACTGATTCCAGGAATGAATGATTTGCAGCTGAAAAAACAGTCTTGCAATTGGGTTGAGGAGTCCAAATTGTGTTTACAACAGATAGTGAAGAATGGGAAATTTGGTCAGCATTGAGAGCAAAGGATATGACAGGAAACTACTGACAGGTATAAATGTTATAATTTACCATTCAAAGGAATGTACTGGTCCAGAGTAAGACTTACTGGTGATACTCATTGCACATTTACAAGGATTTCGGAGAAGATGGTTGAAGTCCTGGACTGTCTTGGGCAAAGGCTCCCGTTGCACAGCACTATTGAGAAGTGAGGCAGCAGACGGAGAAAATCTCAGATGTGGTTGATACTACAAAATCCAAAACACAGAAGAAAAGAGACTTGGTGCAGGAAGAAGTGACAATTTCAAAGTTGATGTTACAGAAAACAACATATGGAGCTTCATATGCTATGGCAAACACAATAAACTGAGACATGGGCTGGCATTTGGAAAAATTTTAATATAGTTTGATTATTGTTGTTGTTTTTGGCTGGGGAGCTGTTTGAGAGATTCTTCCGGGAGCCAGCTGGGACTGATTATTGGGCAGAGCAGTATATGTTCAGTAGTGTAGAGCAGTTAGACACAAAACACTTGTGGAGCAGACCTCTGCTAGGCTTCCCGGCTTGCAATGGCTGCTGGATTTCCTGTGGTAGAAATCACAGAAGGATTACCAATCTGAAACTGCTGTATTTTGCCAGGAGAGTGTTTGGATTTTCCACACACAGTCATTCTCACCTTCAATAAGTCAGCTGAAGGACCTGTTTTAAGTGAGTTCTTATTGATGCGGTCCATGGCTTTTCTGATGGTGTTGTCAACAAGCTTTTCAATTAGCATCAATGGAAGTAGGGGTGGCTGTGATGTGGAAAGAAAATTTTTTACCACCACCACACAGAAAATTGGCCTTTTAGCTTCTAATGGGCTTTTATTTAGAATTTGTACATAGTCTTCAAAATTGGCAATATTATATGCATATGCTGAACATGTCACTCATCCAGTGATATCTGAGTAACCCGGACACCTGGAAGGTGTCCCTGCCCATGGCAGGGGTTTGGAACTAGATGATCTGAAGGTGCCTTCCAAACCAACCCATTCTATGATTCTATGACCAGTAGGGCTACACTTATGTTTAGAGATATATCCAACTGCAAGGTCAAGACCTTATTCTGTAACTATGGAAAGTCATAACTATGGAATATCACATAGACGGGTGGTGGAACTGACCACTGCTAAGCTGAAAAACATATTCCTTTGAGAGGTTAGGTTCAAAAAGTAATAAAAAAATTCAGCTCATCATCTTTCCTGTGTCAGAAAAATCTGGTTGAACTTAGGCTTTCATTTCTAGTTTGATGGCCTTTTCTTCTTTCTAATGATGAGTATGTTAAAAAAAAGCCAATGTGTTCTGTTGTAAAGTAGTAACATACATGATGAGCTAAATGTACTTATCAGATTGGGGTCAAGTCTTTTGATTTCTGACCCACAGGAGATAATCACACACATCTCCACGATCCTGTCCTGCCAATGGTCCTCTGCTGTCTGCAGCTTTCTCTCTCAGGTCTCACTGCTCAATAGTCAAGTTAAACTCAGAGTCTTGTTCTCTGTTTGTGTTTAGCTTTGCAAAATGCTTCTGCTGTTTCAGACCAGAACAAGTATTTGTGTGCTTGAAAGCTTGTTTTTTTCTTGTCTTTTTTTTTCTTCTTTTTCTTTTCTTTTTTTTTTTTCTTTTTTTTTTTTTTTTTTTTCTTGGTGATGGAAATTGATCTAATAAAGAGAATGTTTGTCTTTGCAAATTGTGTCTTTCCAGCAAGACAGCACCTTCAACCAATTAATCTGAACTGTTCTGAGTTTTAGAATGTATTCTGAACTAACCTATATGTAACTCACAAAAATTTAGGGTGAATTTTAGAGGGTCATTATTGGGTCACTTTTTCCTACCATGCTGAAGCTCACAAGTATGTGGGCACAGTACATCTTCTCTGACTTCAAGAGCTATAAACTATTTTGTTCAGTTAGAGTTCTGTTTCAGGATGTTAAGTTCATGTTGGGAAGCAAACTTCTTTAACAGAATCCTGACCCAAACCCAAGACACTAAATAAAGTATAATTTGATAAAACTGCCATCTGGTTAACATTTCTCTGTCCCTTAACACAGCCTTCAGTAAATCAGAACTGCAGCACTATAATACTGTACATATGCTGTGGTCTTACACTATCTGTGAAGTAGCCAAAACAGAAAACTATGAATATCATACAAGGAGAAATGATTATCCTTGGTCCCATTTTCCTACAGAAAGTTCCCTGGCACATTGCATTTACAACTGCAGCACTGTAGCTCTTTCCACCTCTGTGAAATAAATCAGAAGTCAAATACCTATGTCTTCTTTGTACACATGGTCTATAAGAGCATTCTTGTTGACTTCCTACATTGTCATGGGGAAGCATTTACATTTTATCTTGTTTGCTTAAGGGACAAGCATGCCCTTAGATAATGAATACAAGTGCAGAGAGAAATAATGTCAACAAAAACTGCCCAAAAGATTTACATAAGCTGTCATTTGAGCTTCTGTAACATGCAGATGTAACTGCTACGGATAATAGAAATACCTGTCATTTTAGCTGTCAACAGATCTGGGCAATTTTACCCAGGTGCCCTTTGGGTGCCCCTTTTGCTTTGGTTCCTTGACTAGTCTTGCCTTAGTACCTTTCACAGGCAAAGTTAATGGCCGTAATCATTCCTTTCTACTCACTTCACATATTCATTCTGACTCAACTTTTTCTCTGACTCACAATCTGTTTCTATTTCCATAATCATGAGTGCATGTGAAACATCCTGGTCTAATGCGAAATGGCACAGATATCAAAATGTGTTATTCATACCTATGTGAGTAATGCCCACTCATTCTTTGGTACATGTGTATTGACTTGATAGCACCTTCATTTCCTGCCTTTTTCCACTTAATCACTTGGTGAATCTTCTTCCACAGTACTGGGGATGATTCCTCTTTTGTTCTTATGTCAAAATGAAACCCCCTCAACATATCAGGATTACATCTTCAGCCAAGTTTTAAAAAAAAAATCTAGAAAAAGAGTCTAAAAATCTAGAAAACTCCCACAGTTTAGGAGTTCTGATGAACAATTAGTCATCACAGGGAACCAAATAATTAATTCTTCCTATATTCTGCTGAAAGTGCAGGAATCCCTGTTCTTAGTGAACAAAAGCTCATCAAGGAATTCAGCGTAATTAGAGAGTAGAGAAGTCACCTGTGCATTTTTGTCTTTTGCCACAAGAAAAATCTTTCTGTAAATAATGTGTGGAAAACATTAGAGCAAAAAATTACTTGTATGTCTGGAACTATTTAATTTGCTTAAGCGTTAGATCTGATGCATCTGGAGGCATACGTTTTGGTGACAACACATTCTACTGTTAAATCAAGGTGAGTAGCTGAACTTGTAGGTGCTGCAACTGCTGGAAATACTGGGGCTTTGTGGTGAAAAGTCTACTCTATAAGTAAAATCTACTGGTTAGATTCTGCTTGTAGGCTGATTGTATTATCTGCCATGTAAAATGTTAAATTGCAGGGGAAAGCTTAAGTAAACTGTACAAAACTCATTACATTTCTCCAAAATCCACAAAACAAAGAGAGTGTTAGAGGAAGGAATATCTTTTTCTATATTAACATCTGTGAGCAGAGGGAACCAGGAAAGAGAGGAGAGCCACAAAATAAAATAGTCATAACATCATCTATTACTTTAAGCATGACATTAGGGTAACAAATTGTGGTGTTTTTTTTGAGGCGTGATCATTTGGATACCTTCTAGGAGGTCATGGACATTGTGATTATTGCGGAACTGCAGAGTTAACTCTTCCTGGAACTCTTACTGGGTATCCAGAAAACTGGCAACAACTCTAATTCAAATGCTTGATGTTTGATGAAGAATATTGGTAAGATATGTTGTATAATCTACAATGTTGATATACATAAATTACCTTCATCACATGCACTAACTCATGTTCTTACCACAGATGATATCCAGGTGGGAACAAAGAAATCCTGACATGAATAAAAGATCTGATGTTCAGCCTGTCTTGAAAATGACACAGTCTGTCTCTCCCAAACTGCTGATGGAGAAGGATGTAAATATTAAAATATAATTTTAAATACCCAGTTAGTCAGAAACAGAGGAAAATCTGGAGTTGGGTAACACAATAAGTGCAGAGGTTTTATTATTTCAATCTTCTTGCTCTGCACTCTGTTGCCAGGGACAAATACATCATATGTTCTGAAGAGGCTTCCCTGTAGTCACTGCAACATCATACTGAGCTCAGACTCCAGAAGCCTTGCTTGTAGGAGGATTAAGTCCATTTGGACACGTTGGAGATGACACATCTGGTAAATGGGTGTGATGCTGTGGTTTTCCAGCTTCAAGTGGGTGGATCACACGGTGTCACTCTTGGCTGTAGTGGTGGAGGTGGGGGAAGGAAGCCCATAAAGAACTTGACTGAGCCAGGGTGAAACTTCATTCCTTCACTGTAATGTTGAAAAAGTGACATTGCAATGCAAATACGATAGCAAGATATGATTTTGGCTTGGCTATTTCCATTTTCCATCCTCATTTGTTCTTTTGGAAAATATTTCTTTTCTGGAGGGGTTTTTGGGTTTAGATTTTTTTTTAAACCACTGTTGCTGTTACTAACAGTAATTACCATCCAATGCAGCAGAATATTTTGTCTTGCTCAAAATTAGTGCTAAACAAAAGATAACCATACTTTTTTTATCTCTCCAGTTTTATCTAATGGCATGCCCCTTCCAATTTTTTATTTGCTGAACCTACTTTCTTTTACAACAGATGCACAATCTGTACAGGCAGAAAATTTTGTTTTAAGACTGCTGTTCTTTAAGCTGGCTGTGAACTACTAACTGACATCAGCTTGCTTTTTCTGAAAATACTTTAAATAACAGGCATCAGTGAACATAGATGCAAATAGTACTTAAGTTTAGTGGGCACTCTGCTGCACTTTTGAGTAATTTTCTGGATTAGCAGAACAACCTGGAGATCAAACTTTAAAACTTTCTGTTTTGTTGTTGTTGTTGTTGTTGTTGTTGTTGTTGTTGTTGTTGTTGTTGTTTTTTTGTTTGGTTGGTTTTTGGTTTTTTTATGCAGGATATTACATTTTCTAGGAGAACAACATAAAATACAAGATGCTTATGCTGGTAACTGAAGAAGTTCTGAGCACTTGGGTATTCCAATTATCTTCTGACTCATTGAAATTTGTGCACTCTGTAGACCTCCTAATCTGTTCAGTGAAAAGAGCAGAGGTTACAGATATCTGGGTAATTGAAGTGAACTCAAATACTTCATCTGGCTTCAGTAACCTTTCTTGCATTTCTCATTCTGAAGTTTCAATTTGCTTGTTGTGAAATTATCTTGCTGGAAAAAAACCCTAAACCAACAAACCCTCCCAAATCAGACAGCTAGGTTAAACAGATTCTCCTAATTGTGCTTTTTGTTACATATTAAGGCTGATTTGAATACACGGATCCAAAAAAAAGTCAGAGGGCGATGTTGTTGATGTCTGTGCATCCCCTCATGCTCTTTCCCCGACAAAGCCCCAGGGACCTCGGGCCCAGGCTTCCCCAGATGTTGGTGTCCACTCCTCCACCCATGACCACCACAGTGATGGTGGTCCTTGGCTGCCCTCCATGGGGTCGGCACACGGCCTCTCTTTGCGCTGCCCAGCCCTTTGTGCTCCTTCCCGCAGCCCTGACGCAGCTGCTGGGAGTTGTCGGTGCTCAGCCATCCCGTGGGGCACTTACGTCTCCGTTGCCTAGAGTAAAGCTTTCCATCTCATCGGGGCTGTTTGCTTATGCATCCCTTTCAGGAGGGACAGCCTTCCTGAGGGGTCTTTTGACAACAACTAGTACAGGATTTAGACAGCTGCAATCTTCTTTGGGACTTTGAGGTACCTAGATCTTCAAATAATAAGCATAGATTAATGCTCTGTGCTGTGTGTGGAGTGAAACCTGTCTCCAGGCAGAAGCTCCACTGAAGTGGCGGCAGTGGGAAATGGGTGGCTCCTGACTTTAGGCAGGGTATCTCTTATTTCTCCCTCTTTCAATGTTTTCTTTAATGTTTGATAACATTCACTAGAGTGCCGTAGACATTTAAGTGGTGCCAGTGACTTTGCACAGGAGTCTGATAGCTGGTTCCCAGAGGGATTTAATCACTGCTTTTTGCTCAGCGATGATGACCGAGTTTGAATGACTGCACGGGCTATAAATTTAAGTCCCAGCATCCTCTTACTGTAGCTCCAATGTCTTTATTCTTTCTGGCTTGAAGACAAACCTTCATATGGAGAAGGTCACTGACAAATTAACTGCTTTAAAAGGGCAGAAATAATGTTGTTTGCTGCAAACATGTTGAATGGTGACATTGGGAGGACTGTGATTATAGAAGGACTGTGTAAGAAATTATCTCAGTCAGTGGATAACAGATCTGAAAATGACCAGAAAACTTTTATCTTAATT
Source organism: Thinocorus orbignyianus (assembly GCA_013400375.1). Taxonomy (NCBI): domain Eukaryota; kingdom Metazoa; phylum Chordata; class Aves; order Ciconiiformes; family Thinocoridae; genus Thinocorus; species Thinocorus orbignyianus. Next base: position 145,398 of record VXBW01008460.1, on the reverse strand, counting down.
TAAGACAAAGCCCAACCTAAGTCTTTGTCAGCTGATAATGATATAAAAAGCTGACACACGCGGAAATTGTATATTGGAACAGAAAAAAATATTTCTGTGGAAAGACCCATAAAAATACTTCTTGTAAGTAAACTGAGGATTACTAGGGAAAATTCCTGGACATAGCTCAGGTCTTTGCAGATACACACTACTGATCACTAAAGAAAAATGTAGCTGCTCTGAAAGAGCAGAGTGATATTTTGATTGAAAATGCCATTATATTAGAAGCTCACGTGGCTTCCAGCCCCCTTTGCTCAGTAATCACTGAGGGCGTGCATTAAAATATGCATTGCTTTAGAAACTACTAAAATTGCATAAGGCACATTACAGTTTTACTGCTTAAATAAACCACTTGGATAGTATGTTTCATCTTCTGGAAACAGCCATCTCACACTATCATTGCCTACACTGGCAATAGGTTTTGAAAGATGCTCTCTGACTACCCTGTTATGTGGGTTTCTCAAGCTCAGAGCCTGTTTGTCACTAGACATCTCTTTCGCAAAGACACGGTGGCTTGCTTCTCATCATTTTATTTTTTTTTTGTTTCATTCTTCCCACTTTCAACAAAACCATTAATCAAGTGAAGGGGAGAGTTCATTAGTCTCAGTGTAGTAGACTGTCAAGATAATATACACATGCAAGAAATCAGAGACCTGTCATAGTGCATCTCTGATTACAGTTATAATTTCCTCATTGGAAAGAACATGTGAGAGATGTGTTTTATAAATTGTATGCTTATAAATCTGAACGGTCCTTTGGGTTATGGATTCTTTGTTATACAGTTCACATACTCCAGCAAAGTATTTGCATTCCAGGTATATTGCTTCTGATGCTTTTTCTTCTTCTTCCCGTTTCACTTCACCTCTGCCCATTTCACCAAAGACAGCAGCCACCACATAATATATGCATGTATTCCTGTACTGTTTCCTTCACTACACTTTGTCTGTCATGGTAGACATCCAGTCTCAGGAGACTTGCTTTCATTACTTTCATATTTTGAAGGGCTTGAGAGGAGTGATGGCTGTAAGAAGAGTCAACAAGTTAGGCTCAAAATGATAAATAGATTGTGTGCTGGCATGCTGGCATATTGAAGAAATCAATACCAAAGAATATTGAATAATTCAGCAGTAGGTTTATATTTGTCAACTAATATTCGCTGCCAAACACAGGAACTCTCATGGTAAAATGTCTATTTACAGTGGAGGAAGAGAAGTATTAACAAGATGGTCATAAGAAGGAAGACTGCTGAACGGAAAAAGAAAACAGGTTAGATTGAATGGACGTGAGTAGAGGCACACACCTTCCTCATACTGTAGTTTACAATGTAGGTAGAAACTATATACTAATGAGAGACCCAGTAACTAACTAAGCAAGCCCATATAAAAGTGAAGAACCACCACCCACTCCAGAAATATTCTTTGTGAGCACTTATTTTCAGATAATAACACCACTGCCCATAACCAGTTTACTCTCTGGTTTTGAGTGTTGGAGAACTAGAGCTGGAAAGAAATTATCCCTGGTTCTGAAATGTCATTAGCCTTGATAACACATTTGAAAGTTTTAAATGAAATTTTTCCCCTGGCCAATAGAGAAAAGCCATTGATCAAAGTGTCTGACATAATGTATTAGTATTTTCAATGATCCTGTCTAAGCATTATCCACGTGACCAAATGCAGAATATTGCATACATTCGCTTCTTTAGCAACGAAGCAATAAAAATCTGTTTCTCCCAGAATACACTGGAGTTATTTTTTTGAATCAAACAATATCTCAAACAAGCTTTTGAAAGAGACAGAGCATGCACAGACTCTTAGTTACATCCAACAGAGAACTAAATTCTTGAAGTGATGGGAAGTGTCCATAGTAATTGTCTTGAAATCAGCTGTGAGGCTCTCAAAATTTAGGTTTTAATAGCGTACCAATGCAACTAAAAAGAATTCTGAGTTACCCTGATAATCTAATCAGTTACCAGCAGAGTGCAGGATTAATTCAGCAGTCTTGATGGGACTTATACTAATGACAAGCATGAAAGAAGTATTTTTCTTTTAGTTGATAAGTGATCCCTCAAGAGCTATTTTGGTAATTTATTAATGCATTGTTCCTCAAACTGAACTTTCCTGTAAATGTTTTTTTATTTTATAATTTTGATAGTGTCTATGTCTTACCTTGACTACTATATTGTGACCACAAATGTGGTATGTCAAGGAGACATGTCCTTTTTTAATAGTAGCTTGACTTTTGAAACACACTAAAAAGCCAGAAGAATGTCAGCTGAATTGCCAGCTTGTTGGGATCTGAAATTCCCCTGGGATTGTACTTTCTCACTGGCAGGCAGTTGCATCGTGTAGCCATCATTTAGAAAACTTTCTCCAAGCTCTGTGCCAAAGATGAGACTGTGATTTAATTTCAAAGCCAGAAATGCCAATCTCAGTCTTCAGACATTCCAGATCAAAGTAATGGCACAACCCTCAACAATCTGAGACACTAATGTTTTTTCCAAAAATGTATAACACATAATTTGAGATGCTGAACCTGAAGTACTTGAATGAGGAGCATAGGTAGCCTTTCCATGTATGTAGTGAGAATCAATTCAGTTCTCTTCTTCAGCACTGGATTCTCTCTCCCAGCCATCACCTTTGCTTTAATAAGCCTTTGCTTATTAACTTTCCTTTGGGGTTGTTGTCTGCAGGAGGTGGGAAAGCACTACCAATTTCTTCCAGAAGAAAGCCTCCTTTGCAGCCACTACAGACACCTTGTCTTTCCTCAAGTGCTTTGTATAGGAAATAAGCAGAAGGGGTGACAACAAAAGATATACTGTATTTGTTGCTGGGTAATTACCTGTTTCCCTTAACAATCATGGATCAGGAGTCATCTGGAAGGATAAATGGTTGTGTCCATGTCCACACAGGGCTTGGTTTATGACAGAAAGAAATCTGGGAAGCCCGGAGATAAAAGGAATATGAGGTGTCCGGCTCATGTGTGTGGTGTAAGAGGGCTTAATTTGCCACATCTCACTTAGCAAATAATTATGTAGTGCCAAATTTGAGGGCCAGAAGAAACAAACAGAAAAGACACAGCAAACAAAAGCAGAAAACATGTTCTCGGCTATGTCTTACTTGTATTGTAATGCATATAAACATGTTGATATATATTGCAAATAGAACGTCATTACTGTGAAAGGAGAAACTGGGGAAAAAAGTCAGTCAAAGCGATCAAACTCCATGAAACACAGAGTTGAAACCTGTAGGACTCTGTAGCAGTCTACAGAGTAACTATAAAGGTGTAAGAGTAGGTAAGAGAATAAATATTCCATAGCTCTCTTCAAGGAAACGGTGGGGGGAAAAGTGTAAAAATAACCAAACCAGCCAACATTTCACCACCACAGTGCCGGAGTTGCTCTTTTTTCACATGTATCTAAATTGCAAAGCAGCAGCATCTCTTCCTTGCCTGCACAACAGGCTGCTTCCAGATGGGTGACTTGTATAACGCTGTATGAGACACCAAATCGAGGTCTCAGACTTGCAGAGGAAGTACAAGAATAAACTGAGACCAAGAGAGGAGAGGAAACATGAGGATAGCCAAGAACATCCGCTCTGTTGCTAAGATCCTCAGCCCCTTATTGCTTCCTGACCCTTATTACAACTGGAAGGGCTGGAAGACAGGAAAGCATGATAGACTCCATCAAAGTCACATAATTCTATCTGCTTAAGCAAATTTTCTCTTCTTCCTATGCTAATAAGACTATAATAGTGCAACTCTTCTACAATATTAGGTACCCTTCCTGATATTCTTTTTGACTGAATCTGTTTCTTCTTATTTTATTTCTTCCTATTTCTTTCCTTTTGTATCCTTCAAGATTTCAGTTTAGTCTTCTTCCCTCCTTCTTTCCCTGACACCTTTGTCCTTCATGTATGACTCCACAGTCTCCCCACTCTTTGCATCTTCCACTCCTCTGTCTCCATTAGAAGCTTTTCAGTGCAGGGAGGGAAGGGTGGAAGGATGCTGTTGTGAAAGCACCTTCATGTCCTCTTTTTTTCTCCACTGGGTGCAGTGGTGCCTTTTACTGAGAGCTGCCCAACTGTGATAATCAGTTTTGATGCCGTCTCATTCTTTATTCACGGAGGTGAGAACCCATGTACAGCTCAATGTTGGCACCGTGTAGCTGACTTAAACACTGACAAAAAAAGTCATGCAGTCTGAAATCACTTCTGAATGATCTGCCCTGTTGGCTATGCTCCTGCATCACTGTTTGCAACAGGAAGCACAGTACTTTAATGCTCGTGATGGGAAATTAGGCAATTCTATAAAGCAATGATTTCCTTCAGTCTCCAGTTTCTTGCTGACACATCTTAATTTGTTCATAACAAGTGAAACTGGAACATATAACTTACACTGGGAGAGACAAGAAAATACATTTTCTGCATCTTGAATCTTTCATTTGAGCTCTGTCCCATCTGTCATTGTCTCTTTGATGTGCAGATACAATAAAAGTCTGAAATTTCCTTGATCTTAAAAAATTATTATATTCACTCTCTTAACTATAGTAATAGAAGTTCCTATTTGCTGATACAAGGAAACACATACTTAACTCATTATATGTCAGGACCTCTACAATATTTATAGTGTCCATGCTTTCCAAGATCTCATTCTTTGTCCTTTGAGCTTGCCTCAAATTCCATGCTCAATGCTTATGACTCTGTTAAAACATACGTTTGTTCAAACAAGTTTATCCTATCAGTCTGTAGGTCTGCAGAGAGACATTAGTTTGCGTAACTGCTGTGTTCCAGCATTATTTACCACTATTTATACAGAAATAATTTATGTTGCCAACTCTGATTTTATGTACGTTTTCTGCAAGATGATGAATCTTTGCACACACTGAAATAATCTATTTATTCAATTCGTGTGCCCCTATCAATCTAATCATCATCTTTTAATCCCTTTAATATGACACATTTTACAGGAATTCAAGTCCACATGAAGTGGAATGTGTATTCAGGTATGAATTGCCAACATTTTTTATAATCTACTGTTCGATATAAATAAAAGCCTTGTCTTCCAAAGAAATCGGTCATGTACCACTGGGCTTTGTCCTATCATCTGGCACCATCATAACTCTGTGCCTTTGACATGCAATAGTATTGCATTTGCGAGTTCCTGAATAGACAGGATGAAATCTCTGTCTCAATTCCCTTTATTTATTCTAGAGAAACTTCCTAGGATGAGGGCAAGCGCTTCTCAGTCATGTAAGCAGTTCCTTTCAAATCAGTGTGGCACTCAGGAAAACAGAAGCTTTAAGGAGTATGCAATGGGCTGTGGTCAGCAGTAATAGCAGCATGCTTATTTATAGCACTTCTCATCCAGAACGCTGAACACAAACATGAAGGCGAAAATTAAGAAAGCACAAAATAAGAGCAAAGCATTGATTGAGTAGTGAAGGAGACGCCAGCCAGTGTCTAATGAATGAGGGGCAGCCCTAATTACAAATTTATTTGCTTTTATTGTCATGTTTCAGAACTTTAATGGTCATCTAATGTATTTTTTATGGGATGAAAGTATTTATTTCAAAACCTCAGGAACTGATCATGTGCAGCTGCTTTTAATTTCAGTGGGAGTTGTAGAAGCTCATTACCCTCTGGATTTGTCCTTCAAATGTACTTAATTAAATATATAAAGAAGATTCCCAGAAAGCCTGAAGTGGCTGAGACAGAACTAGCACCAAACCATCTCTTTTTATCCCAGGAAGAGTCATGAGCTGGGTCAATTATCACTCGGAATTAAACTAATTGCACAACTTCTCCAGCTCAAGTGGGCTGCAGTAGGCTCGGAGTGTTACAGCATCGTGTGTCCCACTTTCGTGTCTTCTGCATCATCCTTTGCCTACACAGTGGTGGGGTAGCAATGGCATTGCCGCAGCTATTTCAGCATTAGCTCATAACAGACAAGCGGTAACAGAATGTTTGTGGCAGCTTCACAACTTCTTTGAACCACCTTTATCCCAGCACATGAAAATAGCCCGAATTTTCATCTCACAGACAGAGTACTAATCTATTCTGTGCCTCACATTTTAAAGACATTGCATAATTCTCTGGCATCCAGCCACAAAAACTCTCCTTTGAAAAAATGCTTTGTGGAATGACAACATTCAAAAGTAGGGCTTACAGGAGTTAAACCAGCTTCTCTGGAGTCCCCTAACATTGCCCCAACAATAATTGCTAGGATAATTATTTTATAGTCATAGAGCGCTTTGTAAGCTTTCTGTAACAGAAATGAAAACACAGCATTCCTGCCCCACATAACTCACTTCAACTGCAATGCCATGAAGGAGGACGGCTAACAAATCACAGTAGAGCAAGGAGATTTTGGGAAGAAGCACACACTAATTTTGACAAAGTTACACACGTACTGAGGAAGCATAAAGCCATCTCAGAAGAACACCTAGTTACTTAGCAAAGGCCTTGCACAGCAGGGGACAGAGACGAAAAAAGATTTTTAGGAAAACTGTAAAAGAAGGATTACTTTTTTTTTTTTCCCCTGGCTATTTTCTTGAGGGTTTTAAAGAAAAGTGGATCAATGAGGAAAAATGTGACTGAGCAGAGCGGTACATCATCTTGTACAGGATGGTCTGAGAGTGGGGCAGAGCATAGAAGAAATGGGCTGGCAGGGGAGCTGCAGCTGCAGGCAGCTGTGTGGGTCTCACTGGTGTGGCAGCAGGCCTGCCTGGGGTGGGCCTTTCCAGCTCACAGGGCTTCTGGGGCAGTCAGGAACAGAGGAGATGGCACAGCAGGACAAAGAGGTTGTGAAGACCCAGGAATTATTACCAGTGAGAGAGTGGAGGAAGTCACAAAACACAAGGGTGAAGGGTACTGCAGAGGGGAGAGAAAAGAAGGGCAGCCCAGTAGCTCATGACTGATAACGTGCTATCTTCCACTCTAGATGGGCATCTGGACCTAGCTGTCCAAACCTGACTCTGTTTTAATTCATTTACTTTTTCTATTCTCGTGGGATTTTTCTTCCTTCTTCTCCTTCCCATCACCTTTAAAGTACTGCTGCCAGAGTGTTTTCATTCTGCACATATTGTGAGATATGAAGTTCTCCTGATGTTTTTTTCCTGCCTAATTTGCTGTCTGCAAACCTCACCTGTACAATTCTTTCTCAGTTCTTTACCCCACCACTTAATTTTTCCTTCATCTGTTGTTAATTTTGTCAACATTTTGCTGTCAGGCTCACTGAAAACTATTTCCAAGAGACAATACATTTTGTTTCATCTAGTATTTATTCAATGGGTTCTGATTTCTCTTTGCCAGGAAGTAGCTGTCTCAGAAGACTGCCCCTTAATATGTAACAGTCAAGAGATGTAAAAATAAAATGACAACATGCATTTGGAGTAAGTAAAATAAAAATATTAATGAAGCTCAGAATAAATACCGTTTCTCTTAATAAAGCAATTTTAGCTGCTTTTTAAACTTTATATCAGTCATCTCTCCTTGAAAAGTTACTTGAAAGGTTACATGTATTCCACTCCTACTCAATTTTCAGAGCTTGAAATCTGTGCCCTTCTTGGGATTTTGGTATGAATTCACTGCCAGGCAGAAAGCTTCCTACTTGTTTGTCCTGTGCCTGGGGGAAAACCGCAAGAGTTATGTCCTGGGAGATCAGAAAAAAGGGGTGCAGGTAAGAAAACTGGTTTGTGCATTGTAAGGTGACTTGAATATCCTTTTCGTGATGAAAATACCAGACAGAAATAATTGCCTAAGAGTGCTGTGGTTAATGGCGGATTAGCAAGAGGCACTCAGAGTTGAACTAGCAATGACCTCTTCTCTAGGATGGCAGACCTGGCAAGAAGTCAAAGCCCATTATTCCCGCTGGTAAACTAGAGGGAGATACCATAGCAGACAGACGCTCATCTTAATGCCTCGTCTAAACTATGTTATTGATCTCTGTCAAAATCCTCTCCCTTCCTCTATGTCTAGTCTGCTCAAGATGAAGTGGCATTGAGCAATCCAAATCACTCGAAATACAAGATCCGTTATTGATAAAAAAGCCACTTTTGGCTTTTTACCCTAGCTATAGTTATGATAAAAAAGTCACGGGTCAAGCTCTGTAGCCCAGTGGGTAGATCATGGACACACACACCGAAAGAGATAAATTCCTGTACACCTTATCATATTTTCAAAAGTAGAGTCTGAACTGAAATGCCTCTGCTTTTGCTCAACCTGAGATTCCTATATCTAGACCCAGATTTTCTGCTTCTCTGAGCACTTGAGGTTTCCCTTGATCTCTCTGAGAGCTAGGAGCCAGCAGCAGTTCTGAAAATCCAGCCTGTGGTGAAATCTTGGACTTGCTGTAGTTAAAGGGAACTTTTCCAAGATTTCATCCGATGTAGCTAATTCTGAGCACTCAAGAATTAAGTGCTAAAAATGAGATGAATGCATTTCCTGGTGAGCAAAATGGAGAAAATGTTCGGCTGCTTCTGTAAAATATAGTACAATCTGTGAAAAGCAGCATCTGGGTGATTAGGATGAAGAGACTTCCTTTCACAGTATCAGTGAAACCTCCAAAAACTCTAAGGTTTACTGATTTTTTTTTTATATGTCTTTACTTTCATTTAGATTTCAGTTGCCTTGCTTGAAACAAAAAAGTTAGAAGTTGTAGAGTTTGGTCTTCTTTCTGTTTTTTGTTTTTTTTTTGTATTTGCATAAATGAAAGGGGAGGACACTAAATTAGGATCCAAGGGCAGATCTGCAACCTCTGTGCTTGTGTCCTCTCTAATATACATTGACTTGGGTCATATTCACGCCACAAACATTCTGAACATGAGTTTTGCCATGAATTTATGTGGATTAACGGTTACCTACTTCCCTTCTATATACAGCATCAACACAGAAGTGATGTTTTTCAAGAGAAATATTCAGCACTCTGGGCAAGATTCACAAGGTGGACTCCAAAGGCAAAAACCTGCTTCTCACTCCAATTAGCACCTCTTGATCTGAGTATGATTCAGAGCACGTTCAGGAGTGTGAGACGTACAGCAGCAGCAAAAGTAGGACAGCCTCTCCCCACAGCCAGTAGCTGCACCCAGTCCAGGGTTTCCCCCTGTGTCCTGTTGCCACCTGCAATCTGGGTGATGCCTCACACTTCTGTTTCCAAGCTCATCGTACACGCTGACTGACGGGAGAGGATGGCAACGCTGCTACAGCAGCTTCCCTGATGCAGGGGGTCATGCTGCAGCACTGTCTGAATGTTGAGCATCACCACCAATTGCCCTGCCTTGCTGAAGGCAATGAAGCCATTTGTGCCCCACAGGCTGGCCCCTATGGCTCATGGCATGGATGATCTACTGAAAGGGCTGAACCCCATGCTGTGGAAGCTGCCATGTAATGACAGAAAAGATTTATCATATATATTGTAGTCTTGCTGTGGTCCTCAAATCAGGACAATACTATATATGATATATAAAATAAACACAATGCCAAAATTCGAGTTTATCACCCCAAGTCAGTTAACTTCCTAAGATAAAAACTAATTGCAGGGGAGGAGCCCTATGAACAACTTCTCTACATATCATGGAGGAATAAATTTCAGACAAGCATAAGAGTACTCCATTAACATTTGTGCAGGTCCTAAGCAGTTATGCCAGAATAGAGCTCGGTGAGATTTTCTGAATGGGGAGATAAATAACAAGGCTCTTGAGACACATCATTGGCATTCAATAATAACTAGAAAATTCCTTAGTGAAAATGGGCAGTAGGAATCTATGGATGGGAGCCTGCTCACAAGACAGCGTTCTGGAGGTGGGTTTTCTACTTCTGTGTCCTAATTTAAGGGTCTAATTTAAGAAGAGATGAATTATACACCAGAAATATCTGTTTTTTCTCCACAGGCTGTAAAAAGAGCCGGAGGTAAGCACTCAGCTGGGGCATCCACATTGTACTGCTGGGCACAGGCGAATCTCACTTTCATACTGGAACAGTTTATTATTCCAATCACCTGATTTTTCTTTATATATCTCATTACATTAGGTTAGCCTCTATCTTCCTGTCACAGTTTTTTATGGTTTTAGTTATCAGGCATTTGGCAGGGCTTTACATTGAAATCTAGTGCTTTTTATCTCTCAGCACTGATAGCTCCTGGGAATATACAAGGGACCTGACTAAGTCTCTCAAATTATTCAGCTGGGAAGATGTACAGGGTGTATGTGTTAAGAGGTAGATTAACAATCAACAATTAGAAAATTAGATTAACGGTGTTCTGTACTTTTAATCACTGAGCATTCTTAAAAAATCCTTTGATGTTCTCATTCTTGGTTCAAACTTTCTTTCGGGAGAACAGCTGCAGTCCTTTGCCATTTCTGCGCTGGCATTACCCTCCAGTCCCTGGCCAAGAGTTGCAAGTCAAACACCATGTTCAGATGGTTTGAGATGTCCTCTTTGGAGAGGACTCAGGTCTTCCACGTGAAGGTGCAGTGAAGAGGGTTAGTCTGGACCGTAGAAAGGTCCAGAATAAAAGCTTGTGTTGTTCCCATCTCCAATACACTGTCATTTCTCTTAAGGTAAGCAGTAATACTCTCTAAATGCTATACTTTATATATCTTGTTGCTTTATTACTCTTATCTCAGATGGTATTTGAGCCAAGCTAGGGTCAGAAGATTGCTTTGAAAACTAATCGGAGAAAAATAAATCTTTTTTTCTTTTTAAAGACTTTTGATAAGCTGTGTTTTCTGAATATTTCCTTAAAAGAGGAAAGAGTATTTTTATAAGATATGTTTTCAGAGTAGTTCAGTTGCTTAAGGGTACTAACCAGTGCACACTAATATGCAGTAACATTTTTAAGCTTTGGAACAAGCTGCTCCCTGGATATTTGTGCCTTGGTGAATATTGCATAAAGGAAAATGAATTAGATTTTTTAGAAGATTTTTTTGTACGTCCTGAGTACAGCACTTTCACTATATGTTATTGGCTGTAAAACAGATCTCAGAGGTAACATTACTGCCAAGTGTCTCAAGATGATATTAGCTACCCTAGTGGACTGCTGTGAGAACATTGCTTTTTCAGAAATGTAGCTTTTATCATTAACTTGTGGAGGGAACAGTCTAAAAGCTCTAAGTGAATGATCCCCTGCCAGGCACAACTCCTGGCTGCTGTGAAGAGTGATTTGGGGTAGAAAGCATAGTGCGTATGATAGGAAAGAGAAGCCAAAGTACCTATATCCACTATAACCTTGCTCTTTCTGTGGAAGACATGATGCTAATGAAACAATGCAAGGAAATGGGAAGACATTTCAAGTGCATATAAGTCTTTCAAACGGAGGACCAGTCCTGTCAGAATTTTCTGATAGTAATTGTGATGGCATTACAGTGTTCTGGAGCTAGAGTAATGCAGGAATGAGGGACAGCACATGTGAAACACTGCCTGTGCACAGTTATGCCCACTCTATTCTAGAAAGCCTGCATCCAGCTGGACCAGATCCTGACTACACTTGGGTCATTTGCTGTATGGCATGCAGCACAAAGGAAGCTGCTTTTTCCCTCTGTGAGAAATACCAAAGATGTTATCCTGTAGACGTCTGCTAAATCCAGTCCTTCTCCATTCCAGGTTTGAGGTCTTTAAAGAATGCAGTTCTTGGATTTTTAGTTCACCAGGAAATTTATCTGGTGGCAGCCCAGTGAAATCTGCGGGGGAAAAGCAGGATTATTCTCACCTAATTTATGATGTCTCTGCCTCTGACGTAGGTAAATCTGCATCTGCTCCACTCACTGTAGACTCCCTTTGAGTCAATGAGGAGGAATAAACACTTTTAGGACATGAATCATCTGATGCATTTTAGACATTTACATTAGAGCTGGATCACTTCCACTGTAGCATTGCCTATTTCCTCTCTATTTGATTATAGAGAGAACTTGGCTCAGAAATAGATGTCACCATCTAAAGTTAGGTGAAACGAATCCCACACAGCCAGCCTGTTGTAGAGATGCTAACTGAATGGGAGATTCAGGCGTATCATTTTTCTTTTTCATGATGTTCTGAGGAGGAAGCCTAGAAAAGGACCGGGAAGAGGGTGATGGCCATATTCCAGAGAAATCTATGCAAGGGACAGAGAATGGAAAATATGAACCCAGAAAGAGCTGGAAAAGGGGATAAATACTGCATTGAGATGATTGCATCTGATAACAAATTATTCAGAACAGTCTAATCTGAAGCTGACTGCAAAGAGCTGTAGCAGAATCTCATAATACTGAGTAACTGGATAATAAAATGACAAATGAAAATTAATGTTCCTAAGTACAAAGTAATGCAAATGGATTAAAAATAACTCAAACTATTCATACATACTAACAGGCTCTAAATTAGCTATTGCCATTCAGGAAATACATTTTGGAGTGACTGTGGATTTCTGGAAACATCGACTCAGTACTTGGGGGAGGTCAAAAGAATATATGAAACATTAGGAATTATTAAGAAAGGGATGAAGTAAAGCCAGAAAATGTTCTTGTGTCACTGCATAAATTCATGTTGCTCCCACAGCTTTCACGAGTGTACAGTTCTTCCCTGGTATCCTCAAGGCAGGTATAAGAAAGTGAGAGATGAGACAGAGAAGGGCTACAAGGTGATCAAGGATACACAAGAGCAAGACAGACTTCAGATTTCCAGTCTAGAAAACAGATGGATGAGAAAGTAATAGGATAAAAACCTATAAAAATATAAATGGTTAGAGAAGGTGGTTATATACAGGTTTTTGTCCTTGAGGTTGAAAGGGTATCCAATGAAATAAACAGTGACTTTTAAAAAAAACCCACAAAAAAAAGCACTTTTTCACACTGTTCAAAATTAAATCATAGCACTCCTTGCAAAAGAAGATCCAATGGATAAAAAATAGATATTAGATGAAATCAGATTTATCCAGTTATGTGTATTAAATATTGTAGTCCAGTACAAATTGCTAAATAATCAGCTCCTGGACCGCTAACTGCAGGCAAACAGCATGTATTTTATCAGCGCACACTTCTGTTATATCCCAGTATACTTCTGTTTTTTCCATACTTTCCTGAAATAATGGCTAATTAGTGCTGTTGAGTCCATGTCGTGCTCTAAACTGACATTCAACCTGACACAGAGTGGCAGTTCGTGTGTTCATAAATGTGAGCAGGGTCTGAGGAATAGCCAGAGAGAAACACCTCGGAGGAGGTCTACACCACGGAAGAAGCTGAAGCTGAGTAGGGCACTATCATTGACACCCTTGGATAGAAGCCTGGCATGATGGGTGTCAGATGTTTCCCCTTTGAGGCCACCAAGATATAATAATGTAAATTTCTGTCCTGGGAAAACCTGTTAGATTTGAGGCAATGGATGCAATTTATGGCTCTTTTTAGTTCAGCATTATTGGATGGGAGTGATCTTCGGTTTAGTTGAGGTATGTTTTGGGTAAGGTGGCCCTGCTGAAGCACCACATCAAATAGACTGGACTTGGTTGAAATGGGCTGTACTTTGACCATCAAGAGCTCTGAGCAACATGGACTGCTCGGGATGTAATGTAAAGCAAGTGGAGGATTGCTTCCCAAGAAGTATAAGCTAAACTCTCCCCTCTCTCCCCTCCCACAGTCACTATGTGAAGCTCTGGACATTTAAAGGCTGAAGTAAATACAGCAGGTTCAGACTTACTCCTTTCCTAAAGATTTGATGTGTTAAAAGCTGATGTAAGAATCACTTGAAATCTGAGGACACCAATGCAAGCTTTTAATAGGATAATCAGAATGAGGATGCATGATAGCTTATGAGGAGTTAAGTCGTAACTGTAAGTTTTCTCCCTAATTGTGGAAGGAGACAGTGGAAAGGCTCCAGCTGTGTCCTGAGCTGCTTATTCCACGAATGTTGTTTGCATCTTAATGACATAATTAGGGTAGCTTAACAATGTGATTAATTAAAACATCTTAATTCTTCTTTTGTTTACATTTTTGTCTACCCAGCCATAGATCTTTCTTTGCCTGGTATTGGCATGCAGAGTTGGAACTAAACCTTAACTTTGCCTTCCTGCATTCAGGAAATCAATTTGTTTTGCTAAACCAAAATGGACACATGGTTTCAGGCAGCTGCATCCAAGTGTGACTGGTAATAGTCATGACATTACCAACGTGTCAAAGTGTTCTTACTGGCTGCATTATTCTGAAGGGAACAAAGTAATTTAAAAAGTGTCACACATTGAATTGATGGCAGTCTTCAGTAGGATTTGAGACTGGACCCGAAGTGTCACTCCATATTGAAAAGAAAGATGAAAAAAGAAAGGAGAAAAAGGCATTCTGATACATAATCAAAATTGATTTATCTGTTCAGAATCACATCTGCAGTATCCAGAGACTACCATCCTTCCACAGCAACTTACTGTCCTTCCCATCCCTCCCTCCCTTCTTCCATCAACATTTGACAGAGGAAGGATGGGTGTCCTGCATTACATAGTACCTATGGCCCTGTCCATTCAATTCCTATTCAAAACCTTTCAAAACCTCTCTTCCTACCAATGCAGCCAGACACCCAGACTTTTAGATTCTTGGGGAGGCTTTCAGGACTTGATTAAAAGAATTTAAATTTATAATATACTTCAAAGTAGGGCAGATTTGGCTTGGCAGCTTGTGGGATGTGATAAACATGGAATTCCAGCAGCAGTAAGTGTCATTTCAAGAAGCAGACGATTGCTTTAAAGTTACCCTTTTATTTTGCAGTTTCTTTTTTGGTAGATTAATAGAGTTCTGCTCGCAGGGCATGACAGTCAAGGCCATGTAACACCATAGTTTTGTCTAGTTTAGTGGTAAGGTTACACCTTTCCTTTTGCAGCCCAAACCTAAGAAAAGTGACAGGTGCTTATGGATTCTTCTGCACTGTAACTAGAGCCACCACACACATCAGTGGAGCCGCAGCTGAGCCCCATCCATCATCTAGGCAGCACTGGTGGGCTGAAGAACACGGAATATAAAGCGAATGGAAGTGACACACATCAACATTTGGGTGCAAAAACTTTGTGGGGATTAGCATGTTGTCAGTTCTTGCCTTCCAGTGTACCATAAGCAAATGTGCATCTGTTATGCAACCATTTTATCAGTATAGCCTTAGCACAGAGTACCCATCAAGAAAATGCTGAGAAAAGAAGAACTTTTCCTTGGGGATACCAGAGAACTTTGTTAGAAGCAACACAGTTTTACAATTGCCTTGTCAGACTTGATCTTGAGAAAATGAATTTCTGTTGTCTCACCTACGTTCTGATCTAAGCCCAAAACTCCAGAGTAAATCCCCCAAACACTTTGATGTCTGTCTTCTGCTCCTCATGAATCAACAAACTCTATATATAAAATCTCCAGCTGCTTTTAGGATTTTCTTCTTTTCATGGCTGGACTAACTTTTCAGTAAGCTCAGAAATCCCCCACTGAATTTAATGCTGTCACTGCAACGGCACCTAAAATCAGTTTCTGTGTTTCTACAAAGTGGTATCTATAAGTACAACATTATAATTGTCCACAATTCTAAATTATTTTCACCTTTACGGTTTTAACAGTATTGCTTACATTGATATTCTCTGCTAATAACTGATTCCAAAAGAATGTTTTCCATGACCTCTAGTTTGGTTTTAATGAAAACCTAGAGATTGCAATTCATGATTCCCCCTCCTTGTTTTCCAGTAGCTTTACCATTCAAGAATTTTTTTGAATTAAGGATTTTGCATATTTAGGTGCCTTTTCTGCTTATTTTGTACCTATTTAATCTCCCAGTCCATCCAGTTCGCATGCTGTCCAGGTGTGATTTCAGTGTGGATAATTTTCTAGAGACAACACTGTTTTCTACAGAGAATATGGACAGCATTTTCCAAGGTGCTTAACTTCATATATGCATCAGAGAGGACTTAGTAACGACTTTGAAGTCATTACTAAACTCTTTGTCTCCTTCCACCTGCCTCCCAAGAAGTAAGGTGATTTCATTGCATTCCATGGCTGTCTCTCCCTGCCTACCAGAGCAAATGGTTAATGCTTTTAAAATAGAAAAGCTGAAACTGGCTGGACTTGAAGAGATTGCAGCTTGGATAAATTGCTTTACCACCTGCCAGATCAAATCAATACTCTCTTTTCCTTTAGGCCTAATATGGCTTAAAGTTAAAAACAATAACAACAACAACAAAAACAATGCTCAAGGGTTTAATTTATCAAAAAGTGCATTTGTATTTTCCAGACATAGTATGTAATGTTTGAATCTCTGGACAGAAATCAGTAACTCCAGATGAAGACATAGTCTATACAAGGAGTCATCTTCAAAGGAAAGGTATTTCAGATTCACACTGTTCTTTGAATGCTACCTTCTGTCATTGATGAAAATTTCTACATGTCCCAAGACAATTTTACTTGGGCTTCCTGCAGCTCCTGGAGAAAGTTAGGGGACATCTCACCTGCAGTTATCTAGGGAAGAGTGTCTGCTCTAAATATAAAGCAGAGAGGCAGAAACTGGAACAAGAACAAACCTCTGGGCACTTGCAGTCAACCTGTATTAAGAATGGCAGCGCTGACACTGCTGCTGTATCATAGCCAGTTCCTCTGCCACTACCTGTGGCTAGCAGCTTCTAGGAAATGCCAAGTGTCATCAGCTAGTATTAGTACCTTAAATGTATAATGCCTCCCAACACAACTCAGCTAAACTGAATGTAACTGCAGGCTCTCAAGTCACACTCTTTTCAACTTTAATGGCTGATCCAGCTTGCCAATTGGTTTGGATGCCACAGCTACACTGAAAAAAACCCAGAAGCTCCTTATTTTTGAGACCACTGCATCTTTTTCATGCCTAGATCAGGGTCTTTCTATTTTGAAGACTATCAAAAACTAAATGAAGTTAGGATGTCAGGGCCACCTTCTACTGCATGTTTTATTGACCCCAGCAATCACAGAACCAACTAGAATATAGGGTAGTTTGTTCAGTCCAGAAAACTGCTTCACCTCCTCCTCATCTAAAGTGCTGAGAGTTAATTTAGTGATTGGCTATGTATAACACAACCAACCCCCTGTGTGGGCACATAAATGTCTGCTACTGCTACCTGCTGAATTAATTGCTTGTCTACGGAAAGCTGGCGATCCTGTGGGACTTGTGCTTTCAGCACAGAAGGACCTGGATTCACTCTCTTCAGGCAGCAGAGTTACTATCCTGGGAATTGTTACAGAAGTACAGTTATACTTCAGAACAGATGTTGAAATCCACTGGGTACAAGTACCAAGCCACTTCTGAAATTCCCATCTGTGTAAATCTCTTTCCGTATTGCCCAAATTGCACTACAGACACGATCCTAATTGGCCTAAACTATCCAAGATAGTGTTTTCTGATGGCTTGACACTTTCTCAAAATGGAAGAACTTTACAGGTGAAATTTGATGCACATTTCAGGTACTCCTGCATGAAAGAAAACAGGTTCAGTCTGCTACCCACTCACCTTTCCCACAGCTGCTTGCTCCAGCATTAACCTCTTCTCTCTCTTCTACTGCTCATGTAGTGTGACTAAAAATAGCCAATTCTTTTTGCCCAGTTATTTTTCAGACGGATCAGTTGCCTGTTAGAGTTTGGGGCACAGTCTCTTGCAGTTGCACAACAGAGACGGAGGAGAGGGATTGAGGAAGGAGGACTAGGATTGTTTGAACCGCTATAAGCAACCTAGCTGAATTAAAAAACATAGCTGGAAATCTGTCCCACTGTTCTTCTCTACTTCCCAGCAAATGAAAGTTGTGATTATTTCTCTACTCAAATCTCATATAAAAGCAAAATGGGGGACAGAACTCTATACAAAGGAAGTGATTCATCTCTGCTTCCTGTGAAGATCAGCAGTGTTCTTCTGGATGATTTTTTGCTTAGCATGAGCTTTGTGTGTGCTGCAGCTGTGAGACTGCCGAAATGCTGCTCTGGGAAGTACGTACTGATATCAAAGGTTAGCAATGAGATTCCTGATGCCAGGGTCATGTTCTGCCACATGGACGGTTCATCTTTCCCACCTGGAAGTCCATGAACGTTGGGCCTTCTTGTCCCCACGAGGGAGGGAGTAACACGGTTGACCACAAGCATGGAGCTGACTACAGGAAAGGGAGAGTTGCCAAGGTTTTTTCAGAAATCCACACACAAACACTGAAGGAATGCAACTGTACACAACTGTATTGCCAGAAAGCTGCTTCTGCCATCTTCAGAAGCAGCAGGTTGGGTGAGAGTGTCACAAACAAGCTGAAAACAGCCTTCATTTGGCAGTGGGCAAGGTCAGAAAAGCATGATTTATTTTCAGTCCTAGTCCTTACTCCCTCACTGGCAAGGGTGAATGGAACAAAGTTTGATCAGATACATTCCTCCACCCGTTTTTATAGACTAGGGAATGCCCCGTACCCTAAAGGCTTGTTTCTATTCCCTTATAATCCAAGCACAACATAACAGACTATGCCATTGCCAATGTCTGTCCTGAGCAACAGCAACAACTTTCTTCAGACTGAAGAAATTTCAGGTTTCTTAGTATTGAACATTCAAATCTGAGCAACATAAGAATAAATGTGAAAGGTTTCAAAATCCAGAAGATTTTCTAAGGAATATTGTTAGGTGGTAACTGAGAGTGATTTTCTCATCTTCATGTTTATCTCCTACCAATGTAACTTCATTTGCTTCCACTGATGTTTCTCTTGATTTTTTTTGTATCTGATTTACATCTTTATGAAAGAGAACAAGATCAAAGCAATGATGGAATCACTAAGAGTCACTTCGTGATTTATTCTTCTCACTGTCACCAAAGTAGAACAGTTTCATAATCAACACAGATCTCTTTATAGGCATTAATCCAGGAAAGCATTGAAGTGCCAGCCCAAGTCTACTCCTGTTCAGGAAAACGTGTCTTGAGCTCATGCATATTACTGAGTAGACAACCCTTTCTGAATTAAGGTGATCTGAAATAAATGTAATTCTATATGGATGATACCATAGGACACTAAGTGGCGTCAATGATAATGCAAAGAACACATCACTGTAATTAATTTTCTGTGCAGATGTTTATTATGTGTGTGTACTCCGGAGGTATACCTAAGGAAAAAATTGTTCTATTGAGCAGGAAATATAAACATATAGCTAAGACACTTCTGATCTTCTCTTCACATTTTCTTGGTGCTTTTTTAGCTTTTTATTCCTTGCTCACATTAAAGTTCCTGCTGAATTTACTTCAACAATTTCACAGATTCTGGTTAGAGGAGTTTTTTTGTTTCGGAATCAAATGTGAAATACATTAAAAAGTAAAAATAAGATGCTGCAAGAAAAAATGCCACTGAGTTGCATTTCACTAAACATAAAAGCAAAAAAAAAAAGCTAGAGTGGCATCAATATACAGGTCACAGTTCAGAAAAACAATCTGCACACATAAAGAAGAAATAGTTTGATGGAATGCTACTAAGTCAGAGTGAAGTTTCAGGAAGGCTCAGATAAACATCATCTACTTGTGATGGACATCTTAAGAGAGGTAAGCATTTCTTAACTGATTATGCTTAGAAAAGATAAAACCAAGAAAAATGCGCTTATTCATGTTTTCAGCACAGTATAGGTAAAACAGCCACAAGATGGCAATACACCATGCTGTGAAAGAAAATTACTGCATCTTGTTTGATTTTTACCCCTTCATGCATGGCTGAAATACTCTGCCTTTTTAGCTTTGGGAAATTTAATGAGAAATAGATAGAAAGTAATCATCTTAAGAAAAAAACAACTAATCTCAATGCTGCTATAAACATATTGTTTCTCATTTATTTTCACTTTCCTGTGGTTTCTCTCCAGTTACTGCTGTTGTGTGCAGGGAGCTATTGGTTTGAATGAATGGAAGTGCCAGGGGACACAATATCCACCAGCATCTCTGCAGCCAGGGACAGGTTCTGTACTTGAGAATGTTACAGAGACTAAAGCCAATTGCTCTTGCCAGTAAAAGGATGGCTCCATCAGCAGTGAGAAAGAAACAGATGCCCTTCTCCCCTGGTATAGTAAAAATAGAGGCAGCACAGTGTTATGAAGAGTAATAGAAATGGGAGAGTGTAACATTCAAAGCTGGGCTCTTAGGGACTTACGATGGGAAGTTCTACAATAAACTGAAGCCTGTAATTGCAAGAGGTGGGAAAAAGACACCTGAATGCCTTGCCTGAGCACACAATAGCACTGAGTCACCAGTATGAGGTAGGTGCAAAAAAGGCTAATGTAATTATAGGATGCAGCAGGTGAAGTGCATTTTACAGATGTCCCGGGAGGACGCAGCGTTGCTGCTTGTTTGCATTCCACTTACACCGCAGTGATCCATACGTCAGGGCACTGCTGACAGGGCATGGAGATGGTTCCCCTCCTTTTCCTTGGAAACGTAACTCTGCTTTCTGATGTGGTTAAAAGGCAGGATGTCGGGAAGTGTCTGGTTGACGCACTGCATTTACAGAGTCAGGATTAAATCAATCACTAGATCTGAGGGCAGGACGAAGATTCTCTTGGGTCAGAAGGTCAGAGGTTGTTGAATACGGTTTATGCCTTCCTCGGTAACAGTAAGGTGTTACCTACATCCTAAGGCAACCTGGGAATTTAATCTGAAAGTGCTTGCCTCTTTTCTTCTTGTGACATGCTGCAGCTGACTTTTGATCCCCTGTTACTGCCTTTAGCTCGTGACATGCTGTACAGAACAGGTAGATCTGTGGGCTGCCTTCACTAAATGCTCGTTACATCGTGTACCACAATTGAAGGGCTCTGGGCCAGAACAATTGTCATGTGATCCTACAGAGTAATATTTTATTAGTCCTAAATGCTTGGGTTAGAAATGCTAAAGGAAGTTACAAGTGAAATGAATCACCAATGTAGCTTTAGAGCATAAACAGGCAAGCTATAGACGAGAAGCTTTATTCCATTTCTGTCATTTTGAGTAATTTATTCCCTACCCTCCTGGCTTTCAAGTGCTGTCTTGCCACGACATTCTCAGATTGCCTGCTGCTCATAAGGATCAGAATAACCAATCCGTTAAATTGTTGACCATTTCTGATGACCGCTTCATGCTGTTCTATCCTCTGCATAAAACCAGACAATGTAAATTGAAATCCTTCCTGCCTCGTGTAGACAGCTGGGCTGTAGTTTGTAACTGGAGTTTGAATTGCTAACACAATTTTGATTACAGTTCCCCATCTTTCTTGTTTAGATTTAAAATTTAACAAGGAGTTATTGATATCAACCTACAAATTTGTTATTGGATTGCTTTCTATGTTTTATACTAATTCCACTAAAGGGTTGATGTATACGCTAATTAACCGCTTTGATTCTTTTATTGTAAATTGCATTTCAGCTACTTTCTGCTCTTCACTGATGCACACTTTCAATGAAGATAAATATGTTTTTCCTGTAGGAATTGTGTTATTACAGCATGAGATAAATTAAGAGATGTTTAATGAGTAGTTCAATGTTTTCTTCTAAATGCTATCTATTCTGGATACACCAGAACAAAGACATCACGATGCTGATGAAACTGTTTTTCAAGACTGTTATCCACACATGGAATATATACAAGCTGTCAGGTAATGCCAGGGAAATATGGCTCACATTGGTAATGGCAAGGATTGAGATAACCTGCAATTAAAGGGTCTGTGTTTCTGAAGTACTAGATGGTGCCAATAAATCTTTTGACATTACACTTTTGTTCCAATTTTTCTTGTCACCATTATCATTAGTCTGTTGCAATCTGAGTTGTAGTTGTTATTGGACTTAGAGCGGCTTTTTATTAGACATTGTTTCATTGATGCCAGATTTGGAAGCGAAAAAAAGAGCAAATGCTACCTCTTCTTTCCTCTCCTTTGTGAGTGTGAATGTCCATCAATGCTTTCATGCCACCTACTATACAATAAATGTGTTGTGGTTAAAAGGGAAAAGAGAGAATACTCATGGAAAAAAAGATACCTCTACAAGTTTAAACCAGCTCCTTAATACAGAGTCTGAGGTGTGGAAAAGGTTATTAGACCACTATGGCTGCTTCAAAATTTTCAGTGGTTGTTTTACTTACTCAGAAATCTGTTTTTTTCAAAAGAAGTTTATCTGTGGGAAATGCTTAGTCTCATTTTTTATGTGAATTTTGACATCTTTAGCTTTCTGAAAAATGAACAGATTGAGTTTATTTTGCCAACTAACTTTTCTCTTAGAAAACCAAGTCACTTGTGAAAACGTGAAACTTAAAAGGATTGAAACAGAAAAGATACAGTGTGACCTCTCTGTCTAGTCATGGTTTCTGCATATGCTTCATTTGTGAATACTTTTGAGATTTTGACTATTGTGATTTAGCAAAATCCTGCAAAAGTCTAGAAATTTTCACAGGAGAGGAACACTATTTTTTGTGTAGCTTCACCGATTGTGTCTCTTTCATGACAATTTTTTTTTTTTTTAGCTCCACAGTCTCCTATATGTGCAAAAATATTTTCATTATATTCCTGTATTCCTGTGTCATAAGTCCTATGCTTTCCTCATTTCAAAAAAGACTCCAAGAGACATCAGTTTGATTTCCTCCCTACTCTTGGCCTTCTGGGTCATATTTTTGATTTATTTCTTGTTGAGTGTGGTATTGTTATGGTTTGAGGAACCCACAACAATTTATTGGCATTTAGACAATTATTCTATCCCCCAATGGCCCCCCTCCACCTGGGAAGAGGAATCAGGAAAACCAAGGAAACCTGGGGGTTGAAATAGAAACAGATTTAATAGAATAAAAATAAATAATTAACATTAATAACACTAAAGAACCAGTTAAAATTTGACTGCAGTTGTAGCAAGTTACCTTATGTAGGAAGGAATGGAGGAGACTGGAACAAAACTCAGGACCATTCTCAGTGAATTTAGCTGAGAACCATGCACAGCTGTTTTTTGTAGATGCTAGCTGTATCCCAATACTTATATTCTGTGTGGTTTTGAGCTATTTCTTCTTTCATTCCCTACATCCAAACAGAGTAATTTATGAGTGACTCAAGGAAAACAGAATCACTTGTCTCTAGTAAGTTAAAATGCAGATACTAAACTTTTTGGTTGTAAGTGTGTAATTTCTGTGCATTTAAATGGGTAAGTACACATTAAGATCACTATCACTTTCAACCAAACTTTACACAACTCTCCGTTCTCTCACTCTTTTCAGCCATAAAGATTTTCCTGATATCATGTTTTTCCTCTTCCTCTGACTCACTGATCACTGTCCTGGTTTGAAGTAAAACAGAACCAATTTTCTGTTTTGTAATTTTACTTTTTAGCTGGGCCTCTGGTAACTAACCTAACTCTGAAATTAACAGCACATTGTTCAGAAACTGCTCACTCTCAGAGGGATAAGACCTGACTATACCAAGGAACGGTGCAGAGATGCCCCTGCTTATACTCATTGCTGTAACAACCAAGGTCAGGTAATTTCATTATTTGCCCCGTTGGAGGGTCAGAAGCGCAAAAGCGTAGGGGGGTCACATCTCAGGGAGGAGTGGACGGGACAGGTGACCAAAAACTGACCAACAGGGTATTCCATCCCATCCACATCATGCTCAGTATAAAAGCTGAGGGATCAAAGGGTCAACTCTCTTTCTTTGATGGATGACGTCCAAGGAGGACTCTGTCTGTTCCTCTGCCTTTGACTCCGATCTGAGCGTTCCTGACTCCAGATCCAGAATCCAGGAATCCAGCTCCTGGATCACAGAGTCCAGTCTGGGACTTTTCCCTATGCCTGCTGGTGACATGATCCTGGGAACTTGATACAGTTTTGTATATACTGTATAATTTTTTTCCTCCTTTTTAAAATGGTCCTTTTATTATTTATTATTTTATTATTTATAAACATTTTCATTAAAGTAGTTCAGTTATTTTCTAAACTCACAAATCTCTTTATCTCTTCCTCTCCTCTTTTTTAATTAGACGGGGGAGGGAGGGGCCATCTGTTGTTCTGATTGATCAATCCAGCCAAAACCATGACAGATTTATTGGCACCCGTGGGGCCCGACTGTGGTATGACTAGAGCTCTGGTAGATTGTCTGAATAGTTTGAACACCAGCTTGCTCAGAGAATACAACAGGCAGCTCACATCATGTTTTTAGACAGAATATTGGATTGTATCTTGATGGGGATTTCTTTCAAGTTACTTGATATGGCACTGTATAATTTGCCTTATGTGTTGTATAATTTACTTGCTCTTTGTGTCTGTATGTGGTGGTTCAAACATGTGATTCTGATGTTGTGCCTAATTCTGATCCATACTGTGATTGAATGGATGACTTCTATACCTAGATTCCTTGGGCATTTTTTACTGGATTCTGTTGCTGATTATACTTTGAATTTCACCTTGGGAATGTTTACTTCACCCTTTAGTGGTCAGGCCAAACTGTCATCATCAGAGACAGGGGATACAGCCCCTTTGGATATCATGAATGACAGTTACATTCTTAAAATCATTACTTTAGTGTTGATACTCCTCCATGTGTTGCAGGGGTGGTTTCTCTTTAAATCTTAGTGTGGAAATAAGTGCAGTATGATCTGCACTGCCCCTGCTCAGGTACAGGTACAAGTTGCCCCAGCGTCTAGAAGAAAGAAGAGGTCAGCTCAGCCTTCTGTCCCTTGTGACAAAGACCAAGTAAAGCCAGATAGCAGCGGAGAGGACTCCTCTGATGAAGACGCAGGAAAGGGTCCTTCTAAAGATGGTAGGGGAGAGGCTTCTGTGCCAGTAGAGGAGGAGAACTCAGATACAGAGATAATAATTAAATCCTTCTCTATCAAGGATTTGTGAAATATAAGAAAGGTTTTTTGCCATAACGATGGTGAGAGACTTGTCTCCTGGTTGCTCCAATACTGGGACAAGGGACGTGGCTCCACGGAATTAGATGGTGCAGAAACTAGTCAGTTAAGAAACCTGTCCAAAGAGGCTGGTATAGATAAAGCTCTTGGACAAAAGTCACAGAATCTCAGTCTCTGGAGGCGACTCATGTCAGCTATAAAGGATAGATACCCCTTTAAGGATTATATTGAATGCTGTCTGAGTAAATGGACCAACACAGAGAAAGGTATTAAGTACCTACGAGAAACAGCTGTGAAGGTGATTTATGGTGACTGGGATAAAACTGTAAATCCTGGTGAAATGCCATAGAGACAACCTATGTTGTGGAAGCTTGCATGGAGTGCACCACCAGTGTATTGCCACACTTTGTCACTACTGACCTGGGCAGGGGTTGATGATGATGATTCACTAACTGTAGGTGAAGTGGCTAGCAGAACGCAACAGTATGAAGACAATCTCTCTTGTCCCCTAACTGTGGCAGCTGTAAATTGACTGATAAAACAGAAAATGATTGAGAAAAATGAGAAACTGTTTGATAAACTGTTTGATAAACTGTCTAGGATGGAGCAAAGATCCTATTCTTCCCCTTCATGGACCAATGTTGCAGCCATCAGGAGAAGACGCCCTCCTATGAGATCAACTCAAAGGAGACAGAACACACTATGAAATACCCTGTGGTTTTGCCTCTGTGACTACGGAGAGTACATGAGTAAGCGGGATAAAAAACCTACCTTGGCCCTACAGGTACAAAAAAGTGAATGACAAGATAAAGCAGATAGAAAACAGAATTATTCCAGAAGGACTGCTGCTCCAGTCCATAGGGGATGGTTCTCTGGTCCAGGTAGAAACTCATCTACCAATTATAGACTTTAGAGCTGCCCTGCCTCCAGCCAGGATGAGGAGAGGGATAACCAAGTTTATTGGACTGTGTGGATTTTAATGGCCTGGCACATTACAGCCACAGAAGCATAGAGCTCTGGCGGACACAGGATTTTGGTATAGCAGCTGTAGAGATTGAGGACATTACACAGCTGTCTACCTTACCTGGCCTTTCAGATGACCCTTCTGTTTTGGGATTGCTGAGGGTTAAAGAACAGCAGGTACCAACTGCTACTGCCACAGCACATTGGTGACAGTATTGCAAAAAACAAGACTCTCTGATTCCCATTCAGAACTTGATTTGTCAGCTGGAGACCCAAGGAGTGATCAGCAAGACTCGATCACCCTTTAATAGTCCAATATGGCCAGTGCGAAAGTCTGATGGAGACTGGTGGCTAACAGTAGACTATCGTGGCCTGAATGAAGTCACACCACCACCGAGTGCTGCTGTGCCAGAGATGCTAGAACTGCAGTATGAACTGGAGGCAAAGGCAGCCAGGTGGTATGCTACAACTGACATCGCTAATGCTTATTTCTCTACTCCTTTAGCAGCAGAGTGCAGGCCACAGTTTGCTTTCACCTGGAGGTGAAAACACAGCCCTACTATTTGCCATGGACTGATCCAGACAGCACTGGAGAAAGGTGGAGCTCCAGAGCACCTGCAATACATTGATGACATCATTGTGTGGGGTAGTACAGCAAAAGAAGTTTTCAAGAAAGGTAAGAAAGTAATTGAGATTCTTCTGAAAGCAAGTTTTGCTGTAAAAAGAGGTAAGGTCAAGGGCCCTGCACAAGAGATCCAGTTCTTGTGAAATGGCAAGATGGCTATCGACAGATCCCAATGGATGTGATTAACAAAATAATATCTATGTCCCAACCTACTAACCAAAAAGAAACACAAGTTTTCTTAGACATTATGGGCTTCTGGAGAATGCACATTCCAGGTTATAGTCAGTGCCTGCGTGGACTATTAGTTGGGTCTTGAGGGCAGCCTTGGCAAAGCTCAAAAAGTTGACGCTGTTCAGGCTTATCTTTTAAAGCCGAGCAAACAAACTCAGAAAATACCTGATGATCTCAGCCTAGTCCTCTCAAGTGTGTGCAGGGAGCTAATCTGACATGGTCGTTCATTATGAGCATTCATGGTTTGTGGCTGTTATTTTGGCTTCTTTCCTGTACAAACAGAAAGAAAGAAAGTCTCAGTTAATCCCTGCTTCATAGGAGTGCTTGGACTTGGTCCTTTGGTGAAAGCTACGTGGAGAGCCTCTCAAGGAGAGTGTTCTTCCTTTCCCGACTCCCTCCTGCAACTGATTCAAAGCCTCTGAAGCACAGTGAGTCTGTACTCATCTCCTTTGTTAGCTGTCTTCAGATTGCTCTTTAGACAGCACTATTTGCAGCTGACTCTGGCTGTTCACCAGTAAGTGAATGTTATCCAAATTTTGGTTCAAAATACGAAGAACTACAAGCATTTCAGTTTCAATTTCAGTCTCTGTTTGTTTTTCTCTGAGCTGCATAATTGAGCTGCCATTTCAAAATCATTGTTCCCAGCTTCTTGTCACTTAACATCTCTAGCATTTGAAGCAGATAAATTAATCCTGAATCCTTTATTGTGTAACTACATTTCAAATGGAAATAGCAGCAAATCCTAGATGTTCTGAATCTCATTTTTGCACCGTATGTAGCCAGTGTTATTAATGCAAAGGAAAAACCAAGCCAGAATGAGTGTCTAGTGCTTGCTTGCATTGAGTACATGCAGATGGATGGAACAGGGAAAGGCACCATGTTCTGTATATGCTGCTGAGCACAGGTCTACCTCACAGAGCTGCGAGACATCACGCTGTTAACAATCTCACGTGTGTGGCAGTTGCTGGGTTTCCTTCCTGGAGAGGAAAAGGACTCTGATTTGACTTCGTACAGATCCTCAATCTATTCTGTTATTCAAATAAGCCTCATTTTCATGGGAGGCTATGGTTAGTGCATAAATAGAAGAAGTTGGATGAGCTATGATAAAATTCAGCCTGGCAGTATGGAATGTGTGTGGCAATGAGGGATGTGGAATAAACAGGTACTGCGATGCACGTAGCATCAACAGGCTGCTTGGGAATTTAATGAATCCATAGCTAACAAAACATTGTATGTCACTACCAAAGGGTGAACTTAGTTTTCTTTTATAACTTTAGTTTCTTTTTTTTTTTTTTAAAAAAAAAAAAAAAAGTTATTTTTCCAGTCTCCTGTCTGTTGTTGCAAATAGGGCTGCTGAAAAAAAATCAACAACCCAGCCTGACCCAGACAGGACCAGTTCAATATTAGGCCCTGTGTTACTTGGAAATGATACTGAAGTCTTGAAGGGGCAGAGACTAAGAATTACCCCATAGGATCAGTCCACCTCAGGTATGACAAGCACGTAGCAAAACCAGACCAAAGGCCAAGATTTATGAAGTGACTGCTTTGGAAGCTACCTGCAGACATGCGTAAGATGATGGATACGAAATAAGAGGCAGAGAAGACACCGTAACTGACTTGCAGGAATGGAGAGATCAGGTCACGAGCTCCTGCCTCGGAACTCTTAAACTGTAAATCTTTAAAGGCCGCACTGGAAAACTGAGAGTCTCTTTCGTTTAGAAAATACATTGTCAAGAAAATACCTTGTATTTTTAGCCTTCATGCAATGCAATCTGCAAGGAAGTCAGTTAAGGAGTGTCCCCCAGGTAGGCTGGTCTCTGATAGAAAATGTATGGGGCAACTGTGCGGGAACTGAACAGAGATCCCAGAAATTCAGTTTAGTGTTGTGGTAGGAGAACGATCTTTAGGAGGAGGAGATTTACTCTAAAATGAATTTTGGGGGTTAGGATGGTAGAGATGAAATATGGGCGTTTAGAAGTGTTCAGGTTGATGATCCTTCACAGGATTTCACCTATGGAAGTAAACAGGACAGGGAACTGGAGCGACTGTGGGGGTTTCTCATCCCTGTCAGCCCCTTACAATCTTTCCCGTGGGCTTGACAGTCTCTGCCTCTTGCTCTCACACTCCCCTTGCCACACACACGGTTTCTTTTGCCCTCCTCATGCCAGCAATCGCTTCTACCCCCACCACTCTCCACTCCCATCTTTCTGCAAGTTCTGAACACTGACAGAGGAAGGAAAAACAAAAGAGTCGGGAAAGGTGCGGNACGGTCGCGGCCGCGGCCGCCATTTGCTCGGGGTCGGGCCTGTGTCCTGGTGTTTAGTGGTTGCTGACAGCAAGTCAGGCTAAACCAAAAAGTTTCCACTTCTAGCTTTGGACCGGGGAACTTTGTAAGAAACCCGCACTCGGGCTGCTCTTGCTGTAGGGAGGTGATGGTCAGTGTCCAGTTAAAAGCCCAATGTTTATACAGATGCTAAGCCACTGGCTTTTATTTCTTTCCAGAAACCAAAAGTGAACCATCTGTTTTCTTTCCTCACAACATGCAAAAGTGAGTCAAAAGGTGAGGAAAACAAAAAGCTGTTGCAGCTCTCCCCAACTACCTGAAAGGAGGTTGTAGAGAGGCGGGGTCAGTTTCTTCTTCCACGGCCACGGCGGGTAAGAG
>VXBW01008460.1:84383-115160 GCA_013400375.1 Thinocorus orbignyianus | reverse complement strand
TTTGTTTTTTTTTTTTTTAATCAGAGTTAGGTTGATGGTTGGCCTAGGTGATCTGAAAGGTTCCTTCCAACCTAGACAATTCTATGATTCTCAATTTGAGGAAATTAAAGTTAAAAACCTACAGGGTGGAAATGATGAGACCATTGAGAACCA
The DNA here is from genome assembly GCA_013400375.1 of Thinocorus orbignyianus. NCBI lineage: Eukaryota > Metazoa > Chordata > Aves > Ciconiiformes > Thinocoridae > Thinocorus > Thinocorus orbignyianus. The sequence continues at coordinate 115,007 of VXBW01008460.1, read as the reverse complement.
GCCCAGCCAACTTCTTGTTACCTTTGGGGATTTCTGCTTGTCAAAACTGATTTCGGTTGGGGAAACACTTTGATAATGCCAAGGAAGCCGAAACCAGTTCTTGCACGTTGGCCTAGGTAGTCACCAAAAAAATGTAGGGGATTCAATATGGGGATGAGCCTGCAGAAGGATCCCTGGCGGAGCTGTCTGCCTCCATAGGGATGTGATCCAGCTGGGGATGCTTAGTGTATGTTTTGCTGCAACTGGGCTCACAAATTCCTGATGCTGATTTTTCCAGCTGGCACCAGGTGTGAACCTAATAGGACTTAGCAGGTAACTGAACTGTCATTTTGAGACCTCAGGTAGAAGATGGTACAAGGGAGACTAGTTCTGTTATCAATAGTACTGCCGTCAGGATCCCACTGTCCCTGATGGGAGAAACTAACAAGGAGTTGATGTCACCACTTTGACGCTTTACCGCATGCACCCTGGTGACATCTGTCTGTCTTTCCATTGGTCTGTCTGTCTTCTGAGTGGTGGCATGCGGTCAGGTTGTCCTTGTTAAAGAACACTGAGTTTTTATAATAGCATTAGTGACATTTCTCCTGGTTTCCCATAGTGTTTCAGCAGACCTGAAATTGGGTAATTGGGTTAGTTAAAAGATGGAAAGTTGGGAATTAACTTTTACTGTTCTAGTATTAAATATCTTTAGAGTGTTAGCCAGCTTGGTAAAGAGGGTGAGACTTTTCACTTTCAGCAAAAAACTTCAAAATACTGATTTTTTTTCTATGCCACAGCTTAAAGTGAATTAACAGTAAGAAGCAACCCTAGTATCAAGAAGGAGATTTTTAATAAGGCTCACATTTTAATTAGCTCCTATTTCTATGATTTTCTCTATTTTGTGTACAACCATTGAGAGAATAGCAGCTTTAAAATAAGTCTTGTGTTTTAATTCTGTACACTTTTCCACATGCTTGAATTATATGTGTAAAAAGACACATATGATGGCCATACTTAGCAATGTAGACTTAAGCAAAGCAAGATTAACGAATTATGTTTTCAGTTCGCTATAAAAAAACCACATGACCATCTGCTTTATTTTTTAATGTTTTAGCTTGTTCATCTCATGACAGATAAAACCCAATATATTAACAAATAAGTTGTTATAGCTGCATTATAGAATTACTAAAATGGTTGCTTAAGAGTAGATTTTATAGGAGTAGACTTCTCAACTGATGGTGTTTACTGTTAAAAGTTACAGTACTGACCATGGAGTGTAGAAGTCCGCATTTCTGTAGTCTTGAAGATTGCCTGAGGAAATAAGAATTTAGGGTACGATGCAGTATCAGTCCTTACCTTCTCTAACAGCATCAGAAGCACCTCATTATCATGGTAGAGATATGTCATGGTTTAAACTCAGCCAGCAACTGGGGCCGTGCAGCTGCTCACTCACTCCTCTGGTTAGGATGGGGAAGAGAATTAAAAATGTAAGTGAGAAAACTCATGTGTTGAGATAAAGACAGTTTAATAGGTAAAGGAAAAGCTGCACATGCAAGCAAAGCAAAACCAGATATTCACTACTTTCCACTGGCAGACAGGTGTTCTACCGTCCCCAGGAAAACGGGGCTCTGTGATGTGCAAAGTTTACTTGGGAAGACAAAAGTCATAACTCTCCAAACATCATCCCTTCTTCTCCCTCCAGTTTTATATACTGAGCATGATGTCATATGGTATGGAATATCCCTTTGGTCATCTGTCTTCTGTTTCCTCCCAACTTCTTGTGCACTCTCAGCCTGGTGGAGTGGAGCAAGGAGCAGAAAAGGGCTTGACTGCTTAGAAACAACCAAAACCAGTAGTGTTTTCATCCTAAATCCAAAACTCAGCACTGTACCAGCTGCCAGTAAGAAACTCAACTCTATCCGAGCTGAAACCGTGACAAGATAATAGTCTTAGATTTCAACAAGTGTATGCAGTTGCTGGATGCTCCTTTCATCCCATCCAGGTGAACCTGCCTTACAATGTTACTCCATGGACTCAAATTGCAGTTTTCAGCTAGGATTTCAGGAGCAGCTGTCACAATAAAGCTGCTTCTTACTTGCAATGTAGCAACGGCATACAGTAGCACTGAAGTCCCTTTGTGGTAATAAGATCATTAACAAATCAACTCAAATAGTTTTAAGATATTCCACCTCATTTTTTTGCCTGTTGAAAAACGTTCACCTGTTCTGTTTGACTATTCTTTTAATTTCGCTAGAGGGCACTATTAAACAGAAAATACTGTATTTTAGCTCACAGATGAGAAAAAAGACATCCACTGTTCTCAGCTGCAAGGAATCCTGAGAGAAATTCAGCTTTCAGCAACTGATTTTAACTTGATTATTACTTTTTTTTTTAATCTTTACTGTCACTTTACTACCCTTACTGTCCTCTACTGGGAAAGCCTGCTGTTAGCCAAATAGGAGACCTATTTCAGTTTCATACATTTAAACTATAGCACATCAGGCTGAAAAAAAAAGAGGCAGTGGTGCCAAAAGGCATAGAACAGACAGAATCCTGGGCAAAGGGAATTTCCTCCATGACTGTGGAGATGGCGCTGTCATTTTTTGTCAATGTTGCTAATCTCTTGCTTCAGTCCCTGTTCTTGTCCTTCATTTCAAGATCCAGAGAAAATCAGCAAGATGCCTTCACAGTTTCATCTTGAAACTTATGCTTTTTCTGTGGAAAATAACAACATTCAACTTATGAAAAATACTAAACACAAGGGGTGGCTGTCTAAACAGTTTTGGAAGGAGATCTACTGAGTACAAGTCTGAAGAAACCTAGAGCTTTGACATATTTACAGCAGACTTTTCATCCCACTGGTATTAGCTTGCGGTTTGAAACACTTATTTCATAAATAATTTTGTGGTCCTATGTCATTGTCTGCTTATAGAACAGGGGGAAAAATACACGTGCTACACCCCTTAGACTTTTTCTAAGAAATGTAATAATGTTTCCTGATATAGCGAAGAAGAGAGGTGATGACCGAAGGCGTGTGTGGTTGAAAAGAAGGATGTGGTTTTTCCAGCACTGTCCAGCTGATGCCTTTCATAACACAGTGTTAATATAACTAAATGTGTAGAAGACCAGAAGCAAAAGCAACTGCTTCAGGGAATGCAATAATGAAACCATTTCACCAGTTTTGTCCTGAGCACGGTAAGAGTATAATAGATGGCTGATAGCCAACACTCGTCAGTGTCAAAGAAAGCAAATAGATGAGAAAAATACATAGATTGAGAACAATATTTATAAATTCTGATGCTGAGTTCAACAGATTGAGATTGAAGACTTCATGGATCAAAGGACTAGGGAGGTCTGCACAAATCCTATGCTTTAAAAATCATCTCGCAAGCCACTTTTAACTAAATGTATTTTTGAGTAGTCTGGCTTTCTGCAAAAAGACAAAACAATTCACTTCACATATTTTGGTGCTTTAAAAATATATGCTACATATGCAACAAATTTTTGGAGATGACTGTGCTCGAGCACTGATTTTCTTGGAAAGCAGTATGGGTTAATTATTTACTGAGTGAGGGAGAGTGCCAAGATCAGGTTTGTAATTCCGCCTTCAGGCACTAGGCTGGGTAGTTTCTATGCCTTTTTTGCCTTTCCAATTCCCTTGTTGGGCCCTACAGAGTAGCAGTCTTGATTATCTGCCTTGTGAAGGATGTCTGAGCTTCAAAACTCGTGAAACAGCTCAAACTCACTGCAAATTGAAATACTAAAACTGAAGCTCAGAGGGAGCTGCCAGTGTAGAGGATGGTCTGTACAAAGGTGCTCAACACTTCTGCGTTCTAAGCTGCAAAGCATGCCGAGAGCCTGCTCAAAGGGCCCCCTTGGAGTATTATGTGCCAATTCACTAGAATGTTTAGAGTTGGAAGGGACCTTAAAGATCATCAAACCTATGGGCAGAGAAGGGTGGGGGGGGTTTATCTCTTGGCACAGTTATGTGCTGTGCTATAGAAGGACACTGAAAGCTCCCAGCTGGTATTTGCAGGACTATTCAGTGAAAATGGGTATCCAAACCCTTTAGCTTCCCATCAGATCTCAACTTCTTGATTCATTTGAACTTTTTCTTCTGTTTCTCTTAATGGTGTCTGTGACTCTAAGGCTCAGGGAAAGAAAATAAAAGATAACTGTTCATGAGGAAGATAATGAAAGTGAAAGGTCAGTTTCATAGGACCCTTTATAAGTGGGCTACCAGATTACAGAAGTATCATAACTGCATGGTATGCTACATGGACTCTTCCTCACTTCATGTACAAGGTTATTTAAATAATAAACTGCAGTGCTTGGTTCTGTCTGTATATGAACACCCGTAAGAATGCTTTTGCCTGACCTGTGCGTTTTCTGCAGTCCTTTTGCTCAATTTAGTGGGTGATGTTTGGGCAGTGTCCCACTGAATAATACATGTGTCTTTTAATAGCATCCATGTGCTGCTTTGTGTAGGCGCTACCAGAAGTCAGCCAGAGCTGATGCTAGGCCTGCACATTTGTGACACTGAGGAGAGACAAGTACGTGGGACTTGATTGTATGTAGGGCTTTGTCAAACTATTTCTTGTGTGAAGAGCGAATGACACAGCCTTCTAGGGAGTCAACAACTAGAGAACAACGCCCTTCTGTGCCTTCTTTTAGCTAAGCAGTTAATATGTGTGTATATCAAAAGCTGCTGAAATAGCATTTAGCAAAAAAAGCACTGGGAAAAACTGAGTGCAATGTGAGACCATCAGCCTGTTTGGTTTCTACCTCTCTTACAGGCACAGGAGTTCATTTTCATAGTTGGCACTGGTTCCATCTGTTTTCTCTCCAGATTCCTCACTTTGTCTTTTTTTTTTCCTTTTTATTTCTCTTGGGTCATAATTTATTTGTTAAAAATGAAGAGTATTTGGAGGTGTTTATGTTTTCTTCTCTGCAATACTACTGGTTTGTAATCACATTAGCTGCAGAGAGGTGTTAACCTTTAACAGTCAAAATATTTTCAAACGACATGCCCTCCTGCACTTTCAAAGTGGTACCAGGTTATTCAGCTGTGCAGAAAACTCTATCCCTCACTTGTGCCTTTATATTAGATGAGAAAGAGAAGGATCGTTGTCTATTGCAAATCTATAGATGAGGATAAAGAACAGAGAGGTGAAAAACTTAGATGCCAGATAAATATAATGGGATGCATGCCACTGCAGTCTCTGCAGTGCAGGCCACATGCCAGATCTCCTAGCCTGGTAAGGCAATCGATGAAATCAAGTTAACCACTGTATGATTCTAAACTTTTCTTCTTGTTGGCTCCCTTTTATCTAATTTCCTTCGTTCCAGAAGATGCTGCTACAGCTACTCATAGCATTGCTGACTGTGAAAGTGACAGAAATAGTGCTTTTTTTTTTTTTTTCTTAGCTGGAATGATATGATAGGAGAGAATGTCTGCCTGGGACATTTTGCCCTATAGAAATCCTGTGCAGTTATTATAAGTTGTGTCCTCCCACTTGCATTTCCTGACTGGTGTTTAACCAGACTTCATCCTGATCTAAATGGCTTGGTAGAGCAGGTAATACACCTATGTGGGTGTCCAGCACAACAGCCAGTCCTAGTGAAGGAACTAAAATTCTCCTAGCCTTCTGGTAATGCTATGTCTGGTATAACTGGGGTAGTTCACTTGTTCTCCAGAACTTTGAGGTGGATTTGCTTAGAACTTTTCTTAACAGTGAACTGTTAAAGAAGACCACAAGATTTTAAATTGAAGAGGTATCAGGTTTTATGAGAATATAAATTAGAATAGTTAGCTTTTTTTTTCATAAATAATGAAAGCTGAAGATGACTAGGGATAGAATAAAGGTCCGTAATTAGATCTCCTTCTGTCAATGTGTCGTTGCAGTTAGATTCTTGTTTCCTTCTAGTTTAAGACAGCTCAGTAACTTCTTGGGTTATAGCAAATTCTGCAAAGTCCTCTCTGATCCATGGAAGGTTTTTATTCTGTTACTTCGTAGGCTGGAGCATCAGCTTCATACTTCTCCCACCAATCTTTTTCCTGGGGCTGCAGGTACTAATTTCTTTGCTGTTCCCTTCTCTTCTTGTAACACCTTGTAGGAGCTGGAACTTTCTGTCACTTGCAGTTTGGCAACAAGGTAATAGCACAGACAAGGTAATAAGTGGAGAAACATTAAAACTGATTAATCCTGAGTCAAAATTGCCTAAATTTTACAGGAACACACAGTCTGAAATGAGATGAGGTCATTATTGACTAGCGATAGCTCCTATGGCTACATTAAATCTTCTTCATTCTGCATGGAAACTCTGAGTGTTCTTCCAGGCCATTCCAAAATCTGTGGTTGATGGTTCCCCTAAACCTCATGGCAAGATTTTTTTTAAACTTTAGTATTTCTGAGTAGAACTATTTTATGAGTAATTTTTTTGATTCTTCTATTCTCATTTCCTCTCTGTTTGAAACTTGTGATGCTTTTCTTAAGCTAGAGGAAGTTATCAATCATTTTTCCATTGTCCTCTGTGGTTATAGTTATTCCTGCTGTGTAGTTCAATGCTTGCTATCAAACATTAACTAACAGAGTGACATTTTTAGTAGTTGCGTATGGCCCACCTACTGCTGTTTTGAGTCCCTGGATCTGTTGCTGAGTGTGCAGAAAAGCCTTGTTATTGATTGCAACTCTACTGAGAATGAACTTACTGTTGATGGGAACATTTGCAATGGGACTTTTTAAATGGCTTTTTTCAGAGAAGAAAATGGTAAAAAAAAAATTCTTTGCAGAAAGAATTTGTTTCAAATTTGTTTGTCTTTCAAACGTAATTCTAAACACTGTTACATGCAATTTATTCTTTAATCTTGATATTCTGAACACAGCAGTTTTCAAATGCATTTCTGTGGCAGTGAATTCAATCTTGTATGTTGTCCTTTGGGGGAATATTTTGCATTGCCAAATATGGTTTCTGAATTCTCCCAAATGAAAATTTCTATTCTAGAAAAGGGATATTGAAGTTGAATTTGAGCGATATGAAACTAGAATGGAAGTTTACCAGCTGATCAGTAGTTACCAGGCTGGACTTGCATGTGAATTCTTTATTCCTCACCTCAGCGTTTTTGTGGCAGTATAGGCAAGATTGCTTCTTATTTTCTCATTTCTTACAGAGAAGAGATGGCTGACCTGTCTAAAAGCCACCCTGGAATTGATATACACTTGGGGATCTTGTTAACTTTGTAAAGCATGGTGGCCCACTCTTGGAGTGAATCGGTATGTCAACTTGGAGATTTAAGAACAATTTTTAATTTGAATAACAGTAATTTTCAAAAAAATGCCCAAATGAAAACTTATTATAAAATCAGACCATGATATGGGCTTTTATATTTAATTCCAAAAACAAGTGTGACCCACATTTTCTTTCACATTTCTTAAGGGAACTTTCATTCTAAAAATAATCTCCAAGTTGAATTTGCCTAAGGACAAATGTGATGAATATTTCAGCATTACCTGATTGTTGATCTTTAAGTGAACAATCAAGAGAATAATGGTTTAGAAATTGTTTCGAATGAAACATAATGTTTACATAGTTGTATCCTTTCATTGCTTTATTTAAAATTAGCAATGATCCCTCTGAAACAGATAAACCTTTTGCAGGAATTTATATTTTTTGTTTTGTTTACAGAGTATGTTTGCCAGCCTTCCTTTAGCTACCTCTCTTGATTTTTTTTTTTATTTTTTTTTTTCCAAAACAGCTTATAATATTAAATCAGAAAACAAATGGAATAGCTTTTATATGTAGCAAGGCTTTTTAGTTTAATGTAAATTTTATTTTTCACTTGCTTGCATATTAAAAATGCAGAAGTGTTCAGTTTCACAGAAAGATTCAAAGTTCAAACCAAATACAAGAATCTCATGTTAGGTTCCTAAATACAGATTCAAAAAGAAAGGTAGGGTGTCAAAGGTGATGAGCACCTGCTATTGCCACAAATATTGTCATCCATATGGTTTAAGACCTGTTGAAGGAGCAGCTGCAATAGCAGGTATGGATCTATCTTCATGGGGAGCCCTGGGTCTGTGTCCTCACTTCTCAAGTAGAACCCATCAGCTTTCTCCAACTTAAACCTTGGTTCCAGGGTTGTCGCTCTCTCTTAACAGTATGTAAGGCTCATAAGTGAAGTGTCGGGAGGGGCCCGGGAAGACATGCGGCCGACTCAGTATGAGTGATAAAGCAAGCTCCAGCGTTTATTCGGATAGCTCAGATATTTATACACTTATTGTAAATTATGCCTACTTGTCACACACTAATTGGCTAGGCTTCTAAAGATTACATGTTCATACACCTCCTACTTGCAGTTTCTGCTTCAAGGTTCTCCAACATTCCAGAAGGACACTCTCCCTCTCTCCTTGTTTATCATTCTCGCAGGGTTTGTGTGACCTTGGCTCTTCTTCCTTGTCAGCGTAACTTGCAGTTCTCACTGAGGACTACTGTGGCTAAAATCCTACTTATGCTAAACACTTAGGCTAACAAGAGGATTGCTTGTACAATGCTTTCGTGGATCCATGGCCCTGCTCCCGCAGCCGTTCTGCAACAGTGAAGCTTGGGTTTCAATGGACTTCTGAAACCTTTACATTCAGAAGTGTTATTTGAGGATTTTTATCAACAGTTGTGAGTTGTGGGCTTTGATCTTATCACTGTGCCATAACTCACTCAATTGATGTTTTTAAGACTGACACTGCTGTCAGGAATCTTGCGACTCAAATTTGGAGTTTGATCTCACCTAAAGCTTATGTTTGGCTACTAAGTAATAGATTGAACCACTCTCTCATCTGGGATGGAGGTTTTGATCAGCTCCTTTCATTCTGTTCCTTTCTACATAGACACACATATATACTTAAGCTAAACCTGGTAATTATCTCTCTTGGCTGATTATTTTGGGGGCGATGATGCGAGAGTCATAAGCATTCGTTTTGGTAGTGTTATCCCACTCCACCTCCTCACCATGTGTTGAATTGCTATGGTATTTTTATTCGTCTCTTGTCTAGTCCTCTCCAGCCTTCTCTATTCTCACCATGGACATACAAGCCTATAAGAACTGAATCTTTGTTATTTTCTCCTTTCTCTTTTTTTCTTCTCCCTTCTAACTGAATGTGTGTGAGAGAAATAGGGGAAGAAGAACATTGGGCTGCTTACTTTGCGTTGGTGTTTACTATGAGTCATATCAACAGCTTGGTGCTCTTGAAAACTTTTCTGGTGGGAGAATCAACAGCATGGATGCAGCAAAAGAGACAGCAGAATGTACTGTACTTGCAGTTCTCTGACTCAAGGACATAATTGTGGATGATGGGAATGCATTTTGATAGAGGTTTGCACTTACTCATGCTATGGATATATAACATTTCTGCTAAGGAAGCAAATCTGGTTGCACAAAGTGTGCCCTGGTTGCATTGAAACTGGACTTATTGGGAGGGGTTTTGGTGGTAGCTGACTTTTCATAGAGCTACCTAAAATAGGCTTGGTGTGAGAAGTAAGTCTAGAAAGATTATTTTTACATTGGCAGTACATAGAAGCTTAACATGAGATGACGTATTCGTCATACTGCTCTCCAGTTATTCATCTAGAATTACCCAGATTCAGACAGTTTAGGAGCTATTTAATTCTGGTGCCTGGCATGACCTTGTTCCCAAACTGCTCACAATTTTTTACCCTGATATCAGAGACAAGGATTTGCCCTCCATTGTTGCAGAACTGAGAGTATATTTTGATCTTAAATGACTGATCATACACTATGTCTTGATTTCTAGTTGAATGATCAACTATAAAACACTCTATCCCCTATTAAGTGACTGAAGCAAACAGTAAGAGACAGTACTCAGCCCCGCGGCTGAAAGTCTATCTGTCATGGTAATAAACAAGACTCCAGGTCGCTTTCTTGATGCAAAGTGCTATTGGACAGTAATTTCCTGACTTGTTTGTGTTCAAAGAACTTAATGGTGTTACGTGCAGCTTCCCAGTTTGGTTCTAGTTCCAACACTCAGCTCAGAACACAGGGAGAACAAGAAATATTAAGACATGACGTTAGGGTATTAGGGTAGGGTAGGTAGTTCACGTGAATTGAGACAGGAAGAAAACATTGGGATAAAGTAGGAGGATAGAGCCCAGTGGTTCCAATTGCACATCATAACCTGCAGTTTTCTGTGTAAAATTTAAAACATTGTTTGAACAAAAATTGCCCACACGTAGTGGGAGAAGTGCTCACTAACAGTTTCAGTGTTCAGCTCTGCTGGATGGTCAGTTTTTACCAGTTCCACAAGCCATGTCATTTTACTGATGTTGGTTGCTAGTCAGTCTGTCTGTCCTAATCTACTGGTTGAAAGACTGGAGAATAAAGCAAAGAGTTGGGGCTATGCTTATCATAATGATTCTTTCAAATTGATGGCAGTGCAGCCACTCTGCCTTCATACAGAAAATATTAACCAGGAATCCTGAGGAGCTGTTGTGTGTGTAGCAGAATAATGGTTGTGCATTGTGGAACTGCAAAATTTCACAATTTCCACAGAGCACGTGGGAAATGACTGCCTGACATATCATGATACTCACGCTACTTATGGATGCAAAAGGAAAATAATTGCACAAATTTGCTGAAAAAATATACGTGGTAACAAGCAATTTGTATCAGTACCAGCAGAATTGTTATGGATACCAGCAGATGTTATGGATATGTTGTATTGCCAATTGTAAACAAGAAGCTGGCTGGAATATTGCCCCAGAATGTACTGCATTAGAATCTGTTTTCAGTAGTAAGGCTAAAGAGAGCTAGAACTAGAAATGTCGTTGGCTGATTAGAACTCTATGGGCTGTTTATGTTTCACAGATAGGTGTCACTTTAGAAAAAATTAAAATAAACCAAGGGCTGAGATAAGTATAATATCCAGTTCTATGTCTAAAGGCAATTATACTAATACCAGAGTCATACCTGAGTGTGACTGATCTGAACTGCTTACATCAGCCAGGCAGAATTAGGATGCATGCGAGGTTAATGACTGTGCTGAACCTGCTTTCAAATGCTACCGTCTTGGCTAAATATTAAACGGAAGAAAACAAACGTGAAAACAGGACCTCTGTCAAAACAGTTCAACTCCTGTGAAGAAAAGACATTACCTAGCTTCTTGACTCAGAAGAAAGATTGGTCTGGGGATAAAGTTTTGAACTCTGGTAAAATGTTCATTCTGCCACAGACCTCAAGTGTGACTTTCAATTCACAGAATTTAAGGGCAGAAGGGCTGATATACCTTGGCTTTCTCTCTGATTGAGGATGCAAAACCTCACTCAAATCCTGAATCAAGCCTGTTTTTTTTTTTTCATGACATACTGTATAAAACAATCTTGTCTTGATTTACAAAGCATTGATAGTAGCATTCTAGTAACCTTGCTTCAGAAGTTATTTGCCCTTACAGTTGCAATAGTATGCCTTGTTTCTAGTCCAGATTTCTCTCGTATTCATTATAATGAGATTTTTATCGGAAGTGTCTGCTTGATGGTGGTCCTTCTCTGCTCTGATCAAGGGGGCTAATTAAACATTCCCTTGGATGGGTGAAGTCACCTAGTCATGGTTGCGTATTTTCTGAGCTTGTGTCTTTCTTGCAGTTTTTCCAAAGTCACTTCCTATTCTTCCCTTGCAGTGCAGGCACCTACATTTGTCACAGCATTGCATTTTGAGCTTCAGTTCAGTCAGTTACCTACCATGATCCCCAGCATCCTTCTAAATTTGAGATTAGAGTCCTCCATTTTTATGTGCTTTGTCATATGTCCTTTTTACCTAGGTTTGTATTTGGCTGCAGTAAAATTGATGTTATTTAAATGAACTTATTTCATCAAAACCATTCAAATCGATCTGATCTGTTGCCACAATTCATTTGCACTCTTTTGCCCTTTTGTCATCTGAAAATGTTGAACCTTTTCTTCTGGGTTACTCATAAAGAAATGGGTTTGCATGAGGACTCATTGTCAGTCCCTTCCAGTCTTGGCAAAAAGGTTCTTGCAGCAAAGTGATCCGACATTTATATTTATTGTGGAGAGCTGCCCATTAACCAATCCTCAGTCTGTTTATTACAGTTATGCATTGTGCTTTTGCTCCTTCATCAAGTGGAAGGAATCATTCCTTTATTGTACCTTGGAAGGATTAACCCCATATGGCAATAAAGGCTGGAGGACAACAGCATCATAGTCCAGGTAGTTAAGAAGTTGAACTTGAGACAGCAGTGTGCCCTTGCAGCAAAGGAAAGCAATAGCACTGTGGGCTGTGTTGGTGCAGGGCTGTATTAGTTCTGGCCCATATTAGCTCCCTAGTACAAGAGAAGCATACACATGTTGGAGCAAAAGGCCAGAAATTGGAGCATCTGTCGTTTGAGGAGAAGCTGAGAGAACTGGGACTGTTTGGCCTAGTGAAGGGAAGAGTCAGGGCAAATGTAATCAATGTGTCTAGATATCTGATATGAGTGAATAAAGAAGGTAGAGACAGGCTCTTCCCAAAAGCAGGATGAGACACAGTAGGTACAAACTGAAATAGATGGAATTGCATGTAAACATAAGAAAAAATATTTTTACTGTGACAGTGGTCGAACACTGGCACAGGTTGTCCAGAGAGGTTGTAGGGTCTCCATTCTTGAAGGCAGTAACAACCTGACTGGACACTGCCCTGAACAAGCTGCTGTAGCTGACCCTGCTTTGAGCAGGGTGTTGGACTGGATGATCTCCAGAAGTGCCCTTTGGCCTCAACCGGTCTGTGATTCTGTGAATTCTGGAATCCAAAGGCGTGCTTGGTGCTGGTTCCCTCTTAGTTTGTGGTTTGTTCTATTGGAGAATATTCTCTGAGACAGCACCTCATTTTTCCTCAAAATTTTTAACTGTCACATGTCTAATCTCACAGACTTCAAAAACGTTACTTATTTTAGTTGCTAATAAATATCTTCAGGACAGTCAGAAGGTGGTTGTATCAACGTAAAACCAGAAAACAATACTGTGCTTCTTCCCAAGAAGAAAACACTTCTTTTTGAATTAAAGAATTGTGGGGGATTTTTATGAAGGTGAATCAGCTAGAGGCTTTCCACATAATCATCTAAGTCTGTCCTTTCCCAAAACTGGAGGTACAAACTGCTGTACTATATTTCCCTTTCTGCAAAACTTGTTGATATATGCCAGCTCTGGAAGGCTGTGCAGAATGAGAGTTGATGTTGTTCTGTTTGTGTTTGAAGGTAGCTGGGCACTAAGACTGAGAATGTAAAGCAGAAAAAGGCAGGACAAACCCTTCTGGGTGACTGTTTCCCTAACTGCCTGGTTTTTAATGTTTGCAGTGTTGACTTGATCACATCCTGCCTCACACCATCAGCTGTATAGTTTGATAGGACTTCAAAATTTGGTGGTCTGGAATTGGTCTAATGGATTTATGTATTCGTATGCAAAATGAAGTATAAAATAAACTCATCACTGAGGGCTGGAACAATTACTGTAGGCTGCTAACCATATGTGAGAGCAAAGTGCGTGACTTTCATATGATTAGAATGAATCAGAGGTATCCCACTCTGTGTTGCAGAGACACTCCTATTAAATGAATTAGTGAAAGCTGAGTGTTTGGAGTGTGTTAGCTGTTTTTAACCATAGATCTTTTAGAATGAGGGTTGTTTCTGTTTATAGCACCTAGATTTATATGTAATATGTGATCTGTCCCTTCAGATACTTAGTGAGTGCTGCATTTGAACAAGACCATAAAGGAAAAAAAAGACAATATTTTCAAATATATGGATTCAAATGGAGCTGAAGTCGCCAAATATGGCATTTCATTATATCTGGTGGCTTTCAACATAAGAATCGAAATAAAGAATTGAAGAGTTGCTTGTAATTTCACTAAAATGAGTGCCAAGTAAAATCAGACCCTTACTGTACTCAATCATTGTTGAACAATATAGAAAAGTATTGTGAAGTAATTAGAACATTTGGCCCTTTGCCATTTTTAATGATATGAAATTTTTGGTTGTTATTAATTATGATACTTTTTTGACTCATGATTTATGTTGTTATGTAAGCCCAGTATCCATGTAGGCCCATGATGCAGGAAACAGTTGCAAGAGTTTGGAGATTAAAATGTGAAAATACACTGGATCTAGAAATTAATGAACATATACAGATTTACCAGATTTGCAAGTAATAAATGAATTGTGATAGTTTCTTCTCTCTTACAAAAACCAAGTGCAGATTATTTTCATAAAGTAAGAAGTCGATGTGTAACAGCCCACCTCCTTTTTTAGTAGCTTTCAAAAAGATGCCTGTCAAAATTGAGATCTTAAACCTCTCTGGTGTTTCCCACTGAAAAAAAATCAGCGGTTGTCAAGTGATAAAGGAATAATGAATTCAAGCGAACAAATAACAATAGCCAACAACTTTTTGCCACCACAGAAACAGTAAACAAAGGAATCAAAACCAGGGCTAAGTGAATGGCTTTTGAAAAGCAAGAGGTAAAATTCACTATGCAGTCAACACAGTCAACCATGCATTTATCTGGGGCTCATCATTCTAAAGCAGAATTGAATTAAAGAAGTTAGCCTCCCAGAGGTTTTCTCTAAATTGAAAATATTTCAGTTTGTGTGCCTTTCAGGTGTAGAAAAAGCCCTCTTTTTGTATCTGGTTTTTCTTTTTGTCTTCACCTTCTCTGATTTTCTAATCTTGTTTTCTACTGTTTGTCACCACATAGGTTTCTGGAATGATTGTTTCTGTGAGAGAGCCCCTCCCACTGAAAAGTAATTTTTCTGACTCATGCCATCAGCTTCTAGTTATCCAAACAACATAATCTACTGTAGTATTAAACCTGGGTTAGATACTCTGGGTACGTTTGTACAGGCAGAACTACTCAAGCTCACGCATTACCCAAGTTTTGGTATTTGTATTCAGATCAGTCATTAAAAATGGTTCTGGACTGATTTTAGTCTTGTTTTACATTGTGTTACAGGAATTGGGTGGCAAGTTGGGAAAGTATGCATCTTTGGTATAAAGCAGCCGAAGATCAATGTAGCTGGAGTAGCCCTAGAAGGCATGTTGCAATGTACAGTCAATGTGGAGGAACCCACCATTGGGATAACCTCTTTGTTCACCCTGTGTTGAGAACATTAGTCATGTGGGCCATATTTCATATGTTACTATATTTAGATCCCTGTGGGCTACATGTGTTCCATTCTTCCTATCTTCATGAAAAGCAGGAATATAACTGCAGCAGATGCTTGGTTGATCACACAGAATCATAGAATTGTAGGGGTTGGAGGAGACATTTGAAGAAGATCTAGTCCAACCCACCTGCCAAAGCAGGTTCACCTAGAGCAGGCTGGACAGGAACATATCCAGGTGGGTTTTGAATATCTCCAGAGAAGGAAACTCTACAACCTCTCTGGGCAGCCCATTCCAGTGCTCTGTCACTCTCAAAGTAAAGAATTTTTTCCACATGTTCAGATGGAACTTCCTGTGTTCCAGCTTGTGTCTGTTGCTCCTTGTCCTGTCACTGGGTACCACTGAGAAGAGTCTGACCCCATCTTCTTGACACCCACCCTTTGGATATTTATAAGCATTGATGAAGTGCTCTCTCAATCTTCTTTTCTCTAGGCTGAACAGACTCAGGTGTCTCAACCTTTCCTCATAAGAGTAGTGCTCCATTCCCTTGAGCATCTTTGTAGCCCTCCACTGGACTCTTTCCAGTAGTTTCATGTCCTTGAACTGGGCAGCCCACAACTGGACATAGTACTCAAGAAGCAGCCTCACCAGGACAGAGTACAGGGGGAAGGTAACCTCACTTGACCTGCTGGCCACACTCTTTTTAATGCACCCCAAACACATATACTAATGTGTTCAGTTTGCGTATTTATAAAGAAGTGCTTGGGAGTACATTCCTTGGATAACGAGAGGTAGAGACAAGGGGTGTACTGGGAGGAGAAGAAAACTGTAGGGACTCAGGAGTGGGAAGAGGAGGGGTGGTCTCTTGGGTAACCTTTACATCAATTATACATACTTAGAATCTGTGCTGGTAATTTTTTAGTTTTTTACAGAAAACTTGTGGGATATGCATATGAAAATGTGTTTTAAAAAGAACCTTACACTGGAAGCAGTCTAGAAAGTCGGGACGATATAGATGGCGGATAGGAAGCACAAGAAGGCTATACTCTCCAGGTGTCATCTAACAGGTTATAGCCAGAGCCAGTAACAGATCTTAAATATCCTGACTTTATCAGGTGCCTTATCCATAAGAAGCCATCTGTTTAGGTAACTTTGACACAATTAATATAGATATGATTTCCCAGCTTCTTCTGTGGTCCTTTAGTGTCTGGCACATATACTCATGTTTACTGTGAGTCTGAATTTTCCAGCTTCAGACAAAGTTGGATATTGCTGAAATAAATACCTGAGAAAAGTCTCTCATACTAGTATTGCTGACATTGGGCAGCTCTAAGTCTTGTCAGGACATTTTAACTTACTCCTAGGTTAAGAAATTAACTGTTTTTGAAAGATAACTTAGCTGTAATTTTCAAAGTGGATCCAACAGGAAAATGTTCTGAACACTTTTACTTGTGGCTGGCATCATAGAGGTGAATTAAACATCTGCAAAATCCTGTTGTGTTCAACAGAAGGAGATAACATTAAGGTTCTACTACCATGCTGTGTCTCAAGATGTTTCCCAATGGATAGTTTAAACTGAGAATGATTTACCTAAAATAATCAACTTTTTTTTTTTTTTTAATTTTTTTTTTCTTTTTGGTGCGAAGTATTATTTAGAAGTGTGTCTATGGGAAGCAATTAGCAGAGATTGGTTATACCATTCTTGCCTAGAGGAAATGAGAAACTGCATACATTGTTTGTGGAAGATACTCCTCTGGAAATCATAATTCAATACTGTTCCTGTTGAGCAGGAAGACTGCCTGTAATTTTACTTGTAATGTGCTTGTAAATTTTATCCATTGACAGAAAAGGCATCCCAGTGTCAATGGCAAGAGAAAGCAGCTGGACAGTGAAAGAGCAGCTGCCAAGCACACAGTAGAAGGCACTTCAGACTGTGCCACAGGAAAGAATTAAAATAACGTAAAATAAACCTAGTGTGGGAGGAAAATATTAAACTCACTGAGGAAGTGGTGGCTTAAGTCTCCATCCAAAAACCCCAACCTTTTTTATCCTCTCAAGGTCTGCAGGGTTAATCTGTTTCTTTGCTTGTCAGTGTACGCGTCTTACAGTTTGCATTTATACTTAGACATGAATAAGGTATTTTGAGAGTCGCTGTGCACACAAGTGTTGGTTGCCTGGGGTAGGTATGGTGGAATTTTGGGGAGAGAAGTTGTAAGACTTGCTTATGTTTATACCCATTGGGCCTTGAGATAAACTTCAAAGATAACATGTAGAACATTGCTTTTTGAATTCAGTAGTTACAGATGTACTCCTAACGCCTGGGTTTAGTAGCAGGTTCCCAGGAGGGAATACTCTCTCTGATGCCTGGTTCACTTGGAGGCTTGAGGAAATAACTTTCTTGTTTTAATCTTCTTAGAAGCAGAGATGACTTAAGGAGGGCTTTTCTGACCCAAAGTACTCTCCACACAGCCTATTTTCTGATGTATGTTAATCAAAGCAACTGAGGGATCCCCCTATTTAACAGTGATATGAAAATAAACAAATCAGTATTTGTAGAGAACTCTTTATACAGAAATCTGTATATAAGGACTTTTTTTTTCAGTGGTGGATAAAAATAATCCAATCATACCGGTTTTCAACTGACTTATTTACTACCCTGCAACTAGTAACAGTATTTGCAAACTTCAGTCTTGTCTTCTAGCATGAGAAATCATGATTGTTAGCAGCATAATCACAATATGGTCATGATATAGTCAACTTCTGTTGAACTTCTGAGGAAAACCCCTTGCTTTATTTGCAGATCAATACATTTCAAAGCTAAGTACGTCTCTAAAGAGTAAGGCTAAATAAAGTAAGTGTCAGCTCTCTTGGAAATTATAGAGATGAAAATATCTAGTATTTTGGGTAGTTACTGAGCTATATAGTGTTCTCTGAGTATGGCAATGTACTGCAATACTTAGAACTGATGATGATTTTTCTTGGAGTGTTTAATTTTAAATGCAAACCTTGGTCTTCCTCAAAAGGGCAAGGAAAGAAGAAAAAACTAAGAAAAGCAAAGAGCTAAGAAAAGAGGCAAATTTCACATCAGATAAAATATGTTTTTTCCAGTAGTTAAATAGTGTGGTATCTATGCTTTGTCTTTTCTCTCTCAAAAGGAAAATAGCATGTAAAAAAGAAGTTTCACTTCAGTGGGAACTAATTGTTAAACTGATTAATATGACTAATTATTAAACTGAGAACAAAACTTCCAGCTGCAACATGGATCTTTGGAGAGAATAAAATAAGGAATGCCAGAGGAAAAAAAAAGATACATAACACTGAAAAGACATACTGCCTTCTTTTAAGCCAAACAAATTAAGGCAACTGCAGTCCCATTGATCTAGAAAACACTGCTATCGCACTATCCTATGGATCCTTTGTAGGTATATTTTACTGTCAAATTTATTCATAGGCCGAAACATTCAATCTGTGTGGCTTACATTTCTATGTGAAAATATGCATGTGAGATCCTAAATAGGACCAATTTGATTTTCAGAGTCATCTGAAATTATAATAAAGGTTATGTGGACTTGAAGAAGCTTCTTGCTTGTGAAAATCAAGATAGTTGTTTAGGATACTAAATAAAGGAATAGTAGGCCCTGCTTAGATAATTTTATTTTTGTATATGTTAGTGCTAATGTTTATCCACGTAATGTAAAGTCATAGCTAGTTTTTATGGGAATTAAAACAATGTCTGTGTTCCCACATGGTTTTTTTTTTCCATTATATTTTCCCATTTGCCATCATATACTTCAGTTTAACTGCTGTAAAATTTGGGCTGTTTCACTACAGGGAGAAAAGATCTTTGGTCTCTCACAGCAACAAACTGTGGAGTTAGTGATTTGCCACTAAATAGCGGTGGTAATATATTACATTTTCTTTTTCTGCTTCCGGTTTTCATTTATTTGTCAGAAGCATTTTATTCATGGCAATAAATCTCATGTGAGGTTGTTCGATTTCTAGTTGATGGAGTGTTGGGCTGAACCTCTGCAAAGACGTGGCTGAAAAGCAGCATGGTAACATGGTAAAAGTTGCACGAGATTGTAGTGAGGTTGGGTCCTGTCTTTTCTCCCATGTCACAGGTGATAGGACAAGAGAAAAAGATCTCAAGCTATGACAGGGGAGGTTTAAATTGAATATATTAGGAAAAAATTTTACACTAAAAGGGTTATCAAACATTGGAACACGCTGCCCAGGGAAGCAGTTGAGTCACCATCCCTGGAGGTATTTAAAAGATGAGTAAAAAGACATGGTGCTTAGGGACATGGTTTAGTGGTGGACTTGTCAGTGCTAGGTTAACAGTTGGACTTGATGACCTTAGAGGTCTCTTTCAACCAAAACAATCCTATGATTCTATGAACATCCAGGCAAACTCTGCCTGGACAATGTTGTGAGCAGTCTCGTCGGTGAAGTGTTTGGGAGATACAAAGGTGGTGAAACTGGTGACTTTACAATGTGTGTAAAGGGAGAGACATCTGGGTGAAGGAAACCCCAGACCAGTGAGAGCAGACACATCCAAAATCACACCAAGCACCTTGTGTTGTGCCTGTTTTTTCTCGATGATTCTACAGAGATTTATATATTTTTTGATGCCTTTGCCTTGTCTAAACTGGTGGAAAGGAAGGAGAGAAAAACTGCCCGTCTTCAGGTGAGGTGGTTTCCTGATGGGATGTGTACTCTTCAGAAATAGTGCTCAAACTTTATGGGCTGTAGGAAACACTAACGATCCAGAAATTTAGCATGAATAGCATGATACTACTGATATGCTAGGAAAGATTGGGTAAGGAGCATTGTCTTCTGTTCATCTGCTTCCTGTTTGCCAGGGAGTGTTTCTGGGAAGTTTCACTCTGGTGAAGGCACTTCCCAGGTGATCATTGGTACAAGTGTGGTGTGTTTCTCAGGGAGGTTTCACTGATACTTCTTTCTTAGGTCAAATGTGTGCGTTTGTGTTTCTCCAAAGATATAAAAAAAATTGACTTATATTGAAAGTACTTGATTGTTCTTTGTGCATAGATAAGAGGGAGGAGAAGTGTGGGGGTAGGAATAGATGTAAAGGAAATTGGGACTCATTCAATGTCTTTGGCACGTTATGGCATGTACTCTTAGCTTTATGAATTTAAACTCTTGTCTTCTTAATATAACCTGTAGTTATTCCTCAGGGTGCTTCAATTATTGAATGCCTATTTAAAGTAACTAATAAGCTATCTTTGACAGTTTTGTGATTCAAGCTGTATTGGCATTAATGTAAAGCTACTGATTTTTTTTTTCCCTCTTCAGTGAATATTTCCCAATAATTTGATGAAATAAATCAATTCTTTTCATGATGGAGTTGATGTGTTATTTCTATATTTGTGCTTGACTAGAAAAACATATTTATCTGCACAAAGTTACATAAACGATACACGTTAAACTGGAAATTAGATAAGTTGTGCTTTTTTCTTTTGTTTTAATTGCCATTGTTTGGATTCTTGCAGTAGGGCTAGGCACTGTTGTAATTTAAAATGATCACAAACTCCAAATTACTGATTAGAAATGTTTCGCTGCATTGAAAGCTCGTTTTAAAGATGGATACATTTAATAGCAGGTCTGTATTGTGGTGTAAGTAGTACTGTGCTACAATCATGCAAAGCAATGGTTGCTATGTTTCCTATAACTGCAATTGGGAAAATTCCTTATGATGAAGCTAAAATCCCTGAGAGGTGTGATTTTGTGCTATACATCTTGTATTGCATGGGCTCAGTGCTCCTCTTCCTTCCCTAAAGCAGGTCATTCTCAGCCCTTTTATCAGCCTATGACAAAACTAGCAATAGTCGAAGTTGTGTGGGCTCAACTGATGGGCATTGGTAAGAATATGGTAAGAAACAAGTAGATGCTGAGAGCGCTAGGAGGTGATCCAGGTACCTTGCCCCTTTTGGGTTAGTTTAGCACCTGTATTGGGGTGACCACCCCAGTGTAGGGGGACAGCTTCTTGAGGCCAGTTTGTGTCTTTCCTCTCACTTTTCTTCACTACTCTTACCCTAATAAAAAAAAAAAACCAACCAACAACTCTGTAGTACCCATGGTTCATCAGAAAATGTTTTGAAAATAGCTGTTTTTCTTTCTGGAAAGTGTGTAAGGTATTCTCCTTTGGTTTCCTTTCCTTCCTTCCTTTTCTTCCTTCCTTTCTGAAATGGAATACAATAAAAAGCTAGAGATAGTGACAGTAGAAAACAGGTTTGATTTAAAAACTACCATGTAAGGCTATGCTGATGTGTCAGTAAGTGGCTGGCTGTGTTTTCCCTTTTTGTGCTGTCAGGAGGATATGAAACTGGTGGTGACAGCGTTTCAGCAGCACAGAAGTTGGAGTATCTGCAGGAATAAGTTCTGTGCCCTGGGATGAACTTGGTTGGCCAAGTTGATGGACAGGGTCTCAGTGCTTTTGGACTCCAGTGTTTAATTGTAGGAGCTGTTCCAAAGCAAGCACAGTCCTTGTGGAAATCTAGGGGGATCAGCATTGGTCTTGTGAGATGAGTTTGGAAGAGATGCTCTTTCAGCCTAATGGTCATTAATAAGTCAGGAGAAGGAACTGGTAGGTAGCAGGTTTAAAAGGAAAAATGTAGATCAGAAGTAAGGAGCTTATAAGAGGAAGGAAAAACCTTTTGGAAGGTTCCCTTATGAAGAAATTTCATCTAGCATAGGAAAAGAAAGAATCAAAATAATGCAACTGAGTTTTAAAAATTCCATTATAGCTTTTAAAGGAGAGTGTTTAATTATCTCCAGCACAAAGCATCATTTCAGTCCTAATTGTTTCCAAAGCAAGAAGCAAATGAACTAGATAAGCATCACCTGTAATGTTACTCCTGGTGGCAGAGTCAGAAACTTTCAGATATTTCTCATTTTCTGGAGCTGTAATAGGGCTAATCTGAGAAAAAAAGGCAGACTTCTCCCCCCACACACCTGCTAGAATTATGCCTGGGTAGAGAGCAAATCCAAGCTGTAATCAGCAACTTGGGTTCTTCTGTTTGTGAAAGGTAAACTGTCCAGCCATTAAAGTTTTATTTTCCTTGTGGGGCAGATCAATAGCTGAATAATTGATTGGATGACTAATTGAACAGCTGAATTATTGAAGATTTTAAATGTGAATTTCATGATGTGAGATGGTTAGAGACTGGGACAGGTGCCAGGGGAAGTAAGTGAGTAGAGGTAGTCAGGTACAGTTAATCAAGACTCTTTACTGAAGATAAGATTATGCCTGGCAGTTTTTGTTCTGTGTATTCTCAACCTATCCTTTCCATAAGTAATAAACCATATTTTCCCTTGGGCACTGGGGTTCTGGCTTTCCCATTTCCCAGTAAACCTTGCTGCCAGCACCTCTGAGCCAACACAATTTTCCCCAATGTCATGATTCCATTCAAAATTGTAAAACGTGTCAGGGGATGATTTTGCAAAAGTTTTGCTCTTTTGTGACTTGACTAAATTTTCCTGAAATTAACAGGATTGGATTAGAAGCATACTACTACTGTGCTATTGGTTGGAGAAACTTTAATATTACCATACTTTTATTTTCCTAACCATTACATTTGTAATGTATGTTAAAACTAGTGTCTTGGTGTTTGGCTGTGTCTTCAGTGTACAGCCTGCTATTAGGAGTGGACCAAGACGTGGGGTGGACTTACGAGCAATTCTGTAACTGACTTTTAAGTAATTTCAATTCTTAATTTTCGTAACCCAGAGTCTGGCTGATATTCTCAGCTAGCATGCACAGTTGTGTCTCCTAGCAGAGGGTGAAAGGGAGGGACTATGGCTAAATGCATATGGACTGCTATTCTGAGGAACATTTATGCAAGATTTTCAGAACTCCCTCGTGAGCGTGTGTTAAGTCCTGTCTTTTACCCATATGAACTAGAGGGAAATTTTATGGTCTTCCTTGTATTTAGGTCAGCTCATGCTTTCTACTATAAAGGCAATCTTTCATTTGAGAAGTCTCAAAGATGGCTGTTTGTAGCTCATCTTTGATGATCAGCAGAGGGATTTTCTGTTTTAAAACTCATTGTTCCTTGCTTCTCTCAGAAAAGATTTGTAGCTAGAGAAAATAATTGAATATTGAAGCATAAATGGTATACTACAAACACCACAAAGATGATAACCCAACAGATACACACACATGCACACTCAGGCTGCTAAAGGAATATCAAGTTTGCAAACTCTAGTAGTAGGCAGATAGGAAGCGCCATATTTATGATGCATCAAACAGTGCACTGAAGAAGGGTAGACTAATGGGACAGGGTTTATTATTTAATTGTATAAAAACACATTTTTGCAGTTTAATTAAACTTTAATCTTACTGGAACACATATATTTAGAGTACCTTGAAAACAAAACAAAGCAAAACAAAACAAAAACAAAAAAAAGAAAAAGTTAAGTCTTGCACTCCATGTGCTGTGGTCATAAAGGGCAGAATTCTCAAATTAAAACACAGGAGATAATGATATGGTACAAAAGTAATAAAAAGTGATGAACTTGCAAAGGAGTGCAGTTTTCCTGGGTTTAGTTAGTGATCTAGGCATTTCTGTCCTAACAGATTATTTGCTGGACTAACAAGTTTGTTAATTAAAGTATGCAAAAAGTGAATAATTTTGTAAAATTCAGTTATTCATTTTGCAGGTTTGCTTCTGGGAGCTTTCTAGTTAGGGGTTTAGAGATTAAAGGAAGAGTAATTGAGAGCTGAATTGTGTTGGGAAGAGTGATAAATGTAATGGGGAGTCATAGTTTGTTTTGGGATGGTTTTAAATGGAAGTTTTGTTATATTAGATAAGGGATCACAAAATCCCCATTTAATATCATGTAAGGAAATGTAACATAGTATCAAATGCATAGTAGCTTTGACATAGGTTGCTGTGTTGACAGTATTATAGACATGAAGCTTGCTCTTATTTGGCCCGAAGACATGTAATTCGTTCTCCTCATCAGAGTCCAGAGTGCTGACTTTCAGTGAGTGATGAAGGAAAGGGTAGAGGGTATTTACCTGCGTGCTCTGGCGCCTCCTGATCTTTTAGTTACTATTGCATTGCTCTTTTCTGTAATCTTGTGAAACTGCAGCTTCATGTGAAGTATGCAGGGTATGCTGTAAGTGAGGAGTGTTCCACAATCCTGTTCTGAAAAGAGAAAATATCTCCTGGGAACTGACACTAAAAGGACATTTTTAAGTTAGAATTGGAAACTTTGTGGGGCTGTCTTTATTACTTTGTATTGATATGGTGCGCAGCACAGCAAACATCTTGCTCATAGGCACCATTGCAGTAATGGTGATGCTGCTGATAATGACAGCAGAAGCCCAAGAGTGAAATTAAGTTGGAATTTCTGCTCACTCCTTCTGTCACAGCATGTTCTTGAACAGTCAGCTGAATTCCTAAAGGACTTTCATATGAAGCATAGTGGATACCAACATATCTTTTTTCCCCCCAGTTTTCTCCCTTATTAGCCCTCTAAAAGGCATTGCGAAAACTAAACACTTAACAAACAGTGGTATTTTTACAGAAAATTCAAATTGCTCAGTGCTATGATTTCCTTTGCAGTTTCTGTTTGGCAAAATTATTGGCTTGCCTTCATTGAACATAGGACATATAAGGGTGAAAAATAAGAAATCGGATTGTTTCTCAGTGCTAACTCATGCTGGGGATGCCCTTACTATATGTTAGGTGTGACTTTGTGACAAACATCTTATTGAAGTCAAATTGCATAATTTGCAGTATCCTACTGAGAGGCGTTTCAATGCAGAAGGGCATCCATTGTAGAAAGGAGCACAACAGCAGCTAGTCTTTTCCAGCCAGAAAAGTCCTCTGAGGGAAAATCCTTCTCTCTTACAAGAATTGGATGTATTTTATGAGTCTTTATGTGTCTTGTATCTCACTATAAAACTCTATATGGTCTTAATAAAGAACACGGAAAATTAAGCAGTTACGATGTGTTTTGTTGTTGAAGGAGGATCTGCCAATAAGCTTTGTAGTCTTGTAAATGTTTATGTTTCATTCCAATGCTGATTTAATAATTCCTCAATTAGATAGGTCGTGTCAAATTAAATATGGAAATCATAAATTATTATATGAAGATTTAGGTAGATAACTTCATTCATAACCTCGAAACCAGGAGCTGTTTGTGAAGACCGCGGTATAGGGATGAAGGCTACAATTGGTAGGAAGTTTTGTAGTGGTTTTCTCATTTTTTTAAAATTTTTTAAAATTCCAGTCATTACCACTCCCTTACATGGTAGAGAAAGTTAGACACCACAGACATCCGTAAGTTCCCATGCATTGTAGACCCTGAGTTCCTCTCTTCTTGCTGTTGTAGGTCTTAAGAGACCATGGAGTGTTAGGGTTTTCTTCACTGGCAGAAGTCATAAAACACTCATTTAGGATTTCAGAGAACAGCATTCCTATCTGGTTATCTTTCCATGGACACCTCTAAAAGCCTTTCTGTAGAATTTATGAAAACAGACAAAAAGTCATTCTTGTATATGCTCAGTCAGGTAAAAATTCTGTCCTTTGTCATTGGCCTTACAGAAAAAAGCTGAACTTTGCTATACAACTGTCCAGAGAACAAGAATTCTTCTTAGTAACTTTTAAAGTTTTGCCTTTTGTTGTTCCTGTGGTTTAGGAATTGATGTTTTGGACTAAGCTTTGACTAAACTAGACTGAAACATTTAGGTTATTTTCCTCCATACGTTATAATCCTTTGAGCAAACCAGCGTTAGTCACACTATGCTCAGCTCTTGGGAATTCAGTATATTTTCCAGGTACATGAGAAACTGGGGAGGTATTTTTGGCAATATTATTGTTTGTGAAGCAGTTGATCAAGCGGGACCTCTGAATTAGTCCTGAATATGGGTGCAGACATTTCTCTTCTACAGTTGGGGAAAGGGAAGAAGGAAATGGGTGCCATAAGGAAATGAGAAAGAAATGAGATGTGGTGGTGAAAACTCATTACCCATAACCAGAGCTATATATTTATGCTCATTTTATATGCTTAATCCGCAAGGTATGGAATACAGCAATTAAGTTGTTGCTACCTGTATCATTCCACAGTCATTGATAGAGGAGTTGCATTCTCTTTCTGTGCTCGTCTTGAGAGAAAGTCTTAGTATTCGAGAAAGTAGTCAGTGTTGATTCAAATATTTAGTATTCAATCAAAGACTAATTCTTAGTATTCAAGAAAGCTACAACTTTCTTCCAGAATCTAATAGCTATATCCAGTTTTGTTCCTAAACCTTCAGGTTCCCCCAGGCTTTCCTTAGAGAGTCTTTCTGGGCTCTGGAGAGACATTCCCTGTGCTTCAGCCTTTAGATAGAGGTGGTATAGTTGTGTTTACTTAATACTTGACCTATTATCAAAGAGCATGCTAGGATGGGGTCACTGGGTCAATGACGAGCAGAGTAATACCTGCCAAGATGGTCTAGTGAGGTGGATGTACACATACATTCATAATCTAGGAGGGGGAACTCTGAGAGGGACTATCCAAGACTGGATTACTTAAGAGAAAACAGCTCATCCAGCCTCCATTGAACAAAAGACTTTTTATGAGTATCACTTGCCTAAAGCTACTTCTGCATCACTTTCCTTGAAAATGTACAGTGAATTGTTAGTATCTGTCGGAATAAATCAGCAGGTATCAATTAGGTGCTCCCTGAAAGGCTCAGGCATTAGAATTCATGCTAACAAGAGCTTGGCTCTTGTCTTGGCCAGATCCCTGGCTCCTGTTAGAGGTCTTTCTTCTGCTTTGCTCCCTACTGTGAAGAAAAAAAGAAACGGCATATTAGTATTGCTAAAGTTGAAATGGTAGTTCTATTTGCCAGAGCTATGTATGTTACCCTTAACCTGCACAGAAGTGTCTGTTGACATCACTGGCATTCACAGAGATCAAAGGTGATACTTTCACACTCTTTACAATAGTTGCAACTTTTCTGAGAATAGGATCTTCTGGGTTACAGGTCCTCATATTTAGCCTAAGATGTGTGTCAGAAGGGTCCATGCAAAGCTTTTAAAAAATTTGTTGAATGACGTATTTTCAAATCTTGTTTAAACAGGCCTTCTGTAATGACATCAGCCTTGTATACAATTATGGTTGTATCATGTTACTGTAGAAAGTGCCAGTGTGACCCATACATACATTTTCTACTAAATTATTATTATTTAGCATCCTAACTACTACCACAAATTTAATGTAATTTGAGTTCAGTAAAGTGGATAAAATTCTCCTGAGCATAAGTTTTGTGTGGCTTTGTGTCTTTATAAATAAACAAAGAGAAGTTCATGTTTCAGATCATCTTTCAGAAGTCACGTGGTGTAGGATTCGTTTTACCTAACATTAGACGTCTATAACATTAAACTCTGTCCCCACTCTGAGCTCTCTTCATAGTTAGTGCAAATGAACAGGTAATTTGAGGGCAGGGTTCACGTTCATGTACATTAGATACCCATCTTGGGCTGAAGTGAATTGCGTTCCAGAAATCCCTCTCCCTGTGGGACCAAAAGAGATTAGGTTACTTCCTCTAATACAGACATCTTAACCCGGTCACATCAGTCTAGTGTCTGTGGATCCACACCTTTCTTGTAAATGCCTCCTAGTTTGCCAATAGTTAGTGTCTGATACTGGATTCATGCCCATTTTACGGTCTGAAGAGATGTATGAACAGTAGTGTTGGCCTAGTTACACTGCATGAGATACCGGTCCGCCTCACACAGTAGAACTGAAATCCACTTGAGATTTTTCACACCTGTTTGACTGATGATTATGTGCTTTCAAAATGAGAAGATGATTTCCATGAATGCTGTTTGTGCCTTAGAAGTGTGATGCGTGTACACTGAACCTCACACTGTACAACATGCTTACAGAACATAGCCAAACCATGTGACAACAGCTATAAGCTTTATAGCTAAAATCTAAAGCTAATTTCTTGTCACACTGCTATATTGATCGTCCTCCATGCTACTTGATCAATCTATGTGGAATGGCAATGTTGATTTTGTAGCAAGAGTTGCCATGCTCTTTCCTTCTAAGCAGTAAGATCTCGTAGTATGAACAGAGCTTTTATGCTGAAACTAGACTGGTTCTTACTGTGTATCTTTGTCATTAAATAGTAGTCTTGATATCTCAAATGTCTCAAAGATACCTCAATGATAGTGATTCAATGATCTCTTTTTGGGGAAAAAAAAAAAAAGGTTAAAAATAAAGTTTCAATTTCTAAAACAAGTCTGTCAAGGAAGCACTGATCCTCGTCAGCACAAAGTACCACCTTTAGTGCAATGAAGAATGAATAGTTTTCATTTAGAGATAGTAAGTGTAATCCCTGAATTCAAACTCCAGAAAGTAACGGGGAAAGATGACTAAGTACAACTATTTTAGAGACAGACAACCTAGTATCATTACCTGCAGTCTAAGATGAGATACTGTGCAATGTTAACACTTACTTCTTTTTACATGCTAGAATTGTTGGTTTGGAAAACACAATTAATGCTATTTAGTATTTTAAAATCTTAGAGGTTCTAATCATATATGCTTTAGATTACTTGTTCCTCAAGTCTGTGATTTTCAGTTTCATTTTTGCAGTCTTTATCCATCTTCCAATGAAAAACATGGTGCTATACAGGAGTATAATTTGATTAAAGATGTTTTATTTTCTGTAAATTTGCTAGAATATTCATGCAGCTGCTGTTTATGGACATAAACAACAATGAATATATTCATCTCTAATTGAAGCACCTAAATATACTCAGCTGGTCTTCTAATTAGGTCAGATGTAAGTAATCCCCTTTTTATTTGGAAAGAATATCAAGCTGAATTTATTAGTTGTCCTTAATTCATACCTCTTCCAAAACAAAATGTAAATGGCAAACACATTGCTAGGAATGAACTTTCTGTAGATCAACAAGCACTAAATGGAATGAGACTTTGTAAGAATGAGAAGCACGTTTCCATTGCAGTGAAATTTCTGTTGTCAGGGCACTTGTACGAGTTTCACACAAGAGTGTTTTTTTTTTGTATTGAATTTCACTCACCACAATCTTGGAAAGCGGAGTAAAAATGGACAACTTCTCTGCAGCAGAATACATTCACCTGAGTAACTGATAAAAATCAGAAATGAGCAGCTTTAAACATGAATATGTTTCCAATGAAGAGCCTCTTCATCTCTGACTGCACTGTCCTGATCCTTGATAAAAACTTACAGAAAATAATCTTAAAAAATGAAGACTAAAATTTGTAATATGGATTAATAAAATCAAAAGCTCAATTGAGATACCATTTTCATGATCATATGTATTTTTCCTCATATGCTGTCTTTGCTATACCTTCCCTCTTTTGTTGATGCAATCTACTCCAGTTTACCTAGTCAATTAGTTTAGTCTCAGCCTGCACTTAGTTTGATGTTTGTTGTACTGTTATGATGTCTAAAGAAGAGGTGATGTTCCCCCAGAGCTTTCATCTTTTTGCAATTGTTTCACTTAGTCAAATAAAGAAATACAACCTCTCTTCTTCCATTAAAGGTGCTTCTTACCACCTAATGGCAACAACTTCATTTTCTTTCTTGAAAGCTTTCTTCTAGAGGTCTAGCCTAATTGACCTTTAATGTAATTTAAGCCTCTTAGTCCTCTGTGTGTTCAGTGGCTAGGATATGGGGAAGAACCTATCATTTGCATGTTCTAAGAAGACAGAGGAAAATGATTCCTAGTTAAGAAAATGAGATTTCAGATTTTATGGTGCTTAGTGTAAAGGGTGGAAGGTTGCAAACTTGAAACTATCTTTTTCCCAAATGGCAAACGCCTCAGCTTAGTCTGACAGATAACCTAACCTTCAGAGTGTTGAGTAAAGATTAAGCAACAGCCAATGCAATTTCTTTTGTGTATACCAACAAAGAAACAGCATCATTAACTGTGAAATGCTGGATGAGAGACAGAGAAAGAGAAATGTGGGAGGTTCTGCCAAGAAACTATCAAGTTGAAGATGAACAAAGTGCATTGGGTGCTCTATAAACCAGACACAAATGCGTAGATTGTAAAGACATATATCTAGTGTGCTACACAAAGAATGCCATTAAGTGGGTAAAGTAGAGTATCCGGCATTCTGGGGTAATTAGTAAAGCAGAAATTTATCTGATAAAGGAGAAAATTACACTTTAATCTACAAGTGCATTAGTTCACGAACGTGAAGTATCTGCAGATTCTGCTATAGTGAGATCTATAGTACAATTTATTACTTTCCAAACATAATTCTCTTGTATTCTAATGAATATTCTTGTTATTCAGACACTTCTCTCTCCCCCCAAAAAACTTACTGGAAGCATGCTGGAAATTAAAAGTTTGACTATGCAGATAATTTGCCTGTATGAATTCCTTCTGGATTGAAACTTTACATGTACAATCTTCATATAATAAAACTCAACTTTAGCTTTTATTGTGTAACACCAATAGATAAATGGGG
>VXBW01008460.1:54962-84361 GCA_013400375.1 Thinocorus orbignyianus | reverse complement strand
GGGGGGGAAGAATGAGAAGAAAAATCATAAAAGAAGAAAAGGACAAAAAATAATAAATCTAAATTATTTCTTGGAATTCTGTCAGTGAGTTGTCCTACATACAGAATAGATTATTAATAGACCTGATCAAATGAAATCCATTGTGAGAATCTAGTAATCTATAATGATTAGATGATATGTCCTAAGAAGGCAGGAGCATATTCTACTGCACTGAACACAATGAGGAATATTACAAAATCTGATGACAAAGATTAATTCCAGTTGTTATCCTAAAGGACGTTTTTCAGCTGTTGCTATTTTGAAGAGTGGTTCATTTTCCTCCATGGGAGCTAGAGTGGCTTTCTAATATGATAATGTCTGATTTTTTGGTCCTTTGGTTTCCTTAAAAAGGTATGGCTCAGCTATTCTGGTAGTGAAGAGGCAAAATTAATCTGGTTTGTGGTTTGTTTTTTTAAAATTTTTTTTGCAGTTAAAAAAAAAGTCTTAATCTAGTTATAGTAGAAGATTTAAAAACAATGTTATTAAAGCTGTAATTATGCAGCAGCATGACTCAAGACAGTATTTGAAGGGCTGAGGTCTCCACCTCTTGTGGTGGTGTCATCAGAACTATTTAAGTGGCCATACCTGTTACATAGCTACTTAGGGACTGAGGCATTATTTTTAGATCACATGTAGTGGAGATGGTGTTTGCAAAAGTGGTGGTGGAATTCATTAGGCAGTTGAAAAAACTGCAGTAATAATGTCATGGAAGATCATAGGCCAAAACTGCCCTCTGGGTGTTTCTATTTCAGGAGGCCCAGTTGAATGGGCATGCTACACATGACTTCATGTTGTTGAGTGTTTGAGTGTGTTAGGTACTCATTTTGGCTATTTTTCAGAAATATTGATTGCCCATAATTTTCTGTGAAGGTTGCAGCTCCTCAGATGGTGGGAGGGCAGCATATTCTCAGAAAGGAAACCCATTGCGGAGAGAAAACGAACTGTTCTCTACCAGAAAATTGAACAGCATGTGGAAATCTCATGCAAACAAGAATTAACTGCAAATGAGGGGACAGATGGGCTTGGCAGCCTGTCCTTAAAATGTCATCCAGAGGAAAAAAAAAAACCCTCTTAACTTGGAGTGCATGTGAATGGGAGTGGGAGATTATTGGAGATTTCATGCCCAGTGTATTTGTTTTTCGAAAAAAGAAAAGCTTTATGATGCATTTCTTTTATTATTTTGACAACTGGTTGAAATTTTCTTGAAGTGCTGCAGGTAGAACTGAACACAGATCTCCCTTTCCTTCATTCTGCTTAACAATAGGGTACACATATCATACTTATGATTCACTGACCTGAAGAGCACAGTAACTGGTTGAGAAGTTCACCTTCAGAGCCATTGACCAGCTCTGGCTGCTATCCTATATATCTATCATTCAGTCATCTGTGTGAGGCATCCACCTGAAAAACTCGGGATGTAGGAGCACTCTAGAAAATGGAATTTTTTATTCTTGTGGTTAACCTCATATGGTGGGTTGATCTTGACTGGCTGCCACGTGCCCACCAAGCCACTCTGTTACTCCCTCTCCTCAACAGGACAGAGGCAGAAAATACAACAAAAAGCTTGTGGGCCTACTAAGGAGAGGGAGATTGCTCAGCAGTTACTATCACAGGTGAAATAGACTCAAGTTCGGGAAATTAATATAATTTATTGCCAGTTAATAGCAGAGTAGAATAATTAGAAAGAAGAACAAATCTAAAAACACGTTCTCTCTACCCATCCTTCTTCCCAGGCTCAACTTTACCCCTGACTTCTCTACCTCCTGCCCCCTGAGTGGCTCAGGGGGAAGGGGAATGGGGCTTGTGGTCAGTTCATAATGCTTCTTCTCTGCCACTGTTTCTTCCTCATGCTCTTCCCCTGCTCCAGCGTGGGGTCCCATCCATGGGATACAACCCTTCATGAACTTCTCCGGTGTGGATCCTTTCCACTGTCTGCAGTTCTTCAAGAACTGCTCCAGCATGGGTTCTTTCCACAGGGTGCAGCCCTTCAGGAATGAAAAGTTCCAGTGTGGTTTGCCCACAGGGTTCCAGGTCCTACCAGAAGACCTGCTCCTGCAGGGGCTTCTCTCTGTGAGCCACAGTTCCAGACAGGAGCCTACTTCAATGGAGGCTCTCCATGGGTCATAGCTTCCTTCAAGGTATATCCACCTGCTGTAGTGTGGGGTCCTCCACAGGCTGCAGGTTGGTATCTGCTCCACCATGATCCTCTATGGGCTGCAGGGGGACAACCTGCTCCACAGTGGTCTGCTCCATGTTCTGCAGAGGAATCTCTGCTATTGCACCTGGAGCACGTCCTCATCCTCCTTCTTCAATGCCCTTGGTGTCTGCAGGGCTGTTTCTGCCACATATTCTCACTCCTCTTCCAGATGCTGTTGTACAACATTTTTACTTTGCTCTTTCTTAAATATGTTACTGCAGAGGCACCACCAATATCACTGATGAGCTCAGCTTTGGCCAGCAGCATGTCTGTCTTGGAGTCAGCTGGAACTGGCTGTTTGACATGGGGGCAGCTTTTGGTGTCTTCTCACAGAAGTCACCCTTTCAACACCCCTGCTACCAAAACCTTGCCACATAAACCCAGTATATCTTAGCTCTTATTCCATCCATATTGATACTGTCCAAATCTCCAATAAGAAAACACCAATAAGAATTGCAAGATAAAACAACATACAAATCAACATACTTTAACTGTTGTGCATGTGTAACATGCCATTATACAACTGCTGTGCTTAGTTTGTGTGCAAAAAGCAGTGTATTGCAACACCAAATCTATTGTGCTCATGGTGTAATGAAACTCATAACAACTTTTAAATCAAGAACACAAACCAGACAAAAAGCAAACAAACATATAGAAAAAAAAAAACACCTCACTGCAAAAAAACCAACAGATAAGAGGAAGAGCAAAAGGAATTTTCTTTTGTATTTCCAGGATTCAGAGGTGAATACAAACTGACTGCTGAGGTCAGTACCTGCTGTAGAGCCCACATCAGTTTTGGTAATAAATAATAGATATCTCTGCTCAGTAAGAATTCATTAACAGCACCTTCATAGCCAGTCATCCCGATCAAAAGACAATTTTCTACACTGGAAAAAGATGCTGTTAAGATGGAGGAGCCAATGGCCTAGTAAGTCAAAGTATCTGGAAAGTGGGTGCCAAAAAAGTTCCTATGGGTGGTCAGAGCTAATTGTGTGATAGGAGCACAAAAAGGGATAAAAAGCTGCTTTGCATGGAAGGGATCAATAGGTAATGCGGGGAGTCATGCTCCTTCTTGATCCCAGGGACATACAGACTGTTTTGTCTGCAGGGATAGGCAACCAAAGCCATGGCCTGTTCTCAGGAGTCCTGTTGCCTTATTTTCTATTCCTCAAAGGATAGAAATTTGCAAGATATATTGTGAAGCCTCCGATGGCAGACTGGCAATTCTGCTTGCCTTTCTTGAAAATAATACCATCTGAGAATGATGTTGGTGGAGGATAATGAGTTGACAGAGACTGGAAGAGGTATGAGCTGAAGTATTTTTTTTTAGTGTTGAATATACTGAAAACTTTGAGGGTTATCAAAGCAATTCAAATCAGTGCTGACTTCTCCCACTGCTTCATGCATCGCTTATCAGGTTCTTTTCTCAGATTTGTGATGAGCTTTTTGCTCCTATTTGTATATCTGCATTAGGACTGTGCACCATTTAATAAGGAATGAAACCTAAAATGAGGCTTTGAATGGATAAAGAATTGTTTAAAGTCTGGCAGATTAGGAAGAAATTCCCACCAGAGAGCCTCAAAGTAGTAGCTACTGGCTGCATAGTGGCTGTCACTAATTCTTCACACATAGGCTGCTTGTAACTTAAATTTTCTATTACTAAGAAAGCTATTTTTACATAAAATCAGAGCTTTTCTGTGTGCTGTAACTAGAACAAAACCTACTGCATTAGTTAATCCTATCTGAATAGTAAACTAAAGAAATCAGCAGAAAAGCAATAGAAAGAAACATTTTCTGGCTTTCTGTCTCCAAGGGGGAGAGAACCTATTGGGCCATTTCATCATCTTGCTTATTCCTTAATAATGGGCAGCCTGTACCTAAGTAAATCGATACACTTTTACTTCAGGCACATTTTTAATTAAATATTGGATGGTCCATATTTAAATGTGTATGTAAAACTTTAAAGCCTACAATAACTCCTCAAGATAAAAATTTTCTAGATACTAGATTTTTCTGTGGTAAATATAAAGCAAGACTAGTCAGGCATATTATTTCCTATGCAGATTGTCAAATGATATGGAAAAGAGTTCATATTTGGTAAGGAATTAATTAAAAGGGCATAATAATAAATTACAGACTACAGCTAATGCAGCGTACTAGCTTCTTCTGGATATTTCTTTAGGCATGGCTCTGATCTACTCATCTTACAAAAAGCATTACTACAGATTGGTGTATGTTTATGAGCATGGTCAAATCCATTCATATTCATAAGAAAACATTCAATATGGTCTTTTAAATTAGTCTACACCATCAGTTTTTGCCCTTTCTTTGAAAATCAGTTTCACAGAATTTATTGAAGTCTTAATTTATTGAAATTTGTATCTTGAAGAGGAATACAGGGTTTTGGGTTTTTTTTGCAATGAATCAACAATTTCTTAAGATATTGTTCAGACTATATTTTCTTTTTTATTTATTTAGCACAAGAGACTAACAGCTCATAGAAAGAAAAGCTTTAAAGCTTGGAAACAAAGTAATGAAAACTAACTTGTGACTGGGCTCTGGGATGCCAAAATCTCAGTTTAAAATGGTTTTTTATGGCTAATGATAAAATTACAAGATTGAACAGCAAGTACCTTGACTCCTGGCTCAGAAACCTCAATCTTCATGACTTTGCCTTATTCTCTGTTATCTACAGCCAATACAATCACTTTCCAAAGTTGCTCAAGTCTCCTGGTGGTTTCACTGGTACACTGATGGCTATATCAGTTTTGTTCCATTCATTTATATAATAGATGCTGGCAAGTATGTTGAAGTTGCCTAGAAAGGTATCATTTCTAAGTGACCAGTTCAAGTTTAGCCTTAACAACTGTGTTGTGTGCAACATGGAATTTTGTAGGTATCACGTTGGAGAAGGAATAATATTACCTTTTCGGTGAAAACGCATAAGGCTAAATGCTGCTTGCAAACAGATGTCTGTGAATTTTGATCGATTTACCTCTGTTTAAAGACCTTTTCCAGCACCTCAGAATTTAAGAAACAAACTATACCTGTAGTTACAAGACAATTTCTTCAGTGGTGTTCTACAAAGAAGCTGTATGCATTGATGCAATGTGTGCTGATCCTAATAAAGTTTGAGGGGAACTAAGTCTTCAGTTCTCTGGGGCTCTTCAGAAAGTGTAGGTTATCTACCACTTGATGCTTCTTAATGACTTGTCTGAAGTTAAAAGGTAACAACCTCCGATGGGTGGATTGCACATGGTACCTGGCTGTTCTCTCTGAGAACATTGTGCAAGGTAAAAGGGTTGGGAGACTAAACTTGATAGCTTTAATCTGCTAACTTTGTATATGCAGATAGAGTTTTCATAGAAAAGTCCACTTCATGATGAGTTTCCTGCTAGGAGAAGCAATGCTTTTCAAGTAAGACTTATCCAGATCACATATTCTGGACCTGTGTTGTCTTTTACGGTAGGAGCTGTCTGGTGTTATCAGTTCTTGCTGTGAACGTCTTGGTATATTTTCTAGGGCTCCTCACCTCCCAGATTTGTATGATTAGATAAGAACCTAGATTTAATATTTTTGAAAGTATGTGGCTAAGCTTTTAGAGATATTGCATGAAGAATGTAAGCCTGACCTAGGCTGGATGCTAAAAGTTCTGACGCAAAACACAGCAATCCCCAAATGATGATTTATATAACACATTGTATGACTTCCAGATTTGTTAGGGGAGTTTGAAGCAGAGAATGGGAGCAAGGGTTAGACCAAAAAGCAGCATAGGAACAGCAGGTAAGTCTTGAGTACAGATCAGAGGTACAACTTGGGAGTTCATGTTGGAGAAGAGAACAGAATAAAGGCAGCCAGAGGCATTGTAATCTTCATGGTATTTACGTGCTTGTCTTGCTCAAGAGCAGTGGAGACGTAAGTTGATCCCTCCAGAGGAAGGGCAGAACCTGCAGAAAGCATTGATTGAAGTCCTCCCAAATCTGGTGTGTGGATAGAAGGGTAGAAAATTCACTGTCTTTTATTATAATTATATTTGCGCTTTTTTTTTTTTTTNTTTTTGTTTTTTTTTTTTTTTTTTTTTTTTTTTTTTTAACATTACCAAAAGATCCAGTCATTACAGGAAAAGCAACAACCTCATATGGTTTCTGCTAATCCAGTGTATTATGCTTTCTTCAGAATTACTGTTTATAGATTTAGTCCCTCAGGAAGGTTTCAGCACACAGCTAGTAAAAGATGAGTTGTGATTTACTCCAAATTTTTTGGGAGGTAGAGCTGGCTAATGAAGCTTCACAGGAAAGAAAGGTAGCCTCTCATCCTGTCCTTCCACTGACAGTAAGAAATGCCCCACAAAAGTAAGAGATGAGCTCTCCACCTCATCTCCTACTCCAGATCTTAGAAGAAATCATCCGACTGTCTTGCACTTCAGCCAAAAGAGTAGACACGGCTGAGTGACTATCCCATTTCAGCCTCATGGCCCATGCCCCCTGTTCTGAGTTGAGTCCCAGAGATTGCCTTTCCTGTCCTGCTGTCAAAGCTTTTCAGCAGTCAAGCTTTCTCTCTGCCTGCCTCCCATTTAAAGGATAAAGGTGTTTGCGGTGAGTCTACTCCAGTCTGTGCTCTGCCTGGTCTATTTGAAGAACGGTCCAAGCTAGAGGGGTACAGGTCATAAGGGCAAAGCCTGAAGGCCGGGCTGGATGTGCAGCACGGCTCGGCACAGCATGGGCTTGTGCCTGCTCCAGTTAGCTGTTAGGTGGATCACCAATTCTTTGGTGCACAGTGGTCTCCCACTCAGGATCACTACATTCTACCCATTGACCCACATAGACTTTATTTTTCCCAAAGACATTGTAAGTTACAGATTGCATTACTAATGTAAGGGCTTCTCAAGCCCTAGGAACAAGGCTCAATAGAGCAGACATGGCCTGTCAAAGATTACTAATTCCTCAAATGCAATGCCTTCTGCAAGGCTCCCAATACAGCATCTGGACTTTCAAACAGTTGTGGACAGCTATCTCTTCAAAAGCCCTATGGTAGGATGACATGGGCTACCCTAGGGTGCAATTGTTGTCACAGCTTTTTAGAAAGATGACTCCCTTCTTTTGGAATTCGATGTGACGCTGATAATAGACCTCTCATCCCTGGTGGTAACCATGAGGCGGTAGTGTCTTGTCTTTTCACTGGTTTTAGCTGTTGCTGTATGAGCTCTTGGGCTGCTTGTAGTCCAGGCTGATGGGCAGTGTCATTTCATGTGCGCCCCATGCAGAACTACAGTGGTTCTCAGGCACTGGAAAGGTTGATTCTGCCGTTGGGAGGGACAGCAGTAGGAAAGGAAGGGGAGTGAAAGAGGTCATTGGAAGAAACAAGGTCTTCAAATTAACAATATGAAAAATAAGTACAGTGGGTAAGAAATGCAAAGGCTATCAAGTCAGAAGGGTAGTATAGATGAATACAGAAGTAAGCAAGACCTGATGAATGATGGCTGACAAAAAATATAAGGGTACAGATGTCATTGCCTCTTTATATAGCATAACAAGCATATCTGTGTTTTGTAATACAACTCAAGTTTGAGAACTTTCTGTTAAAACACGTGGCCTCAGTAAATGTTTGAGGTGGTGATCCAAAGAGTAGGAGGTTAAGAATTGTTTGTCCTAACTAAGCACAAGTTATTCATGATATGCACATGGAATGAATAATCTGGTTTGATTTTCTCTACGGGTACTTCCCTGAACACACCAAGACACTTTGAAATTTACACCAGTGCACACAAAGTGGGGATGATGGCTTTCACTTTAACAGCTCAGCACTTCTCTGAATTACAATGCCAATGTAGCCACAGCCTGTTTGCATCAGAAGGGGTCTTACAGTTGTCCTTCCACACTATATAGCAGTTAAGGGGAAAGGAAGGGTTGTAGACTTAGGTAAGGATCTGTGAAAACTGCTGCATCATGTTTTTTATATTCTTTGCAAACTGGGTGTGCAATGTTTTTGTCATGGGACAGAGGCTATAAGGTTTCATGACCATAGGGCAGATTTGCTCTGTGATTTTCATCTTTAAAATATAGAGTCCTGTACTCAAAGGTCAACATGGACTATCCTGTATTCTTGCATTTGTGACACCCAGTGTTGTTTGTATTGCTGAACTGACAGTGGTAACAGTGGTACTTCACAGCAATGTAGGTCACTGAAGGTCTTGCTTCATGGTGACCCTTGGTTTCAGCAGTCTCTCGTCTAACACAAACCCTGGGACATATTCATATTCTCATGTTCTACAAGAATCATTGTTTTTAAGTATTAACTAGGTAATTGCTCTGAATTTTGGTAGATCTGACTTCATTTCAGGAGTGTAAACAAAGTATGTAGGCTGTGAACTGCCGAGAATGTACTCAGCATGAACATGCATGGTTTTTCCTCAGATCCCTGCAGTTCAACATTCAGTACTGGCAGAGCATTGTCCTGCAGTAACTTCAAGTACTAAAATTCTGTTTGCCACAAGCAGATGAAGTCCTAAAACCCCACTTGAATATGCAATAGAAAGCTACAGAAGAGAGAGTGACTGGCTTATATGGCAAACATTTTTCAAAAAAAATCATGCCTCTGCTGAAACGACAATTTCTTTAATATCCTGAGAACTGCTCTCTGCTAGTGTTCCAATAGCCTATAGCCTTTTAAATGAAGTTTCAAAAGGGAAGCTGAAATTGTTTTTCTTTTCTGAACTAAGAAACCCAGGAGGTGGTGTGTTAGGCAGAATGATGACTGGACTTCTAGTGGGATAGGTGAAGTAGTGTAGTCTAATGGCAAGGGTTAATATTCTTCCAGCTTTTTGTATTTATTAGTGCT
The DNA here is from genome assembly GCA_013400375.1 of Thinocorus orbignyianus. NCBI lineage: Eukaryota > Metazoa > Chordata > Aves > Ciconiiformes > Thinocoridae > Thinocorus > Thinocorus orbignyianus. The sequence continues at coordinate 75,288 of VXBW01008460.1, read as the reverse complement.
GGATCAGTTGTCTTCTTCATGTTACAGACTGAAACTAAGACCAAATTTATTAATTTGATGTTCCTTTTAAAACATAATTCAATTCCAGTATTATCTTTTAGATTTATTCTTGTTAAAGACAAAATTACCTAAGTAATATATCTCTATGCATTTTCAGATTAAAATGTTAGGAATCTATGATAAGTAATTTTTACCATTGTTTTCAATTTGTGTTTGATGAATTTCAAAGCATATTTGAAAGCTTCAAATTCCATCTTTGAAAAGCAAATGTTTTCTCCAGTTAGTTTTTGGTATCAGAGTTTAAATGTCATGATTTAGAGAAGCACAGTTTTATTTTTAATTTAAGCAGAGATATATTTAATAAAAATTGTCTGACTTTTATAGGAGCACTTTGACACAGTTTTACCTGCTTATGACATCTTCGGTGATTTAATCAAGTGCATATTTCATTTTAACATTACTGGATAGCAAAATGACTGAGGTTCTTTTTATTGCAAAAATGAGAGGACTGTCTTTCAAATATCTCGTAGTTTTACAAAGAAGAAATTTTATTTGATCAGGTCACAGTCTTTTTACAGAAGACCTGAATGAACCTTACATAGTCCCAAATTTTGAAATAAGAAGGAAAGAAAATCACGGATGCTGTGTGATTCACTCTGACATGATTGAAAACAATGTGCTTTGTCCTATTTTTAAATGTCTGTTTTTCTATGATGAAATAATTTGTATTAAAAAGAAATATTTTTTTCCTAGTGGACATCAGCCACCACAATCCACTTCAAATATCTGGCCTTGTCTAGGAACTGCAAACATAACTCTTACAGAAACAGCAAGAATTTATTTTGTAAGCTGTGTTTTTCAGGAGCGTCCTACTATGTCTTAGAAAGCAATCCCATTCTTCTCTAAAAGAACAACATCTCTTCAAATGCCTTGATTTTTATTTTTTTCACCAACAGACTGATCTCCTGGGAAAGCTACTCACAGAGGGTGAACTACGTTGATTCAATTAAATTGTTAAAGGGACTGGGGTTGTCTAGCTGGAGATGGGGAAAATTGCAGGGAAGGAAGGAAGACTGTTGTACTTTCTGTCCAGCTTTAAGTCCCTACCTCTAATAGGCGACATATCAAATACCTGTTCAATAATCTTTCTTCCCAGATACCTTATTTGAGAAGCAGGGCTGATGCAAGTAAAGTAGTACCTTGCCTTGGGGCTCTGCTACTACATTTGGATAGGGCCTAATGTCCAGGGTGGTGCAGAACAAGGAGAATGAGTTAGATTCCTTCTACTGTGACACTAAAAAACAGGGAAAAACCTCAAGAGGAAACTAGACAGTTTTGAATGTTGTCTCCCAAACCAGCCCTCCATCTTTTCATCTGTTTCTTTCACAATCCAGATACCACCTCCCAAAGTAATGGAACAGATGTCTTATTCCAGTATAGTGGACTACGCGGCTGTACATATGAATCCCTCTGTGCTTTGAAAGCTCCTTTGAAAAAGCAGAGAAACAGGTGTCACTAATGCTAAGAGTATTAGTGACTTACCCTGTCTTGAGGTGGAACCTAGTTAATTTACAACTGAGATTACACAGCACGGTTGCTTGTAGCAGCCAGCTAGAAGAGAGAGAAGAATTTCACACTAGTAACCTGTGACCTTTAACAAATCTGTTTGACGTCAGTTTCAGGGAATGGAGAGGTTAGCAGAGGTTACTATGTCGCTGCCCTAGTAACACCCATAGAAGAAAATATATAGTGAAGGTGTTGCTAGCTAAACCAAACCAAAATGTTTTTATAAAATAACTGTAGCTTTTAGCCAAACTCTTCAAAACATACTTTGAACCATGTAAGCAGACTTTAGATGGCAATGATTAGAGCTTCACAGAGAACTCTTGTGAATTGTCACCCAAAAAATGACCATGAAAAACATGAAGAAAATGACTCTATTCAAATCATCAGCATTCATCAATGATGTGAGAAGTCAGGCAAAGTATATTTGCCATTTTTTTCCACTTTAACTTGAATTATGACAAATTCACATTTCCCTGCAGTTAAGTGGTACTGCTTTCAGGTCAGAATGATGTTTAACATTGTCAGTCTCTGGAGATTACATTCAAATGATTTCAGTTGACACAGTGATCAGGGGGAATCTTCTACATATCTTCTACATATCCTTTTCTAGATATTTCAAGTTCCTTCAGCCACAGGTGATAGTTCACCTCCAGAGATCCTCACTTCAGATAAGTCACCTGGCTTTTGTCACCTCCTGTATAGCTCGTAACTATTAATTTGATAAGAAGAGCAGAAAAAACATAGCTAACTTCAGAATCTTTAAAAAAAAAAAGAGTAATGCCAACTGAAGAAAGGTTGTTTCCTTCCTTAACCTCCCACTGAAATAAATAAAAATATGCAAGGGCAGTGTAGTAACTGCATAAAGTAAATAATACATGGCCTTTAAATGACTGAAGTAATTCTCTTACACAGGGGACTTAGCACATACACCTGATGACAATAATAAAGAGAACAGGTGATGCTCTTTTTCTGACTAATTTTATTTATTAAAACTTTCCTGTCATGCTGTTGTGTGTTGGCATGTTTGGCATTTTTAAGGATTATACACAGAGAAAATTTAGGCCACCAGTTGTAATTTCAGTGTGACCTTAACTTGACTTCTGCGAGTGAAATGGTAGTAAAAATGATTGAAAGGAAGAGAGAGAAGAAGGACTATTGAAACTACATCCAAATATAATTTACTGCTACATACACTGTAAACATCTCCAGACTCCATGCTTTCACTTACCTATAATTTGAGATGTGTTCTTCAGTTTCAGGAAGTGTATCCACTCCAAAGAAGTCACAGAGCAAGGTGGAGGGCAATGAGAATCTGGTAGGTGTCTCACTTGAGCTGTAGACTTGCTTTCCCACAGAGTTGTGTTGTTAAGACAATTTCACTTATGCCAGATTTTTTCAGAAGTCATGAGCTGATTAGGGCTTTTACAACTTTCAAGGGGAAGACTCTTACCACTCTACCAAAACTGAAATGTTTGTGGATCTCAAATGAGTACACAAAAAACTCAAGGGATTCAAAAGTTTAAGAAAAGTGAGACTTTGCCTTGTTGGGTTGAAGTTGCCTATGTGTGTGCACAAGGATTGCTCATTCTTCCGATTTCCCAAAGATACTGTCATGATCACTACACTGGAGACTGTGAAGGACCTAGGGATACAATGGGAATGTGGCCTATTAAGTAGGATTAATACAACTGAAATTAATGTTCTGAGCTTTGCGACACTCTGTACTAGTGTCATACCCTCTAATTCTCTGGGAATAATTGGAAGAAGTTTGCAGGTTTTGTCAGAAAACTTTCTTTTGCAAAAGAAGAAATTTTTACTATTATTATTATTATTACCATTATTTTGCAATGCAATCTTTCCAAATGCACAGTAGTCACCAAATTGCACAATCTGTGTAGATAATCTTCGGGCACCTACTGTACTGCAGTGTTTCTGCAGACAGAGAGGTGAAACACTATCTTTTTGCCATCGCTGCCCTGTTCACTCAGTAATGATGGAGCACAAAAAGTGTTTCCTGGAATCTCATTTTCTGTTTTGAATTGTGGCCAGTATTTCAGTCTGAATTCAGCTTTGATGTCCTTTGGTTTCACGCTGTTGTATTGCTCTGCCCAGAGAGGCTGGCACCCAGCAAGGAAGCAGAACCTGAGACCCAGAGAAACAGTTTCACTGCTCTCTGATAATATAACCAACAAGTTTGCAGATGAAAAAGCCATCCGTTTTCTTGTTCTTTCACATGCTGAGACAGTAGCAGCTGCTGGTTGGAAACAAAAACTACTGTCATGATATGCTCATATATAAAAATAAATGGCTGTGCTTGAGAAGTTTATATTGTTCGTTTTCAGCTTGGGGAGTATTTTACAAATTGTAGTATTTAGAAAAGAAGAAACTTTCCTAGTACAAATCTCTGTATGAAATAGTACTTCCTGTAGCTGTAAAATGACATGTTGAATTTATTATTCCAAGCAAAATAATGGCACCTGAAATAAGATAATCCAATCATGCAGTATCTTTGCCCTATCCTAAACTCATCTACTTGAGGAGTTTTGCCACAGGAGTTTTGCAGCTTTTATGGTGATTTGATCCTATGAATACTTCCTGCCTTTGATTGCAGCATCATGGGATTTGAGCTGATCAGTTTTAAATTACAGCTCTCGATTTTGTAGACTCTGACTATTCTGAACTTTTGAAATATGGCCATACTGAGCTTTTGAAATATCACACTCCTGGGCACTGAAAGTCTCAGACCTAGACTGAATTTTCAGGTGAGCACTTTTCCTGCACAAGGACTATAAATTATTTTAAAAATATATTCCGCAGAGTTTTTATGTATCCTTGTAATTTTATGAAAAGCTTGATAATGTTCTTGGAAAGCCTGAGCTGATTAGTTTCAATGGGGTAATTAGAATAATAATTAGATTAAAAAAATAGCCAACGCTTGTGGTAAACTAGATTTTATTTTTCTTAATACCCATGATACAATAAGCAAGTCAAGGTAAGTTGTCTTAAAAAACAGCACAAGAAAGCAGTTGATACACTGTGCTTGACTCCAGGTTCTGGTTCACTCTGCACTCTTATTAAAATGTTACACAAGTGGTTCATTTTTTTCAATATTCTCTCTTTAATTTACCTGGCTATATATAGGAATTTTCTCCATGCGGATATCTCCAAGCCTTTAGTATACTCAGAGGAAAGGGGTAATATTTAGGAGGTCTTTCCCATAACTGTTTCAGGTAGACAGCTGGCTTACTGGGGCCTTGAGAAGTTTAAAATCGCTGAAGCTGCTGTAACCTAAGTGGAAACCTAGCAATCACAAAGTCTAATTAAATTAAAACTAAAGCACAAAAGAAAAAAAAAAAAACAGAGTACATTGTTATGTTATCTTGCTCCTCATTTGCAATGGGTTCAGCTCACACAAAGTTCAGAATGTCCGTTATAAAGTACAAAACGTGCCCCGAGCATGCTGATAAAAGTGCACAGATGTTCTGCACTCGCTTTTGCACAGCTGTGAACTGCCACACATAAGGGGTCATGCAGGGAAGAATCAGGCTGTGCCCTGCTGTGTCACAGTGCAACTGAACTTTGAACCCATGTGGGCTTTAGGCTGGAAAAAGAGCTTTGGGTTTTCTTTTCAGATGGACCTAATGAAGGAATTAACAGGATTTTTTTTCAACAGTGTTACATTGGAAGGCGATGTCTCCTTCATGTTCTTCCTGGTGAGATCTAACCAGGATTTTACAAAGCAGAATCTCGCTTAACTGCTTCGTGATGTGAGACCTCAGGTAAATCTGGTAACCATGAACAGATTAGTGGGTTCATCCTGAGCATTATGGCAGTTGGAGTTGAGAAGGTGTAAAACTTAACGACAGGCTTATTAGGGCGCTGTAAGAGATTGTCAAGCTTTGCATAGGAGTGGAAATGCTAAACCCTGTATCGTGACCAAATATCAATAATTATTTACCACCTACTTTAATTCTTCTTGCTGTTGTTGCTCTTCACTCTCTGTCCTAACCTGTTGTGTTCTGTTGCTAGGTACTTTTAAGTGCTCGTTCCCCAAGTGGGAAATTGTAGAGGTGATAACTGCAGAACAACAACAGTGGCTAATAAAACTGTAATTCTAAAATGAGCTATGCTTTTGCTTGTTTATTACTTTCTCAGAAATTCTTCCTTCGGGATAAAAAATTGTTGAGTCAGAAAGGGATAGGGACAAATGATGCAGGTTTAGATACTAAATGAGTACGTTCAAGGGATATCACCTACCCAAAAAGTAATTTCATTCCTAATTCATGGCATACTGGGGTATCCTGCCTGTCTTTTTTCTTTAACTGGAATGAAATGCACAGCTGCAGAGAAAGAGAGTTAGAATCTAATACGGAAAGATGCCCCTGACAATAATAATGTGAAATAATCAAAATAATACCTGCTACAACTGCTGTCCTCTTTTTTTTTTTTTTTTTTTTTTAAATTATTGTAAAATTTTCAGAAAATTTCACAAAAATGGGTAGCATTAAGCACTGAGAAAATCCTAAGTACAAACTGAATAGCTTCCAATGTGTGTCTACAACTCCTGTAGACAAGTCAGAATGTGGATGCTGTTTATTACCCACACCAAAAATGCTGTAGATCGCATCTTGCATTTGCTGTTATGAAGAATCATAACCAAGTTAATAGATATGAATAAGACCAAGGTAATGGTCTTATTAATGGTCATATATATGAATAAGACCAAGTTAATAATGACCAAGTTAATATGAATAAGAAGCAGCCTTCTAGATATAGGAAAACCCCCAGATGTTAGAAATGGAGGCTGTTCTTCTCATTGTAGATAAGAGGAGGCCAGGCTGCAGCTGAAAAGAGAAAGCACTTAAAAGGAAAAAATCAAACAGAAAGATAATTTATACAAAGGTTACAAGAAACAAGAGAAAAAGATGTGAGTGTATATTTAAAAAATTAAATAAAACCACATGCCAAAATATTTCTACTGTCATTTGGAAAGTGAGTGGATATTTTGTAAGTGCTGAAATGGAAAGACTGCTTGTCTTGGGAGAGCTTTTCACATTGATTTTTGTGTCTTTGATGTTAAGAACTTGAGAAACTAGTGGCCACAGGCCTCTCAACAGTATTCCTGGTAACCATCTCAAACATGCTTCCAAATACCTGTTTGTGGAGCACCCACTACTACAGACTGGTTCGAGTGGGGTCCTGCAGGTGACAAGCTGTGTGTATCTTCTTGTTTTGTTGTATTGACAGCCAGCAACTATCCTTAGGTATAAGTGGAAGATAGCAAGTCTGTATTCATTCATAAACATGGATGAAACTCCCTGATATTTCTTTATAATAAAGTGTAGCCAGGTTGTTTTTAATTGCAAAAGACTCAAAGAATTTGGAGATGGATTGAACAGTGAGTCAGAGAAACATTGCACAGCATTTGACTGCAATCCCAAGGGGATGCTGAAGGACTTAAATGGATAGCCATGGAACAGACACAAGTCAGCGGGAAAGACTCTTGACCTGAAAAGACTAATAGCATGTGCTATGTATGGATGCACGCTAGTGCAGGAAACTATTTTAATAATTAATGATGGCCATAAAGCCATGGCCATATTACAGCACAGAAAAAAAGTAATTATGTAGGCTGTGCTGCAGCATATTGATTGACTGACTTGATACATAGTTTGGGCTTTATCCATTGAGAAGTGTTTTATGTTGCTGTATTTAAAAAAAAGAGTTATGTTTGTGCTCTGGGCAACCATGGAATGTATAACTTATACAGCCTTCCAAACCTATTAAAACCCTAGTATTGCAAAAGAACAAAGATTTAAAGCTAAGATGAAGGAGAAAAAGGTGCAAGGACCCCAAAAACCTTATGCTTGCTGAAAATGCCAGCCCAGGTGTAGGGTCATTGCTTAACTCTGCCCCTGACCATAACTGCATGGTCTATATACTGTTTATTTCTTCCTCTGGCCCACTCCTGTTAACTGAGAAACATTTTTGAATTTTGGATAAAAAAATTCTGCCACATGCCAGTTTTTCTGTTCTCTGTGTTATTTGCAAACATGCTTCTCAATAGCTGTGAGTATGCATTATTTTTTTCCTTATGGGAACAGTCTAGAAATTAGCTTTGGAGCCCATGGAATAATGTGTGCAGATCATTATCTATATAAGTCTCATTTAGCTTAATTGAGCTCCATTTAAACTTAAACATGTTGTCTTGAAAATAGTTTTCTGGAGCTGTCCTTAGAGTCTCTTGCAAAGGATTCCATGCTGGAAAACAATCAGTTCAGTGTTGCTAAAACTCTGCCTATGGGAAAATACCTTGATCTTTAACCATTTTCTAGGGCATTTCCCCCCTGCTTTTGATACAGTTTTAAGGAGCTCTTTCTGTTAAGAGCATCTGAGAGCTGGAGAGGGACTCATTGCCAGGAAGTGTAGTGATAGGACAAGGGGTAACGTTTTTTCAGACTAGATATTGGGAAGAAACTTTTTACTGTGAGGGTGGTGAGGCACTGGAACAGGTTGACAGAGAAGCTGTGGATGCCCCATCCCTGGGAGTGTTCAAGGCCAGGCTGGATGGGGCTTTGAGCAACCTGCTCCAGGGGGAGGTGTCCCTGCCCATGGCAGGGGGGATGGAACTCAATGATATTTAAGGTCCCTTCCAACCCAAGTCCTTATATGATACTAGGAAATATTCTAACTTGGTGGTGGTACACTGCTATGCAATCTTTTGTGATTTAAAGCTTTAGCCAGAGGGGACGGGAAATTAATCAATTCCAGCACATGAGTGTCGGTAATTGTTTTTGCTAATGTGAATTTGAAATAAAATGTACTGCAAAGAATGTTTCATTTATGGGAAAGATCGATCCACTACTGAGGCCCCCATCCTTGTTAATAAGTCGCTTCCCTGGAAATAGCATCTCACTGATCCTTAAAGAATCCAGAGGCTTGTATTTTAAAAACATTGATGCTGCTGCAAGGTGATTGCAGCCATTAGTTCCTCTTTATATCAGAGGAGGATCTGGCATCAAAAACCCAGATAATTCTTAAACTGCTTCACCAGTGCCCTAAAACCAGAAGCCCTTATTGCATTCACAGGAGGAAAATTACTAAAGTGGGAAACTTCCCCTTCATTAATCTGTCTGATGAACTGGAAAATCGAAGCAAGTATAAATAAGAAATATTGCTTAATTCATGTTTAATACGGTCTTCCTGGTAGCCATGAAGAATGAGCTGGGAGACTGCTAAAGAGTGATCATGCAAGTTTATGGTTTCTTTCTTAGTCATCTGATGGTTTACATGGTATCAAAGATGTTTATAAAATGGATGTCTAGTCTTTCTGAAGCAGAGCCAAACTTTTCAAATCAAACAGATGTGCTGTGAGTACTAACCATAATTATTAAATAGCACTTGCATTGCCTAAAGCTTTACTAATGTTTAAAATACGAATTGTCAGGAAAACTACCAACAACACAGAATACTTCTGATGATGCTGAGGTTACAGTATAGAAACCATATCTTCAGGTGATTGACAGTAAGGGAATTAAAATTGCACAGCTGATTTTCTGCTAATTTGCCCTAGTTTATTTGAGCTGACACAATGGAAAAGGTCCCTCAGGTGACTTCAGAACCTGTCACCTGTGTTAACAGTTCTAAAACAATTCTTCAGAGAAAACCTCATTAGGGATGTGGGCGAAAACATAAATTAGCATGAGTTGCAACATGTTTTTTTTAGAGAGAGGCTATTGCTCACTGCTCTTGCTGTTTGTCTGAAAACAGACAGTACCATGTAGGAAAATTACTAAAGATGGAGAAGATGATTCAAGAATAAAAGTTCTTCCTTCGCAAAGGAGAATGTGTTTCATTCAGAGCAAGTCTTTAGTTGTTATTTCTGTCTGTCTTGTTAGCATGTTAGATTTTCTTCTTTTGATTAATTAGTATTTGTCAGAATGTTAGAGGTGAAGTTGCCTGATGTTTGTACACCTTGCAACCCTACTGAATTATCTTGTCAAATGCACCTTCTTCACAATCCTCAAGAGCCTGAGACAGTTCACCAGGTTTGGAGTGAGGATACTTACAAAATATGTTTCTCATGTTGATACTACCCTGAGAGCAGGACCAAGGAAACATGAGCATGTATGTTCACTGGTAGTGATTAATTAGTAATCTATACTCAATTTGAAGCACAGTTTAAAGATTCCAGCATTGCTTTCCCCACAGTGTTACCTAAACTTCTTCAAATAAAACCCACTTGAGCAGGTAGGTTTCAGCAGAATATATTTGGGACACAGTTGGGCCTGACCTCCTAGCCTGAAATAGAACAGGCTCTGTTTAGAGTAAGTGATGAGTGCTGTGTGCTTTGTGCTTCCTAGAAGACCAAAGTCCTTCTCTTTTACTGAAACTTTCCCACCCCATCTGCATAACTAGCATTCATTGAATGGAGAATGGACTCAGCTGTCCTTTCTGTAGTGAGTACCCTTAAAACCAGACTGAGGAATCTAGCTTGCTGTCTCGAGATCATTTTTTTAGGGTAAATGAAACAGTGTTAGAAGAGACTGGCAAACCCCACTACAAAGATCCTGTAGCCAGGAGCAAGGACATTGTACTCATCTATGGGATACCGGACTTATAGTCCTTCCCCCATTACAGTTTAATTCTTTGTGTAGCTTCAACAAAAAGGATTGACTGCCATATAAGTAATTTTTGTTAGAGGAGAGATTCCTATGTTTTTATAAAAAGAAGTGATCCCAAGCACTTTGGTGAATAATCTAGTGTTCTAATTTCTTCTCAAACTTAAACAATTACCTGAAACAAAATGTACAGTATGTCCTGGTCCTGGACATATTCTTTCTAATTTTTCTGTCCAGAAAGCAGTCTCAATGCTTACTGGCAGGTATGTTAACCAGTGTGGGTGCCGGAGAGTGGTTTAAGTGACAACCTAAAGATGACTTGATGTAAAGTTTCATGGTGTCATGCAGTACAATATTGAGATCTTAAATCTAATTCTAAATTAAATAATCCAGTTACAGACTTTGTGTAGCTGTAGTACCTAAATAGTCTAGTAGCTTTACATAGTTCCCAAATAAATATAGATTTTAAAACTCAGATTAGTGCATAGGTAGGTAGTTAGTGCAGATTTCTTACTAGTATTGTTCTGGGAGGAGCTATCAATTGTTTTCTAGTATAAATCAAACCTGACCAAGTTCTGCTCAGACTTCCAGCCCAGTAATTTTTCTACAGAAATCTACCATTATACATAAAAATATTAAACTAATCTCTGGTATCTTTCCTAGAAAATTCTTCAGGGGAAAGATTCTTTGTGTCTCTGTGAGAAACAGAAGTATGAACTAACCAGGTTCTCTCCATCTGGAAATGATCCAAAGTTCCTAAGGAGTAAGAACTACATTTAACATTGTAGGGCAAACTTTAGCAAAGGTTGCTGTATCCTTACTTACAATGGGCTTTCATTCTTCATCTTGATTTTATGCAGGAATGAGTAAAGACAGTGCCAAATATATTTAGTTTTCAAATAAACTGAAGGAATGGAGCTGTGCTCAGGACTTGGTTAAAGAGGGTATTTCATCTGAAATGAGCTTGTGTGTTAGCAGAGATGATAAACTGTTACTTATGACTTCAGTCAGAGTTATTGAAGCCAGACTGAGCAAGTGTATTGATGAGGAAAGTTCCCTCTCAATAAATATGTAAATGTCTGCGTGTGTAGCTGAATAAGATGGGCAGAGATAGCCTGTAAGTTAATAGATGGTTGATTTGTACAGGTAGCCATTCCAACTCAAGCGTAACATCTTCCTTTTGGCTAGCACGCTAGAGGGTTTGTGTACTCTGACCTTTACCTGATCTGACTTTAAGTCCATGCATGTCCCACTGGTGTTAGTGGGAAGAAGCACTGCTAATGGTCTCTGTCAGTGTGTTTGCACTGGAGAGACAGCCAAGCTAGCTGTAATTAAGATAGAGTAGCAGAAGCAGTCTAGCTGTGGTCATAAAGAAACTCTCTGCTTTTATGAGAATAGTGCTTCCATCAGGCTGTCCTACTGGTTTAGAAATAGCTTTTATGCTTTGCTCCACCAGTGCTTCCCACCTGGTGATTCAAAGATGCTCCTTGGGACATAGCCTGTGGTCTGTGAAATGACTGGAATTTCTTTTTTTTTTCTTAATATAAGTACGCATTTCTCTACAAAGCAGTGAGAGAAAAATCAAAGGAATGAATGAACACTCACAGTTTGCTCTAATTTTTGCTTGGTTATAAAGGAGCAATTGCAACAGTACAGTGAGCCATTGGGGCAGCAGATGGGCAGTGATTTCTCAGGTTAAAGGAGGCTGAGAAATGCTCTTCAACTCAATGCTGTTGCAAATAGTTTGTGTCAAATATCCTCCATGAAGGAAAATGCATTTTTAAGCCTGTCAGTGAGAGAGAAGAAGTGGCTGAATAGTGGAAAAGATAATTTTGTACAGTTGTAACAAGGAAGAGCACTCCTTGGAAAACTTTTCAGAGATTTTATTTTTCCATTAGGGGCTGTACAAATCTAAATACAGAGTGGCAGGTTGGAGTGGGAGCAGTAACACTTCGTAAGCCATTTCTGGCTGTTCTTAGTCCTTTTATCATTCTCCATTGATCTGTTATCTCCTGCGGCGTTAACTATCATTTCCAGAACCTCTGATTTGGTGGAAGGGTAGCCATTTCTTTGAGGGAGAGTAGGGCTTATGCCAATAGTTCAGAAAAGACCACAGAACATTGCTGCCTACCTCAATCTAATTTGCTGCCAGGACTTTTTCCCCTAGCTATTTTTTAATGGGGTCTGCGATTGGTGGGCAAACCAAGTTGACTTACATTTACAGCTTGCATCATCTCTGTTGAATACCAGAAATCCCCAAGGCTCTTGGTGAAACAGCAGGGTTTTCTGAATGGCTTGCATTTCCCCTACCATTAATTCTCCTTTAGCTTTTTCTGCTTGTCTGTTTTTCTTTGCTCATCTAGTTACCTAAACTAACACTGTTTACCTCCCTCAGGTGTTTTTGATTTTAGATTTTTCCCTGCAATTAGTCATCTATGTCAAGAGAAAACTGAAGCAGGTTTATAGCATTGCCAGTGCGAAGGTTGTTCATGTAAAAAAGAAAGATCTAACTTTCCAGTTCATTGACAGCATTATGGAAATACGCCTTTTGAGGAGGTTACTTGGAAGGCTTTTTGTTGTATTACTCTCTCTTTGCACCTCCTCCCTTAAAAAAACCTTAAAACCTTAGTTTTAACTTGAATATATCTTCTGGTGCTGTATCATGTAGGTTAGTGCAACCTATTGCAGAATATCTTGCACATTAAATCCAGAACACAGTGACATTTAGGCACACTTCTGTGCAGATCCTGCAAAAAGATAAGAGGTCTAAGCAGCTCAACGCTTTTAATTTTGAACCAGTAAATGGCATTTCTATTTATTGTTTATCTGGTGTCAAATTTTGAAAGCAGAGAACTTCTCTAAATGTGAACCTGAAGAAATGAACTCTGAGACACTGAAATGAGATGCTCCATGGTGGATCAGACTGTTTTGGCATTGTCTGTAGTATCACAACACCGTCAATGACTAGTAGCAGAAAGGTAAAGTTGAAAAAGGGAGGACATGGCTTATTTTATAGTAACTTCTTTTAAAAGTAACTTTATGGTGATCTGAACAAAGCAATCTTGGCTTATGTCTGAAGCTTCCAAATATTACAATAATAACAGATGTTAAATATGATTTTTCTTTTCATTTAGTAAAATTCAATGTTTAAAACTTTCCCCTTCATCCACATCTGTGCCATTATTCTTACTCTCTGTCTGAACTTACTGATGTAATGTTTTTGTCTATGTGTTTAGGTAGAAGTTATGGGAAAGTGAAAGCACAGAAATGGTGCTAGGGTTGATGAGTCCTACATTAAGCACACAGTTAAGCCACTCACAATATATGTACCACAGCTGACAGAAAAACTTAGTCCAAATCAGGGTGTTTGAGATTGTGCATGGTACCTGATAATCACCATATATCCTTTATGATGTTAAAGTGGATTGAACATAGACCATGCTTTACAGTTCTAGCGAACACTCTCTGCCCTTGTTGTGTTCAGGCTCTCAGTCTTCCCCCTGGTGTAGCAGCAGGGGGAAGGAGCTGTCTGAGAAGTCCTGCACAGCCTGACTGTGGTAAGTTTGGTCCAGATGTCATTGCACCATGTAAAGCCATGGGTATGGGCTTTTTCCTGTTTTCTTTTGTGTCTTTTTTCTCTGCATATTCCTCAAGACGAGATGCACTGCGTTTCCTCCATCTAATCTTGTGAGCTTTAAAAGTCCAGGATGGGAGGCCTTGAGAAAGCCTTTGTTCAAGATCCTGGCAATGGCGAAGCCACGGGTAGCAGGCAGTACTGTGTTCATGGACTGAGATGGAGGGCTAGGCATGACTTTGGATGAATGATGAGAAAGATGAAGGAGGAAGAGGTTCCAAAGGGCACAGGACCTCAGTAGAACAGCTACCTCTTTGCAGAAGCCTCAGTTTCCATCTTTTAAGCTCTTTGTTACTATTATGTGCTTGGAGACAGCTGCCCCATCTCCATGAACTCCCTACAGGGCTCCTAACCCTAGGAGAGTACTGTGTTGCTATTGCATAATAAATACAATTTATTACTATTTGCATCATTTTTTAATTTGCATGTAAAATATTTAGCATACTGTGAAAAACTGTCCAATTATTTCATAATCAATTGACATTGCCAGCTTTCCTGCCTTAAACTGGGGAGCTTTTGCAAATAATTTCAGCCTAATGAAGCCCATGATATTCTGTGCCTTGACCCAAAAATTCCTCTTACCCTACTTTGCCCTGAATCCTGTGTCCTCTGATGTTCAGCACAGAATGTCAGGTTGGTATAAAGAAATTGCACAAAATATATGGAAATTGGAAGAGGTGATGGATCCAAGGGCATGACAACCTTCTATTACTGGAAAAGGAAGTAGGCAAGACAAACCAAAAAGTACTGTGTTTGAAAGGATTACACCAAAGTTTACACAGCATGTAAGGGTGGTATTTCAGTCTAGTGATGCTCAGGGCAGACAGCATGGAATGATGGAGGAAATAGTCCAGAGAAGATGCTGGAATTGTACCAGGCTCTATTGCTTTCTTGCTGAGGTGAGTGTGTTAGAGGATGGCAGCTGAAACTTCCTGCAAGATAGTTCTACTTATGGCTGCAGCTGGCAGTGTCATAGTGCCTAAGATAATAAAAGATTTAATGTAGAGGAGGGTTTGACGCAATACAAAATGGGTGCAAAACTGTCAACATGGAAAAAGGTTCTATTAGTAATGTCAGGTTCTGGAGCAACTCTCAAGGCAAGGCATTGAGGAGGGGGAAAGGGAATATCAGTGTTTCTGAGTAGTGTGTTGTTGTCTTTTGGTAGATATTGAAAGGTATTAAGAATGGGGTTAGTAAGGGACAAGGCTCTGAGGCAGGGGCTGTATTCCCAACCCCTTTAGATGTTACTTGTCTGTTTTTCTGTTTTTGACCCTTTCCCAGTCAGGATGATGATAACGATCAACTTTTCCTAATTTTTAACAGGGCAAGATACTGGAATTGTGAACTAGCCTCCATGTCTTGGGCATTCAATGTGATAACAATATAATGCCAAGACACCTTAATAAGCCCCTGTTTCCTGTCTGACTCTGAATCATGGTGGTCAATTCTGTTGTTTAATAAGTGTTGGAACAAGACCATTTCCTTTCTATCTGCTTACCCAACTTTCCTGACAGGCAGGAAGAGCAGGTCTAACTGGCCAAAACCGTGGCTTTTGTCTGACATTTATTGTGATAAAATGTGACTTTCTGAAATTTGCCAGTCAGATCTTGTAGAAATGCAAAATGATCTGGGCCTGGCCATCATGGAAACTCAAAGTACAAGTAAATATACCCATACTTGGATGGGTTGTTAACAACTCAGTGAAAATTCAGGTGGAAAAACACTTCAGTTTTTACCATGAATTAGTATCTTCTTGTATTTCTGAAATGCTTATTTTTCAGTTGTAGAGAAAGAAGATGTCTGTATCCTTAGTCTCTTCTCAGAGATGTCTCACCCATTTTAAGTCAATTTTGCTTGAGCCAGGGAGACTCGGTGGCCTCCAGTGTGGCATTCAAATACTACACTTTTAGATAAAGAGCAAGACTTATATTAACTCAGTAAAAGTCAGTATTCAACAATAGCTCTTTTTTGGAACCACAATGAAATATGCCTACTGTGCCTAAAAAATGGGTTATTTTAGTTCCAAATTGCCACTTGCCTCCTACTCAGTATTCTGACACTTGGGATTATTTCTGCTTCATCCTTGCAAGCTTTCCCAGTACATATTAAGCAAGCTGAAACTCATAACCAAAGTCCTGTCCTTGCATGACTTCCTTCTCTCATAAAAAACAAAACAAAACAAAACAAAACAAAAACCAAACAGAAAACCACCAATGAATTCATTCCTCTTTCCTGACCAAGGTCTATGTAGCCAGCACCTTAATGATTCATCAGACTTTTCAACTGATAGTTTATCAATTAGATTTGTCTCTCCTCACCTTTTTTTTACACATGAAGTAAAAGTCATCTATGGTGAAAGGTTAAACCTTTTCTTTTGAATTTATGCTACTCCACAGTAGGTCATCTTAATACCAGTTACTTTATGAAGTCCAACTGCTTTACTGCATATGCTTCTGGCAGTGTCCTGGTGAACATGTTTGTCCTTCAGGTAGTGCACCATATAATATCTTCCTTTTTTTTTTCTTTTTTTTTTTCTTTTTTCTTTTTTAGATCTGTGCCTGTACTCACACTTTTGTTTTCTCATCCAGTTTAAAACTTTGTTTTGCCTTCATCACTTTGTGATGTTCCAGTGGGAGTTCCCAGAGCTGTAGTTACGTCAGCTCTTTAGGTCTGGTGCCTCAAGCCAAGACAATCTTAATGCTTCCCATATAAGAACAGAGATGGGAGAGTTTTACACATCAGACCAAAATCCCATTTTATTTGTTATCTAGCATGCCCATTTGTTTGCAAAGGTCCTTGTAGATGACTAATTGTAAACCTAGAAGGGTTGTGGTTCTGAACTTGGAGAAACTTAGACATACTTGAATAATTTCATTTACAGTCATTTGAAGACACTTAAAAACTTAGGTTTTTGGAAGAGCTGTTTAGTTTGCTCTAAGATAGTGCTGCTGGTCTACAGGAGAACATAGAGGAAGGCTGTCTCAATCTGCATAATAGGTAAAGATCTTTCTGAACATTAAAAGTTCTAAAAATCTTCAAAATAGTTCGACATCAAGGAAATATTTCAAAATAGTCACACAGCTAGTTTTCATGCTGCCCTCTCACATTTGAGTGAAACAGTCTCATAAACATCAATATGCTAATTTTCAGAATGATCCAACTGGGGAGATAAGAGAGGAGTCCTATCCTTGCTTTTATAGAATTTAAAGAGTCTTTCTTAGATAAAAATAGAAACCATTAGGTAGTGTTTGGGAGTTTCTTTTTCTTCAGATTGTACTTGCAGTAGAGCGTAAGAGTTAGGGAGCCACATGTCACTGAAATTCAGTGTGAACTGATGACACCATTTTTTCAGCCTCTTCTGAAAATCAGAGCTTTGTCTTCTTCTTTTTTCTTTCCCCCCTCCCCCCGCCCCTTTCTTTTCTTTTCATTTCTGTATTCGGAAAGTCCAAATAATTATTGTCTTCCTACTACTACACCCTTCTAATTTTTTTAAAAGACTGTGATTTGTACTGTCATGGATGTGCTACATTTTATGAATTATGTTTTCTCTCTGTGCATGTGTGGAAAGGAGGGAAGGTCATCTGGGAGGATGCATGACTTGTTTTCTCACAGTTGCTGCATTTTCTCTTCTTAAAACTGTTTGCTTGGGCTGCTCTTTCTTACTGTGTGTTTATCACCCAGAGTAAATTTCATGCCAATCATTTTTGTCTAAAGTAAAGGTTCTGAAGCTATGTGCAGAAGTTTAACATAATTTCTATTCACTTGCAGCTTAAATAACACACCTGAGGAAACCAACCCTGGAAGCCTTCATATTTGATTGAGAGGCTGGGTTCTTTTTTCTGTTCCCTGCCTTTCATTTAAGGCAGTAAAAGCCTTCCTAGAAGCAGACCACAAGAGCCAAAATTCCCTATACCAGAGACAGACAACTTCATATGTTTGGATAATTGGAGTTGCTTAGCTGATTGACTGTTATTTACCTCTTCCTGCAGTCAAAATAAAGAATTAAAAGATTTTCAAGATTAAGTCCTGCCTTCATTTGAAGGCCACTGTGAAGGCCCCATTGCCTTTATCTGGACTAAGATATGTCTTTAAGCATTTTTCATCATTTATTCTCTTTCTGATGGTTTTGAGTAGGAGAACATCTCAGTCAGTAACAAGGCTTCGCAAAACTAGGAAATGATCTGGTAGCAATTTGATCACGGAGAGACAAGTGTTGACGTTCCAGACCTACTACAGACAGTCTCTGAGAAGGCTTTTTAACCCGCATTTATACTCTTAAAAAATCTTAATTCTTTTGAAATAATGATAGGATTGCTAATCACATGCAGGGGTGTATGTGGTCCTCTGCTATACTCCCTTACTTTTACCATTAGTCATTTATATCTGCTTTCCTCTGTCACAGGATGATGGCATTAGGACCAGTCACATTATGTGACTTAAGATTTGGAATAGTAGACTTTCCTGAAAGGGCTACTGCCTTGTCATTCTTTGCAGATCTTTTTGCTACAGAGCAGTGGGGGCTTGAAGGGAAAGTCTGAATAGTGCATAGTCACAAGGTGATGTCCTGATCCTGCAGAAAAGATTCTTGGCAAGTAGGTAGCTGCAGTGGGTGACAGATCCTTGAGATCACGCTCTGAGAAAAAAAGTAATTGCCAGAAATTATCTTTAAAATAGGGATGTTGCTGTTCTCTAGCTTACTGTGAATCCTGTTATAGCCTAAAAAATTCAGCCAGTGCCTGTAGCTGTTATTTCCCAGGGGCCTTAGCAATTCTATCCCTTTGTGAGCAGGGCTCAAATTGAAAATAATAAGCACAGGTTGTGAAAAAACTCTAGTGTGGGTGGAAACTATTGTTGTTTACCTTTTGGAGTCATATTGACATTTTTCCTTACTTAAACAGGATTTATATGAGAAGTTTTTTGGTTTCAGGGACTAACTAATAGAGATATTTTCTGGAATAATAAAATATGCTTTCTGCTTTAACCAACTGAAGCCTTGGTGAGGGATTAACAGGCTTGTTGCAGAGAACCAGAATTACAGAGCATGCATGTTGCTGTGCTCATGGTAGTGACCTGAACTCAAACCAGACAAAGGAGGCTGAATCTACTAGCATGAGTTTTCTTATGAAATTTTATTGGACTAAAAGTCTGCGTATGCTTCACATGCTGTTCTTCTTGGCCAGAAGGAGGGTAATTGGTAGAGGTCAGGCAGTTCAGTCAGTAATTTCTTTGGGGTAGTGGAGCTCATTAAGCTTAAAAAGAGTAGGGGAGTTCCAGGCATGACAGTTTCTGACAGTCCCACTTGTGTTTGTCACTTCAAGAGCACTGAATGTGTTCGTAGTTGAACTTTCAGTAGTGGCTAATTCAGTGCTGAATCAATCACTGAAGCTTCCAGACCAGCTGGGCCTTTGGAAAGGGGGAAACTGAGGAGGAAAGCATCCTGAAAAATGAAATAAAGGAGGACAGAATTCTCAGTGGCTAATCCCTGGCAGAACTAAGATTTCACTGTACATGCTTGAAATGGACTAAGCCATCTCCTTTTCATGAAAACTCCTTACTGTGAATCCCAACCATGTGCTTAAGACTTGTGGTTCTCACTACAAATGAAGCATCAGGGAAGGTAAAAAAATCTGCTTGCAGAGAAATGTTCTAATTAGTCACTTTCTATATCCCCACGGCACTGCTCTTGCAATGACATTGAGGCAGGAGTCAGGTCTGTCCAGCAGCATCTTGAACCATCTGCTTTCATATGGCTGGTTCTGCTTCATTTATTTTGACTCCTCTGCACTCCATCTGACTTCCAAATATATCTTTGGCTCTGGCTGTCCAAGCGCATGTCTAGACATGTGAATGTGCTCTGGTAATGACACATACCTTTCCTTGGTGATGATGTAATTTTTCCCATCAATCCTAGGTTTCGTGTAGAATTTAGCACTACCAATCACTCGGATGAAGCATTGATAACATCTGCTCATCCTCTTCTTTCCTAGTCTTGCCTCTCTTTCCAAGGACCATCTGTTTCAGAATACTTGCACACTTCTGAAATGGCCCTTTTAATTTTAATTTTTTGTTTCAGAGTTTTATCCCTGTCTTTCCATTGAGTTCTGTAAAGCTATATGTTATTCTGGTTCTGATGGCTGTCTACCGTATTTGGATCTTTCCAAAATGTCACATTCTTGTGATTCTGTTGTGCCTTAATTCTCTTTCAGTGCCTCACCTCTACTTAGCCTTTCTTACTCTCTCTGCTCCCAGAAACTCTATTCAATGCTGTTTGAAAGACAACTGATTATAATGTCTGGGTCTAACACTGGCACTTGCCAAGTCCATATGCTGACACATATCCCCAGGGTAAAGTGTAAACTATATATGTGTTTATATTCAGTGATATACAATGTTGTTTTGTTTCTTTTTTCTAGCTCTCCTATCTTAAACTAAGTACATCTTTGTCTAATCACTCCTAAAAGAGTTAGTGACATTTCACAGGATGCAGAGGCTTTTTGAAAAAAAA
>VXBW01008460.1:0-54918 GCA_013400375.1 Thinocorus orbignyianus | reverse complement strand
AAAAAAAAAAAATTATATACATACATATATGTATATATATAAGTAATCTGTTCTTCAGAAATATTTTCAGAACTGGCTGAGTATTGAAATTTACTAGACATGTTCTAATATAACATTGATTAAACCAAGATATGATGCTTACACATTTTAAATTTATCAGAAGGTTGGAGTATTTTCTTGCTAAATGCTGTGTTTAAAGCCTCTTAATTTACTCATGAATCTTTTGACAGATAGAAAAGCATATCTGTTTCACATTTTACATTGATTTTGTGGATCAGAGAGAAACTTCATACCCAAACAGCATGTTTGGAATTCAGGAGAATCAGGGCTCATTCTTGGTGTAACCTGAAAAGCGCTCTGTGATCTTTGGCTTGCTGTGCACTAGCTCAACAATAATACTGCCATCAGCCATCAAATGTTCAAAAGCTTTTTTCCTACACCCTTGATGATTTGACAATGGAGTGTCTTGCATGAAGCTCATGTTTAATGATGTCCAGCATAAAGAAAAGATACTGTAATTCTACATCACATCCTTGGTTGCTTCCCAGTGCAAAATCTTGTCTGGATTTCTCATGTTCATATCAATTGGAATAAATGCCTTGAGTTTAGTCACAGAAAGGAATTACTCAGAGTGTTCCTCTTCAGATCATTCAGATGATTAAGTTAGGCGACTGGTCTCCTTAAACTCCTTCTATAATCAATCAGTGGAGTGGGAGGCTTCTCCAGATGACAACTGATAGCAGGAGCTTAACTTATGTGTCTGTAGCTATAACTGTACTGATAAAAAAGGGGAGGTAGAATGGGCACTATCCACATTGCTTATGGCAGATTTTTTCTAGCACCAACAAAGCCCCTTCTGATAGCACTGACCATGGCTGGATCGTCTTCTGGCCAGCAAGCAAGGGTTACATGGTCTTAAGACGTAAGAATTTTTTCCCCCAGTTCAAATTGCTCCCATTGTGTGGGACTGATTCCCATATTGGTGCTTTCATGGGCATGCACTATTTGATGAATGGTATAAAATGGTGCGTATAACAGCACCAAATACTATGCATACTGTCCAGACAGAGTGGCCTCTAGCTAAAATGAGCCAACACTGGACTGCAACTTAGAGGGGTCTAGTAAGTTCACTCCAGAACAAGCCTGAGAGCAAGCTGAAATACATGAAAAAAGAAGGAACAGAACACTAGGGTGCAGAGGTAAACACTCAAAGTGAATTTTCTGTGGAGTTCTTGCCTTTTTTTTTCTCTTTTTTTCTTTTTTTTTTTCTTTTTTTTTTTCTTTTTTTTTTTTTTTTTCAGGGAAGCAACAACTGAATTAAGCTGTGATCTTTCTACTGTTTCTAAGCCATGGCCAAGTCACCCATCCCACTATCTCTTTTCATTTGTTTCTCCACTGGAGCACTAAACACGGGACTTCAGCTCTGGGATACAGTGTTGCCCTATTCTGAGTGGAATGATTAATGTGGAAAAATTACAAAATAGTAAAGAAGGCAGATGGAAACATTACAGGATGCTTTTTATGTAGTTAAACCAAAGTTTTGTTTCCTGGCTGCCAGCTCCCCTCTCTCCGGACTCTTGGCTCTGTCTCACCTCTCTTCCCATCTGGCTGTGTCCTGACTTCCCTTTGGAGCTGCCAAGTTTCAGCTTAAGACCGCGTTGAGACTTGAAGCTCTTTAGCATATCCAGACTACTATGTGCAGTTGTATTGGTGGGAGTAGGATTTCTGTGAGTTAGCATCTACCTGCTGCAAAGTTGGTCACCTCTTTGTTCCTTTATCTTCCTCATGAGTCTTTCGCAGAAGTGGTGCCTTTCTATGCAATGCCACTCCAAAGGCTTGCATGACACTCCAAAGTGAAGGCTTTATACCAAGTAGCATGGAGGAAGTAGCATCTACAAACTCATAATGAGAGTTCTGAGTGTGGATGTGATTTTAATGACCTAACCCTAAATACCCATTTGCTATTTACATGTACTATAGCTCTTGCATATTACAATGATCATGGAGAGCACTCCATTGTGCTAGGCAAGGAATGGAAATGCTTCCTGCCATGGAGAATTTACAAAGTATAAGACAGAGACAGCAAGTGGCTATTGCAAGCAGATAGTGAAAATACATGCTAAAAATGAAGATTTGCATTTGAATATTTTTCTTTCCCCCATTTTTTTAGCCAAGCATGAAACTGGCAGTGGAAGCATGAACCAATCCCAGCTAAGGGTCATTACAGTGCTTCTGAATTTCTTTAGGTAGCTGTGCTATTTGTATTCTTAAAAAAGCTGGTTTCAACAGTACTATAGCAGGATCTTTGTTGTCCTTCATGGTGTAACTTTGCATCTGGTAACAGGAGAAGGGAAAAAATGGTTATGGAAAGGCCAATTAGGTCTAAGCACTTTTAGAAACCCAGAGAGTTTTTTTAATAGTGGCTCATTAGCTTCTTGACTCTTCACTGTTCCAAAGTTTAATTGCAGTGTCGCAACACCAAATACAGATTGCATTGAATTCTTTGTTTTACTCTGTCTCCTCTCCTCCTCCAGAATTCAACTACTCATCCACCCCTCCCATGCTGCTTCTTTTCTTTCCCTTTTCCCTTTCCCTTCTCTGCTTCTTAGATCTAGTTTTAAAGTGCTTCTTCTAGTCAAAATTGACATGGAAAGCAGAGTGCTTCTCCTCTCCATAATCATCATCATATAAGATATACTGATATGGATCCCCCACACTCCTTAGTTTGCTTCATTCTGTTTTGTGTGAAATACTTGAGTAAACACTTAATGAGTAAGAGAGAGGGTATATTACTACCCTGGTCTGTGAAAGTCATGCTGTATCCATTCGGCCAAGGATATGTCAATGGGAAGAAATTACATCTCCATTTATGCAACAAAACTATAAACTGCTTACAAAGATCATCCTGTGATAAATGATACTCATTTATTTAAAATGCACCCTGCCTTTCTAAGTAGCTTAGATGTGAATACTACCATGTTATAGACCAGATGGAGCACTCAGGTGAATAAAACTATGTGTGTATAACTTTAAAGGGAGATGAAATATGTTACAACCTTATCATAGAGACGGGAAGTGGGAACATGGGGACTACATTCTTTGCCTAAAGCCACATTACTAAGTTTGCATCACAGCTGGGAATTTTTAATGTTTTTCCCTCCTTGTCTTTAGCTACAGAATCATCCTCTTTCCCCTGTTGGTATTATGCCCTGATATATAGCAATGCTAATGTGAGGCAGAGATTCTAATCCTGAATCCTCCTATATCCTCCTTTATGCCCTTAACTAAGTGACAAGCCAGGGTCAAACACTCACAGATTAAAGACCTTAGCCAGCTGAATCAATGATGCAAAAAAATTTTAACTGACTGTGTGGCTTAATTGTTGTGGAATGGTTTTCCTTCTCTTCCTGCTGCATTCCTTGTCTGTTTACAATTTATTTTCTGTCTCATGTAGTGTAATGATTTTTGCTTTCTAATATGCCAGAGCAGGAAAAATTTAAATTTGTTTGTGTAACATTAACAGTAACCTCATTTTTAGTGCTTTTTAGCACTTCTTTTTAGTGCTTTTGCACACTTTTCAGTTCCATAGGTGTAGCATAAGCTTGTCTTCAAGAGTAGAGGAGAAATTGGCTTCATTCAGCTGGGGGACATGAGGTATTGCATGAAGGCCTGAGATGCCACCATATTGAGATTCCCATTCTTGTGGGGGAAAGTCCTTGGAGGAGAAACAGAGGCTGACAGTTTGTAGAAGACTTCCTTCCACAAATTGTTTTTACAATTTTGAGTGATGGACAGGTGATGCACAGCACTGACACAGTGCAAGTCCTAGAGCTTCTTTGTTTGGAAGGGCTCTGTGTCTAGGTGTCTGTAGGTCCCTTTTCATTGTAAATTGTCTCCTTTTTTCTAAAGAACGTTTCAGAGGTACAGTGAATCCAGGCCACACCAGGAAGTCTGCCATCCCTGATCTGCTGTGCAACTTTGCCTTGGAAACCTCAGGTATTTTTATTTACAATACCTAGCTCGGGAGAAAAGAAAGAGGGCAAACTTATTACCTGTGCCAAAGTGGAAAGGGAACTTCATGAACTGTAAAGATTTGTAAACTGGATAATTCCCACCTTGAAGAGGAGCTGGCCCATGTTGAGTTAAACAAGACACTGTTTGTCCTGTTATTTTCTCCTAGAATTTAAAGAAAGATTCATTGAAGTAGAAATGATGTTTTTCAAAAGGCTTAAGCAAATTAAAGTTTAAAATAAGATAATAACATTTATATGAGATGTTTTGACATGTTTTATAATACAATTGGTACCTGCCTCCAGCAGATAAGCACATTCATCTTTTAGCTTGGAGGCTTCAGTCCACGCACAGTGTGCATTAATAGCTTATAAAACATATACTTTCATATTCTTATTAATATTGCTTAAATGGGCCTTTTTCAAGGATTTGTGACAATATTTTTCTGAGATAGCACTGATTTAATAAAGTTTACTCCTCTGGCTTATGGTTGAAGAAAATTTTCAAAAGAGTGTGGGCACAGGGTGGCATACACAGGAATAATTTCAAAGGTAAAAAGAGATCTACCTTTATGGTAGATAGACTAATGGATGAAAGTATAAAGGTGGTTTAGTCAGATTCTTCTGAGTGTAAGGGAAGAGTGAAGACTCAATCTGTTGTAAGTTAGATCCAGCTGCCCATTGCCCAGGGTCTCTTTTAGCAGCTGAGAGTTATTGGGACACAAGAGTGCTGCAGGAGAAGCTTCTCAGCTGCCTGGCATTGCTATTTTGGTTTCTTAGTACCATTTCCTTAACAGCTGTATATGCTGCTATTCTCATCGGCCTTTTGATACAGTTTTACCAGGGCTGTTAAGAGGGTTGGGAGCTCCCTTGGCCAGGCACATGATGTAGGATCACCTTCACCCTTCCTCATCCCCGCCTCAGGTTTGTGGCTTTGCCAGGCCATTTCCTGCTTGGTCTCAGCAAAGGAGAGAAGCATTAGGGAGAAGGGAGGATGGTGAAAGGAAAATTAGAAAAGAAAGGAGAGGATTCTTGTGCCAGCAGAGCTGGTCTGACCCTCTGTCACTGCTCTCTCCAGATAAGGAAACAGTGGGCTGGGGCAAAGACGGAGCAAAGGGAAGGCAAACTGGTCTTAGCTATAGAAAAAACACTGTGCTAGATGTGAGTAAAAAGGTTTGTAGTAGGGAGTTATTAATACATGTATTAAAATACACACTGCTTCAATAATTCCTTGTTTACCAATAGATCTGGAGGTAACATTGGGGCATCCTCTTATAGCAGTGGACCGGAGCATTAATTTTTCTGAAGGTAGCTATGAGAATAGTTTTTAACAGATAAAATATATTTCTCCATGCTCAAATACAGCTGTACTTTACATGGGTTCTGTAAAAGAAAATATAAAAAAATTACAATCTACAAGAAAAAGTTTTTCTGAAAAATCAACTGCATTTTACCTAGCAAATTACTCTTATGGGCATTCAGAATTGAACCTCCTTAGTGTGACCTACCCTTGCGTGCCCCCACACATATTCTCTCAGGTTTTTAGTACTTTACACTCTGTAGCACTCTGGTTTCTGTGAGAGTTAACTGGACTCTTTTTTCCTTCTTCCATTGTCAGCAGAATGGCAATGAAATACATCTTATAGAACCTTCCTTTTTCTTAAATGTTAGGAATAACTTCTTTCAGATGGCAGGTTGAATAATCAAGACATCAAATACAAAAATTAGGAAATTTTCCTTCCCATACAATTTCATTAAATTTCTTGCATGACTGAACTTAATAATGATGGTCCTAATGACCAGTAGGGAGAGGTTTGTACCTGGTCTAGAATGTATTGGAAGAATAAGCCTAAAGACTATGTGTGACTGGAGTCCTTAATGAAAGTAGCAGTGGTCTGGTACAGGCTCCAAAGGAGGTAAAGTCCTGAGCTGTAGCTGGGCCAAGAACTCCTCTAGGACTAATGTCTTCTCTGAAAACGCACAAAAGAACAGTGAGCATCCATGCATATGAGCTTGGAACACCGATCATGCGGTTAACACATACATAGCAGGTGGCTTTTCCAAAACTCGTTTATCAAATAACAAATAAAGTTGTGGTTACAAGGAGTCTCATGCATACTTTTCCAATCGCATGTAATTTGATGATGAGCCAACCAATTTGTTCCATAAATGTGACAGCCCAAGTGGGATTTCTTTGATGTCTCCCTGCTAGGGGCTGCATTGCAGTGATCTTGAGCACAGCTCAAGGTCCTGATCTTGAGTTGAGACACCCTCTCAAGATTGCTCCTTGAGGCAGAAATGCCTCCTGTCAACTGCAGACCTCTAGTAAGTGACTGATATTGTGCATAACCTTGTGTCATATAACGTACCAAGATTTTGTCTTAGTAACTTTGATTTTTTGTCTTGATAAATCTGATTCTGTCTGTAGTTTTGAATTATTGTCATATTCTTACTACAGTAAAGTAGTAGAGTGAACCTTGCCATTGAATGTTGTTGAGTCACACTTTTATATCATCATAGTTCAATAAACTACTTTTGCTGATACCATTGGCAGAGGTTCTTTAAGCTGTCTAAATTGTCCATTTGTGGCAAATTGGTGTAGTTGTCACGATCCTAAATCAGGATTTGCAACACCATCCCGCTAAGATGTTCTTAGAATCTCTTCTTCAAAAAACCCCAAACTTTAGCTTCACTGTAGTCTATATATTTATCTTGTTTTTCTGTTGCTCAAAAGATTTGTAAGCAATGAACGTTTTCTAGTTATGCAGAGTAAAAGTCATCAGGTTGTTGGGTTCACTTAGAGAACTCCTTACAGAATCAGTATTTTAGGAATATATATGAGAATATATACAATATTTTATAGAATACTGTACAATCAGTATTATGAAATATTACCTGAACTAAAATGGAAACTTTCTAGAACTAGTAATCACTCTAGAGAAGACACATTTTATGAATCTCCAATTTCAATTCAATTGGAGATGCCTCAATGACCTTGCTGTTAGGGCAGTGTTTAATTGGAGATTGGAGGGGCTTGTGTCTATCCTTTTTATATAGGTTGCTGTTACACTTCGTATTTTTTCTTGCACTGATTTCTTATCAGGAAAAATCTTAATAGTTTTTCAAAACGCTGTAGAACTTTTTATTTTGTACTCTATGCCTTTCCTGATGATAGTGTTTTCACATGGGTAAGAAGGAAAAATATGACAGTGTTCTGTATGTTTTGCAGTTTTCCTTTGAAAGTCATTTCACTTGAGATGGGCACTTTGTTGATCAAAAGAAGCTGCAGGTTTGTGCATGATACTTGCACAGCAGACCACAGCCAATATTTCCCCTGTGTTTCAGCCCAGAACGTGTTGTTCAACATCACACTACTCTGTCTTTGAAAAAGGCTTTAACCTGAGAAGAGTATCACAGCTAACCTTTATTCATTCTTTCTATTTTCATTCACAGATTCCTCTTCTTGCATTTGCTCTTCATCATCCACGCTCATTAGATCTCTGAAACTAAGGTGAAAGGTGCTCCTTACAGGTGAGCAGCATATCATCTCAGCCTTGTCTATACCTACAACCTCATTTCAAAATTGTTTTTTCTGCATTGAAAATTTTTGAACCGTTGGCTTTCTGACAGTTTCAAGCTCTAACCTGGAGTACACTGGGGCAGGCCCTGAATTTTGATTCCTTTTTGCATTACAAATTTATTGCTTGTAGATGCTTGTCATGTTGTAATGCATCTCCACACGGATGATAGGATTCAACTTTTGCCTGTTTTCATTGGCTTCCAGTGTTGGACTGAGCTTTTTTATTATTTTATTTTATTTTATTTTATTTTATTTTATTTTATTTTATTTTATTTTATTTTATTTTCATGAAGGGCATGTGAAATGTGCTGAGCAGAAACAAAATACATTATGCTGTAATTCACTGGAGTATTGTGTGCCCTTCATGCAAGTGGCGTGACAGCCACTGCCTTCTCTCTACTGAGATACAGTTTGAATCTGTGCCTCCCCTCCATTCCCCTGGGCGGTTCTTATTTTTGCTCACGGAATGCCAAATTATTTGTAACTGCACAACATTGTGCATTCTTGCTAACTGGGGCATTCATTTTTCTTCCTTCTTTCCTCCCCAACCCAGTCAGGACACAAGTTTGTTCAACAACATGCTCTCTCCACTGGTACATCTCATCCAATTTTAAGTGTTTTATGTAAAGGAGCTCTTCTTCAGAGACTACTTAATAATATTTGAGAGCTAGATTGTGACTTGAATTTTGCACACCTATACATCACACAAGCTACCTTAATTTTGGTTTCAGGCATACAGAATTTCAGCTAGTGTATTCAAAGTGCAGGTACAAAATAAGTGTCAGAAATCTGTGAACTTTTCACCTTACTGTTTCAACTTAGATGCCAGAGTGATGGTACAAGTGCAAAGTAGTTGGTGCGGAATAGGTCAGCAGCAAATGTGAAATAGGTATGCTGACAATGAGATGAGCAGGACTTGTTTTACCCTCTGTGGCTCCTCTGAGGCTCTTGGTCGTTTTTCATGTTCAGTCTGTGTCAAAGATAACAGCTGTGGTCATAAGTAGATGATGTCCCTACCTATTTATACTCTAAATATCTTCCTCTGAATCCCGCAGAAAAAAGTTTCCTCTAGTTATACATTTTCATCTTAGCTTTGGCATTTGCTGAATAAACAAAGGCCTTGGTTGCCTATCCCGTGTTAAGTTGGGAATGAGACTCCTACAATGTTTTAAGCGGCCATGTTACAAGATTCAGATAGACTTTGTATAACCATGAGGTGGAAGCTAGGGCAAGTTATTTTTTTCTTTTCCATTAAAAATTAGCCAACAGCTGTGTATAGGTTAAAAACTAAGCTGTGTAATCATGGTTCCTAGAATGAGACTAAATTTTACTATACATAAAGCTAAGATTGATTAATTCTGTCAATATGTGGTCATCATGGCTTTGTCTCCAGGGAGTGAGTGATGTGTTGCCTTGTGGAATGCAGTATTTGAAACTGGACTGCAGGATCTCAAGTAGACTTGTGGTAGGCTTTAAAGTCTAGAGGCCAAAGCTGTTACTTTATGGAACATGACAAGGAAAACTAAAATAAAACATGGTATAAATTTTTATGCTATTGGTCTGAATTCACTGAGTCTCATCTGATTGTTCCTTCACCACCTTCAAATTCCTGTGTACAGGAAGCAAATAGGACTTACAATTCGTATTCTACTTGGGGCTACACTTTGTTGATTTACCTCATCATAAAACTTGCCTGTCTTGTTCTTATAGTCATTTTCTCATGTGAAAAAAAAAAAAAAAGGTTTTATTTTTCCTTAACTGTGATACAAGGCTATAGGCATTTACAGTTTCATTTGCCTGTATGTAGCATCAGCTTTCCTTCTTAGATATTCAGCAAGATCATAGAAAATCAAACATCTCAGTAAAATCTATTTTTATTACTCTAAGTGCTCCACACTGGTGAGATTTCAAACAAACCCATAGGTAAACTGAATTTCTTGATATGGTCCATTACTATTTTCCTTTCGCTACAGGAGGCTCATGTGTATTTGAGGTCTCTTAAAGACTGTTTTGTCACTGGTGTTTCTTTTTTCCCAGTAGTAACTATAGAGCACAGCACATAAATTAATTCTTTCCAGGTGGAATGAGAAGTCAGAGTGCTAATTATTGGTTTTCTGGATGTGAATGTAATGAGGCGTCAAGGAAAAATTTGGTTCGTAGTGTTTCTTTGCAAGTTAGTTGTATTTGGTTCAAGCATATCCTTTTCTGGAGTGAAGCAAAACTGATGATGAGGCTTTCATAAACTCACCTACTAGTTTCTATGTAGAAGGTCAACAAGCTTCCATATACAAAGAAACTATTGGGAACTCATTTGTAAGAAAGAAACAGTGTAGTTGCTGTGTTTTTATTGCTATGTTCCTTCATCCCATTTAAGCATATCTAATTTAGGATGTGAAGACTTTTCTTCTGTCTTTAAATGTAGTTAGTGGAGGCTTGTTTATCATCAGCCCAAATTACTGCGAGGAACTTTCCTGAGAACTGAAAGCTTTATTTTAAGAGACTGAAAAAATAGCTGACTGTCTATGAGAATTAGAAATGAAAGGTTTGATGACATTCAACTGCTGTTCCTGAGCCTGTTTGACTCATGAGAGTCTGTTTGACTAAGGAGCACAAGCATTCAACAGAGGATTTGTTCTTTGTAATGAAATTATAAGCTACTTTTTATCATAGCTCTTTTCCATCTGGCTTCCTATGATTAGACTGATTAGTCTGATTCTTTTCTGCTTTTTCCTTAGGGTTTTGCTAAGTTCTAAAAAACTAATTGTTGATAATAGTAGAGTCAACTAGCCGTGGTAGCCAGCTCTAAAGACATGATGCAGTATCAATAATCATATCATTTTGCATTTCTTTACACTGTCTGGTCCACAAACTGTTTTCTTCCTTCTTTAAATACCTTTCTTCTTTTCTATCAAGTGGTAAGACCAGCAAATGATCATATTTACCTGTTTCTTATTCATTCTGAGCTTGCTTCTACTCAAGATGAGAGTAAAAGTACTATTGTGTTCAAAGGAACAGGTTCAGGGTCAGTACAAACAGTGAACAAACCATTTCTGTATAATTAAGTTTTGTTGATTTTGTATGTTAATACCAAAACCCAGAAGTGCTGTGTCTGCTCCTCTAGTTTGGTTGGCTGGGGAAACACAGTTTGGCCATGGACAACTGCTGTGAAGAAGGCCCTGGCAGCACCTAGAGGAATGCGAACAATATGGACACTACATCACAAACTATTGTTATCTGGGGAGATTAGTCAGTCCCCAGATGTATTAGAACACCAGGTAGATACACTGTGGCTGTGTGCTCTTTTGCACAGCTCGGGGTAATTCTGCTCTTGCGGATATTTATCAGTAAAGAGAACATTCTATGAGCTGTTACTATAGTGTTTTCCTTTACCTCCATAAGCTGTTCTTTATTTTTTTTAACAGAGGCCTCCCTTAATGAAAATATGAAATTTGAAATTTTAGTTTCCTGGGTTTCCTGCAATCAGTTTTATTGGCTATGCCAAGTGTTTTGTGCTTGCATGCCCTGACTTTGGCAAAGCTTGCATCTACCACACAGCTTAGCATATCTGTTTCTCTTTCATTCTCTCTCTTTTCTTCCTATGTAAAATATTAGAAATTAATTCCGTATTTGATTGATCAGTGATAAACTACCTTTTATGGAATGAACTTCGAGTCTGTTGTGTTTAAATCCCTACAAAATTTAAACTCCAATCAGTACAGTAATTTGTCTATATGATAACCTCCAGAACCCAAGGCAGAGTAAATTTTTCATTTGTGTTTTAAAGGCGACTCTTTCTAGGCCCATATTAAATGTATACATTGGCAACAAGGAATAACAATTAAAATAAAAATAAACAAAGACACTTGATTACTAGAATATGGCTGTCTCGGAGAAGATTCATGATAGGTAAAGGTTTAAATTTCAAAGCTAGTATAACTTCCTCAGTGGCATGTGATGTGGTTCCTCCTATTACTGACATGGTAAGGTAGTGTAATCTTCTTGAATTCAGCTTCAGATTTGGGAAGAAAGCTATTATGGTGAAGGAGGATCAGGATTTGTGGAAAACTTCAAACAGAAGCCAATTTTTGGAACTTATTCAGAGTAAGAAATACATCTGTGCTTATTCCACCAGATCCAGTAAAACAATCAGTGGAGGAAGGTAGGCTTCAATGTATGTAAAGGTGGTCGTTGAAGTTGAAAATCAAAACTTGACACAAACTTTATTGAAATCAGTGAGAAGACTTATATTCTCTATTTTGATTCTTTCTCCCTTATGATATACAGTTATTCTTACAAATGTTCTCAATTTTTCTTAAAACACACAAATGTGCACTTATTAAAATGCACCAGTCTTTTATAATTATTTTCAAGCTACTCTATTCATGTGACCTTGAGCATGCCTGGATCTTGGCAGTCTTGCGATCTGCATCTGAGTCTTCCTGCCTAGGGTATCTTCAATATATTCTGTGAGAAAACAAAAGTAGGGGAAAAATTCACTGACCAATGAGGGATTTGAATGTCATATGAATGATGTTAGCAATTGTCTCAACTCACAACAGGACAAATTCAGTGTGATGACTTCTTGTGAGTGTCTTGCCATTGTGTGCCAAATGCTGGTAGAAAAAGGACTTAAGGAGAACTGATGACATCTCATGTTGCTTTTGATCATGTCCTCACATTCTCTGTGTCCATATTGCAAAATTGCTCATCTTTTAGGATCAGCATTTAAAACTCTCCCTATCTCTACAAATAATGCAGAATTCTCACAGCATTATCTAGTGACTGGGAGATATGGACACCCACCAGAACTGAATGTCATATCTATTTTAAGGTGCATGAATACATTCAGTAATAGAACAGCAGCAGCAGATCTTGGCTTTTTAGAAGCATTTCAAAATTTTTTCCCCAGATACTATCAAACATTCTTTATTTGCTTTAAGCTTGGATAAAGATACCAAGTGACTACTTATCCTTGAATATAATTAATATTCTGCATATGTGTATCCTTGATTCCAATGGGAAAGAACAATGTAGGATAATGTGAGAAAGCACATATATTTGGTATTGGTAAGTAAATCTGAGTTTCCTGCAAAGAACTGCATTTTCCTCACATGAGATTCCCCTCAGCTCAGGTCAGGATTCAGGAACTTCTCCTTTACTAAAAGCAGAATCAATACTGCAATGTGAAGCCATGGATTAGTGGAAATACATGTACAACTGCTTTTGTAGCTGCATTATTATTCCCAGGCCAATGAGCACTTGCATAGACGATGGCAGGAATATGTTCTTTAGTTAAAATGTCAGCTCAGAAAAATACTGCTGATAGGAAATGGTTACACGCCACCGCAGTGTGTAAGGAAAGCTGCAATGACTCAGAGAACTTGAGGACATATTCCCAAGGAAAAGTTTTCTTGCCTGATATGACCCGTTGATAAAAAATTAAAACCTTATAAAATGTAAAGATCCATTGCCAAGACTGAATTTTGAAAGAAATAACAAAACGCTGATACATTTAGAAGCGTTATGGAAAAGTAGCATTTCTTCTAAATTTTGAAAGGAGATACTGTTTCTATTTTGGTGTTACTGTGGAGATTGTATTATCATGTGGTAGTGGATTAAGTTCATGCAGAGAATGACAGCTGGGGCTAAGCTTCTTGGTTTATGTGTATGGCTTGATTTCTTTAAGGTTGGCTTGAGTCAGAAAGAGTATAACAGAATAGCTCCAGTCTCTGCAATTTCTGGCCAGGTATCGTATAGTCTACATTGTCAGTTATGTCCCAGCTAATTGATACCTCACTCTGGAAGTGTCATCTTTTGGTCATACTGTGGTAGACCCTGAAAGGGTTCAGCCCTTGGTTGTGTGAGAGCTGTGCATATGTGGGGAATGAAAAAAAAAAGTTTATAACCCAAAGAATATGTAGTTTATCCCTCTTAAACCAAGAAACTTGGCTGAGGTACTTCCATTCAGAGCTGAGATGCATCACTCTCCCTCTGTAATTACTGTGGGAAGAGGGAGGCACAGCCCCGTGATGAGAATCAGGTCTCAGATACATAAGTAGTAGTGGGAAGGCAGACATCTGTCCATAACCCAAACAAATGAAGGAGCACAAGTGAGATATCAAAAGAGACTGCAGCACTGATGTAATCTAATAAGGTGGTATCATCAGGGTGTTTTTGTTTGAGTGTTTGTTTGAAAGGTCTTTGGTACCTTTTTCAATATATTTCCCTGCAATCTTGTATCTTTGGCTAGCAGTAGAGAGCTCCCTCTTTGCTTGCCCTTTGGTCTGCCATTAGTGATAGTGAGTAAGGAGGAGCTGAACGAGATGTTGTGTGGGATCCCAGTAGTGAATGGTGTCTGGTGAAGAGCTTCCTCAGGGACCCTATTTTGGGGGAGTAGATATTTTGTCTCCTCAGCTTCTGTTTCCTGTGACCTGGAGACTGTTAAATATTGGGGCTGAGTTTCTGTTCACAGTACTACAGTCCCTGTTCTCCCTTTGTTGCTGTCCAAATGATACAAGTCATTTTCCCATCTTTGTTGCACTCTCTTATCTTTCCCTGCTAGCATTTGAACTTACTGAACAGCTTCTCGGATCTGATTATCACGTGTTTTAGTGTAGCATCCTTATTAGCTTGTAGATTGTCTTTGTCACCTCTCTGAGAGAAAGGTTTGTTAACATGCTAGTGTGCGTGTTCCACATTTCTAGGCAGACTAATTGCCACTTAAGAGAACATAAATAACACTATAATATACTGCTCAAGATTGTAGTAGCACAAGCTATCATGGACAAACAAGGTCATGTCACCACTCTGTCTTACATTCTGTTGTTTCTATTAAACCAGCCTCTTTATTAGCATTCCATAATGAAAGAGCAAACCTTTTGTTACTAGTACAGAAACAATTTTGGGATATTTTACAACTCTAGTGCTTTCTCCTCACAGTGTTATGGAAATGTTGAAAACAATGAGGTGGCTGTTCTTCAGTAAACTTCAGGGAGTTTTAATTATTTTTATTCTACTGTTTGAAACAGCGGTTGGATCTGGAGTGTGGAGGGGGCACTGTGAGGAAAGTTTGTTTCTATAACAACACGGTGTACAAATGGAGTTCCCTTTCTTAGCTCCTTTCTTGAAGTGGAAAACTACTGGAGTTTATTTCAGATGCAAGGTACTGGATTGCACTAGCAGTGTGTGAGCCAGTAAGTAGAGACAGAGTGAGTTTAAAGCAATGCTTATGTGTAGGGAGTGTTGCTCCAGGGAGAGAAATCTGGGATTGTTTTTTTCCCTAAGCTTTTTTAAAGCTGTCTGTCTGTGTGCTCACCTGAAGCCCTGTTGCTGTCTTTGCTTTCTAAACCCTCTTTCTGCTGTTAATATTTTAGGAAGGAATCATGTTGGGGCATTGTACCTCAGTAAAATCACTGCCACCTTAACATTGAACATCACTGGAAAAACACATCCTAAAAGTGAATGGGGCCACCTGTTTTCCCAGTGCCAAAGAAAGAAGGAAACAGAATGATCTGGGGCTGCCAGGGTGAATGTCTCCGAGACAGCTGAATTCATCACCCACCACAGTGCCCCTCATAGATGAACAGCTCTCACCTCCACAATTACCTCTGCATGCCTGGTAGTGTTTCTTCATTCAGTTACCTGCAGGACCCCCAGGATTATTCAGCCAGAGGATGGTTTAGTTGTATTCCACTGTGACAGAACTGCTAGTAAGGTTTAAGAAGATTCACACTGTTGCTGATTTGATGTTACCTTTAATGCTGTCATCTCCACTCGCACACATACTGGCACGTGGGTGTCTAACTTTCATTGCAATGTACACAAAATACCAACTTAGAGAAGCCTTTTCCTGGCTGTTGAAAAGCTGTGGTTTGGTGACTAAGTTAGGCTTTGTTTTTTTAGCTGGTTTTGCACAGTTACTCAAATTCATGAGGGATATTTTAGGTGATGTAATCAAAGATTGCATTTCCAAACCAGAGACTCCGATATATCTTAACTTCCTGTCACTGCTCTCCTTACATTTTAATTAGTTTCTTCTGATTTCAGCAAGGAACTGCCAAATTTATTTAAACTGTCAAAAATGCAAAATTAGAATATCCTAACTATGGTTCTACCTGTGGATATCTCTATTCTCTTTCAGGTCTCTTCCAGTACCTCTTTTTAGATTATAACTCTTGTGCCTTTACCAGTTGCGCATGAGACTGTAATTTTCACTCCTTCTAACTAGTCCCTGTGAGTCCAGCCAGCTGTACTAACTGGTTTGCAGTTTATCCCATAAGGATTCATTGCTCAGTGTAGATGAGATAATCTTAAAACTGACTTGTATTGAAAAAGAAAAGGGGAACGTACCACAGCACAGGGTACAACAGCTGGCAGTAGCAGGTCAGTGGGGGTCTGTGCTAGTGTGAGGAATGCAGTGTTGGGGCTTCTGCTGTCCAGATCACCAGCCTGACCAGGTGAGCTGGGTCCTTGTTTCTCCTTGGCAGGGAAACCTGGGCAGGAGGGTTGTGTGGAGGAGGCGGTCAGAGAAGGAGAACCTGATATTCTTGGGGGTTTTGCCCCAAGATGCAGTGCGGCTGTGGCCAGGAAACATCTCCAAGCCTTGTGAGATGGAAGGACTCCTTGATAGACAAACAGCCAGAATCATCTCCAGGGAGGAGCAGGTGACTCTTTGGTCTTTGCCTCTTAATTGTCTCTCACCGTCTTTGTGATAATGAGTCTGCATTTTATCTAGCTGGTGAGGGAAAGAAGTATGCAAGAGGTGGGAACTCTGATCTTTGGTGTTGGTAGGCTGAACTCCATTCTACTACCTGAAAAAACATTGAAATTATCTGCTCCATCAAAAAAGCATAGAAGAAGACTTCAGGCTTAGCTTTGCTTACTTAGTCACCATCTCCAGAGAGAAAAAGACTTATACTGGATCACAGATGGAGCTCCTTGTGGGCAGGGCCCTCAGGAAGAAATGGCCTTCTAACCCCTCTGTCTTCTTTTTGTGAGGAAGTGCAGACAGCAGTACCTTTGCTGAGCTGTATGCAGGGCTCAACACAAAGAGGAGTCTATTCCCTTCCACCATGGGGAAAAGAAGAAAGGACATACATCTGCAAAGTCTGGTTGGGTTTTTTTTTGGCCACAGATGGGATGTACAACCCCTCTTTGGAATCCTAATTCTAGCTCAGTGGTACGTTAGGACTGCATGAAGTTGGAACAGTACAAGCTTTTACACTGACAGATCTGGCTTGTTCTTTCCAGATTGCTGAAGCTTATTTTGAAAGGTTTCATTATTGGAGGTCTTCCATTGTGTATTTTAAGCCTCTGATATCTTGCTGTCAATTAAATGAAAACAAACTGCTGTTACTTTGTAATTTAAGGGAGACCTCTCAATAAAAAATATGTTTACCAACAGTTACACATACGGAAGCATTTAAAAAATATTTTAAGTACACTACAGTTAACTAAAGGTGTGAAATGAAGTTGCCTGTATTCACAGCTTCACAAGCATGGCCTTCCATTCAATGACTGTCAAGTTTGTTGGGCTATTTTGATATATATGGCCAATAGAACTAGAAGTCTTATCTCTAGGCAAAAGATGTTCGTATTTTCTTTGGTTTAGTTAATTCTTTCAGCTAGGAACAATCTAGTATGAGTAGCTTAAGCAAATACTTATCTCTTTATAGTGGCAGTGAAACACTGATATGGGAAACACTGGTGTATTGTTCTATGCCTTTTAGCAATTACTTTATAAAATATACCAGTGTGCAATGCAGGAAATTTTGAAAAATGACTGTGGATTTCTGAGAAGTACCTTTACTTTTAGCTCAGAAAATGTTATTGTGCTTTATGCAGTCAAATTATAAAGAAATAGATCTGGTTTTGGTGGAAAATGCATTCACATTAGGACATGTGAGTCTATAATTATAAAAATAAGCCTCCTGTGGTTTATGAAGCTAAAATACTCGTGGGTGCAAAACTGTTATAGTTTTGTGCAGAAATAGAAGTGCTGAAGCACATGTACATTTCTGCATGTGAATCTTGGGTTCACGTTAGAAAAGCTGGTTAACTTTTTTTGTAACACGTGTCTGTGTTGTGGTATTGTTATTCCTCTCCTGATATTTCACAGCACTCGGAGATAGCTGAGATGATTCACTGGCAGAAAAAACCCACATAGGACTATGAGGATTTCTAATAATGGAAATAGTGACAAGGGAAAACAATTATTTCCAAATCTGTTTCATTGCACAGCTTCTGAAATGGTTTTCTTAGCATGTTTTTTTTTTACACTTCAGGTGTGTGACATCTAGTACATAAATTAGTTAAGTTTCTCAAATGACAATTAAAGTCATATAAAAGTGCATGTTACTAGTGGTGCTATAGCCACGGCCTCTACTTCTCGCATCAGTGATCTCACTTCACCTGAAACTGACTTTTTTATCTAAGAACACTGGATGAATTCTGATGCATTTGCACAATCTTTTAAATACAATTTGGAAGGAAAAACTTTGCATTCATGATATTACAGGTGTGCTGGGATCTCAAAGTGAGGTTGCCAGAGACTTTGTTCCATAAACAGGACCAGATGAAAACTAAAAGTGCTCCTCTATCTTGTAATGTTTCACATGTTCTACAAGTAGTATTATCTAATATGTCTTAGAAAAGCAGTAGTCAGAGTGTTTAGTCCTTGCTATTATTAGTAATGCAAGTGTCATTCTATGGTTCTTTTTGCCTTACTGCGAACTTGTTGCACATATATTTTTGTACGTCTTCCTTCTTTTCTTGAAATAAGTGAGGCAGATTAAGTCCCATGCATGGGGCCCCACTGACATCTGTCAATAGCTCTGCTCTAACTTGTATTGACATTAGCAGGTGACTTTGGAAGTCAGGTGAATTATTATCTGTCTCTAAAGGTTGTTTTTGAGGTATTCCTCCTTGTGTTCTTGTGTTCTTGGCATAAATGGAACAGTGATCTAGAGGAACCTGATTCTTTCATGCAAATTCAGAGTTTGCTCTTCTTTTTCCTTTTCGGTGAACTTATTGAAGATGCAGCCAGAAATCTCTTAGTACATCTGGCAGAGATATGTGCTTAGAAAGTACTGCTTGGAGTTGAGATAAAGACACTCTGATGTTTTTCTAAGTCTGTTTCTATTGTATTTATAGTGAAAATTATAATAAGATAACCAAGAACTTAGGGGCAGTTCACTCTGATGCTCTTCCCCCATATCCAAAGTCTCATTATTTATGTTGCCACACTGTGTCTGTAGACCCCAGCTGGGATCAAGTTCTCATTGTGTCAGGCACCATAGAAATGGGTTGGATGGCACAGTCCTTGACACAATGACAGCACGGTTTAGTACTGAAAGACAAAAAGGGGTAGCAAAGACATGCTGTGACTAGTGTAAAGTCATTCAGTGAACAGCAGGGAGAAGCGGGAATGGAACCATAATCTGCAAGTCCCAGTTCCCCTGCAAAACTACTGACAGATGTTTCTTTTTAAAGAAGGACTCTCATTATAAAAATAAAATGTGATTTTTTGATTTTTTCTTGCTAAAGGACCTTAAGAAATGCCAGATAGAAAAGGAGCTGAAAAATCCTAGATGAATCATTTGAGGAATTAGGTATAAATCTTCCCGAAACTGATTGGAAATATGACTTGGACCACCTTTAGTGACTCTCTCCTATTTATCAGAAGACTCAGTGGAATCTTCCCATTCTTTACCTACAGTTAACTAACTTAACAAACACCTGCCTCTACCCTGATATATAAGGTATGGAAAATAAGGGATAAATATTTACCTTAAGTAAGGTATTGAAAGAATTTTCACTCACAATTACTTTTCTTAATAAAATTATATCAGTATCCTTCTGAGGTGTCCTGGTGCAGATATTCGGCTCTGTTTTATAGCACTAACTCTAGAGAAATTCTCTTGGATTTCAGTAAATCCATTGTTTCTGGTACTTTAAACATTAAACTTACACATTATGTAAGATAGATATGACATGTAATAATATTGTACATAATTTCTGTTGAAAAAAATGAATTTCATAGACTCAGAGTGTTTCACTGAAGTGTGTTGACTACCTTGCTAATTTAAAGTAAAACTAAAAAGCCTTACCTGCTGCGTTTTTTAAAAATTATATTGTATTTCTATCTACACATATCAAAGAAAAGTTAATAGAAAATTGCCAGCTATGAATGATGAGTTCCAAAGTTGTCTTCCCCTGGCTGCTGTACCACTTGTCAATAAGTGAACCAAGCAGCAGTTGCCGCATCTCTGAAAATGACCCATTTCTATAATGATCACCAGTTAGGGTATTGACATACTCAATGTTCTTATTGAATATTCTTGTTCTCGTTCAATATTGCTCTGTTATTGAAAACTCATTTTAAAAGTTTTGTGGTAAAAATGTTTATTTTACAGAACAGAGAGAATGAAATCACAAAAATATTTCTATCTTTTGAAAAAATAGGCCCATGTCTTTGAAATGAAAGGGGTTAATTAAAAATATCTGTCTTTCCTGAGCAATATTAACATTTTTGATTTATTCTTGTCTTATTCAGAATGTGAAAAAGAGAGTATTTCCCACCATATGGCAGTGCTGGCTTCTGAGCAATGCTTGTGCTAGGCACTTTGCTGCCTTTCCTACTCTGTCCTGAGGATGTTACAGTTCAGCAGAACCCTACTTCCCTTTG
This sequence comes from Thinocorus orbignyianus, assembly GCA_013400375.1. Classification (NCBI taxonomy): domain Eukaryota; kingdom Metazoa; phylum Chordata; class Aves; order Ciconiiformes; family Thinocoridae; genus Thinocorus; species Thinocorus orbignyianus. The sequence continues at coordinate 34,643 of VXBW01008460.1, read as the reverse complement.
CTACTCTAATTTTAGTTCAGATAAACAAGACAGGTACCAGAGAAGAGGGATAACAAAGTCATGATGTGCACAGGTAGGGGAATATCATATATGAGAATGTTTTTTTTCTCTTCCCTAGTTAGAGTCCTCATTAACATGTAGGACTATGGAAGAGGATAAATTAGGTTTAATACATTACTACAAGCCATCTTTCCTCAGGCTGTATAGCTTATGGTGAACCTCCTGACTATTGGTGAGCAGGAAATAGACATTCTCTTCATGGTGACGTAGCATGCAGTGTGGTGGCTTCCTGCTAGGCTTCATCTGTGCTAGAATGGATTTCACAGCAAGTGAGTCATGAGACGATCCGTTTCATCCCCATCACAGCTCTGCTTAGGACAAAACCTGGCCTAGAGTATGCATGTAGTTATATACCTTTGTTTGCAATTTACAATTTACACAATGTGTTTTCACTTTGGGTGCTGGGTCAGATCTTCCCTTTGCCTCCTTTCACTTTGGCAGTTTTGCCATTGAAGAGGAAGAGCATGCTTGTTCCAGGATTTGAACTTTGTGAATTTTCCCTTTTTCTGTGGAACTTCTCTTTTGAACATATTCTATGATTGTCGTCATTTGTTTGATTGCAAACTTAAAAAAAAGTAATGGAGAGAGAGTGACATCACCTCAATACATGAAACCATTTGAATTCTGTGTAAGTTGTGTAGAAAAGGAGTACGAGGAGTCCAAAGCCTCTAATTAGTGAGTAGTACAGGTTTGTCTTTAGAAAGCAGTAATACCACCTATCCTAGCTATCTGCTTTCCTTCACTGTCTTCTCTCCAGAGGTCCCTGGTGAGATGGTCGAGCTGCTCATGAATCATTTACTGAATTGCTGCTATTGAGAGCCTGAGGTAAAAGGCACCATTTTGGTGCTCTGTAGCATACGAGGTTGTAACTCCTAGTCATTCAGTGATGGCATTATAGAGAGCTTACAGCTTTCAAGTCCTTAAGGCCTTTGTATCAGAGCTGTTAGCCTGGCAGGTATCTGTTAGCAGTGGAGCTGAGGAAATTTGGAGCCCAGAGCAAGCCAGGAGCTGAAGTACATGCTCAGGAAAGGCTGATAACTGCTCTGCACTCTCTGCTACTGCCAACATGCTGCTGAAAATGCCTGAGTTTCCAAGTTTGACTACTGTGAGCAGCAATGTAACCAGAATCTACCTTGCAGAAGAGCTGTTTCACAAGGCCAGGCTTTCCAAAGTGAGAAGAAATTAATACTTCCCGCTAAAAGGACTTGCCCTGATGACAACTCTAACTTGTAGAAAGTGTAGATAGTAATGTTTTATACCCTACAAATGCTTTAGGAAGGAGTGAGCCATCTCAGATTTACATAGCAAACTGAAGAATATGTACTTCATGTAGGCTTTCTGACATACCATGAAACTCTTGGTTCATGCCAAACGTTGTTGTTCTTTCCTAGCGCATAAAAGGAAATATGTTTCAGCTTCACACCGAGTTCCTGAAGCTTCTACAGATCGTGAAATAAAGATCAGCTTCATACTGCACACAATGCTGACATGTTTGTGTAACGAGTACATAGTGCAGCAGAGAGCTGTGTACAGCTAAACTATGTATAAGCCTCTTAAACCGATGAAGGGTACTCAAAGCTGTCTGATAGTAAGCTTGTCATCCATGATATTGCTTCAGGAAGAATCCCTACAGAGAACCAAAAGGAAATGGAGGTTTTATGTTGTGAGATGTGCATACAAAATATTCCCTGTGATATACAGCTTAGCAGAATATTGTGGCAGTATGAACTGCGCGAAGGCCGTTTATAGTGCATTTATAGAGCACAGGAGCTGAAAGTCAGGAAAATGACCCCCAGCAAGGACCCTGCTTGCCACATTGCAAGCCATATAGGCAAGAAAGGGCCTTCCAATCCAAACAGAGAAGGGGAAAATAAAGGCTCTGTGTGTTCCCAAACGCAAGGGTCTTGGGAAACAAAGCATCCAGATCCCCTACGTTCAGAAGGTATATCTACAAAACAGCTCACAGACATGCATAGTTCCAGTGATTGTCTCATGCAGAGAAGTTACAGACCAATATTTATTTCTACTCAGAAAAAATGGAGTGTAGGTCTGCAGTAAAAAGTAAGATTTCTTCTGGGAAATACAAATGATTCGTGAAAATATCATTCATTTACTGCTTACATGCCATATTGTAAACAGCAAGTGTAGATATTACATAGAAAATATGAGTGATATATTTTATTATTTTTAAATGTGTAAATGTAAACAAGGACATAAGAATGTCTGTTCTAAATATAGCAAACTTTGTTTAAAGAGTCCTGTGAGATAAGTGATATTCAAATAGAATTCTCTCTAAAGGAAGGAGAAAGGACAGGCTTTATAGTCACATAGAGTATATGGTCCCTCCCCATAAAGAGGCTTGAGATCTCAAGAAAGAAAATGCTGATGTTTCTTAGTAATTCTTTCCTAAGTTAGACTTGTCTCAGCAGGTGTACAAGCCTGGATCTAGCAGTAGAGATGGATCCAGTCATGTTGTGGTTTTGAACATACTAAGCTTCCTTGCCTTGCCAAGCCAGAGTTTTAGTTGAGCAGTATTTCTACAGAGCACTTAAGATGTGGAAAACTTCGCTTATCCTTGAGCAGAGGGTCCCTAGAAGGCCCATTACAGAAAAGAGATCATTGAATTGGGGTTTTTTCATTTGACAAGGATAAACTATTAGAGAATCTAGATGTAATTCAATTTTATGTTCAATCTCTAATTTTGTCTCATTTTTTTCCATAATAAGGATATTGTGATTAATGAAACATAAATGGTCAAATGAAAAGGCAATATGTTCTTCCTTTGCTCAAGACTGAACATGATCAGAAATACTACCAATCTGACCGGACAGTTATAGTACAAAAATCATTACATAGATTCCCTCTGAAATGTAATTTTGCATTTAGATTGTGATCTGACTGGTTTTGATATAGTTGAACTACCCAAACTTGGATTTGAAGTTGTCTGTATCATGGTTCAACTATCTGATTGCCTCCCACTTGTGTGGTTAAGCTGCTGGATCTTCTTGTGCTCTTCTTTCTTTTTCTACTCTTAATCGGAGTAGCTTCCATCCTACAATTCATTCTCTCATTCCTCTTAATGATTTCCAGTTTAGTAGGGTAATAATAAACAGTTTCTTTCATTGTTTCCGATTCTGTGACTAAAAACAATTCTTAATTTTCGAATTAAATTGATCAAAGCCACTGTTCTGCCTCTTTCACTCACAGGAGCCCTAAATTGGGTATGAACCTTGTGTTAAGAACTCTTCCAGGATGTAGTTGTTATGCTCGGGTCCTGGTTCATGCTTCTCAGATTTTGGCTTCATTTATTTTAGTGTGGTTTTTTTCTTTTTTTTTTTTTCAAATGTTCCCATTTGCAGAATGAATTTTATTTTGGTGAAATGTGGGATTTTATCACCATGTCTGTGGTCTGACTACACATGACGCTGTTTCAGTGACGTGCATTAATCAGCCCAGTTCTGCTTACAGGTAACCCTTTTGCTCAAAACATCCGCTCATGTTAGCAGTCGATCAAACAGCTGGTGTTGCTAGAAGATCATCTGAGTCCCCTCTCTAGGATGAGAAGCGTTCTTGCCTGCAATGTATACAGACAAGGATTTACTGTTAGTGCGTTCTTTGTCCTGGAGTTTTTTAGCTGTCAATGTTTTAATCCAGTAGAATTTTTTATCAGAACTGGCTATCTGTAAGTGTGCATTAGCAAAACTGTATCTAAAATGTAGATGATTTTTTAGAGTCCCTATGTGTTTTATTAATGATTTAAAAAAAAAAAAAAAAAGAATTCTATGTGCAAATAGTCTGAGTCATTTTGCAAGGAACAAGCTGTTATTTATGTATTAACATTTCCTGAAGATAAAGTTTCTATAGAATATCAGGAAGCAGCCATAAAAAACTGGGACAGAAAGATGTAGATGCATTTTGCAATTGGCTGTGCAGGAACATTCCATAGCAAAAGGCAGGATCACATGCAGTACAAATCGCTTGCCTTTGTGAGTTGGCAGAAAATACAATTAAAATAAAGAAGTGACATCTTATGTGACAGAACCTGAGTAGGCAGCACAGCATTTATCACCTCCTGTTCACTAGCTTTTCTTTTTTAAAATTAGTGAGATTTATCTTATATGACGCCTACTCATGGTCTTGTTGGCATGAACGAAAACAAAAAAAGAAAAGTGGCAATGTAAAATAACACCGTGAGCTACTGCAGCCAACAAGAAGGGACATATTCTTCCCTGATGGTATGAAAAGGAACTGCACAAGGATGGATGAAAGCCCCAAAGTGTATTACTTCCTCGGGTTATTTTTGTTTGGGTTTTTTTGGCTTTGTGCTCATAAATTCTGCTTCTATCCAGGGAAGGACATATATTGAGCTATTTTCTGCAAAATGGGGGTTGGAGTGTGATCTTGATTTCAGCTGTGTAAATCTGAAGTTATTCTGCCAGAGTCAATGAAGTCATTCTGGGTTTACACTTACAAGACTTTAATCAGAATATGTCAGTGAGCAGGAGGATGTGACACATGAAAATCAATGTTTGATGCTGCTATTTTTCTTTCAGGCTGAGCATTTTGACATCTTGCTTGCCTGGTTTTCTGTGCTATGCACTGAGACCAATAATATCCTCTATTAGGAGGCATGGAATCTGGTCGGTTTCTGTAAACAAAACCAAAAAAATTCAATCCAAGCCAAGCCAAACCAAACCTAACTTAACACATTTTAATTTTAGAAGACTCAACAATCAAATATTTGGAATTCCGAATGATACGGCTTTAACAGAGAAATGGAGGAGTGCCACCCCAGAATTCTGCACATAGGAGAAGCAGAGAAGAGCAGAAGATCAATTATTTTATGAATATATTTATTAAACTGGAGCTTGTAAAAAAGCTCAAGTAAAACTTGAGTGGGTGGAAGGAGTGGGCACAATCCATAAAGTAACTATATACGTGATTTTGAAATCCCACTTTTAGGAAGCGAGTGAGATGAGAGAAAAGGGTGACTGATATTTATATTTATGTCTTTAAGGCTGTTTCAGATGAGTCACTTTCCAGTATTCGGACTTAAAGAATATCTCTGAATGTACCCCTGGGATGAATGAAAGCACACACTTAATTACAACCTGGTGTTGATGCAGCAGTGCCCTCCTGGGCAAACGGGACAGTGGCCAATGTCCCTTTCCCTCCCACTGGCCTGAAGTTGCCAGTTACTCCCAAATGTAGAGGCAACTATTACGGGCAGTCCAGAGAGAGCAAGAGCAGCTGTTCTCCCTTTCTCCTCTCCTCTCTTACCATCTCCTACACTCACAGCATCTGAACTGCAGTCATTTGGAAACAAACACGCCAAATCTGTCCTTCTGTGAGCTTTGCAGGGGCCTTACATGCAAAGCAATGGCTTGGGCGGTATGTGGGTTGTTCTTTTTCAAGCTCGTTTTATTCCAGCAACAAATATCTGTGGTGTGAGTGTACCCAGTTTGTCTGAATACAGTATCGTGTACTGCACATTGTGTTCTTTCGTATTTCAGTAAAGAGTTAGCATCGCACAGGCCTAGAAGAAAGGAAGCTACATGAATACAGCAATGTACCTTGTACAATATGTGCACATTTCACTGGGAAAAAGGAAAGCAACTCAGGTGACAGGCTCAGTGTTAAGCAGTTCACTTTGTGTTTTCACTCTGCAGTGGGTGCAATGAGAGTTTTGGATGACTGATGACTGTTCTGCTGTACAATTCCATTACCTTTTGCTCATTATCTTGCCTCTCTTTTCTACTTATTAAGTAAGCCATCCTCCAGTAATCTGTGGTTTTGTAATAGGCAGCACCTTGCATCCTTGAAACTAAACCTTATAAAAGCACAGTTAAAGACCTGAGGTTGTTTGCTAGCTATCCAGTTATTCGAGAACATTAAACACCAAATTCAGTGGATACTGCAAAGTCGTGAAATGTGTAGAACACTCATCACTGAGTTTAAGGTGGCTGAATGTCCAGTAAGATCAGTTATATAGCGGTGCAATCTTTCAATGGGTCTTCCTAATAGTGATCTGACAGCTTTACATAGAGAGCATGACATGCAGCACTGCTGCAGTTCTGTAGGCTACCAGTCTTATAGTCATTCACATTCATTCATGTTTACGAGATCAGGGTATTGGTAGCAACAATCAATTTGCCAAAAGAAAAGAAAGAGAAAAAAAAAAGGAAGAAAAGAAAAAGCATTTGCAACTGCAAGTTATTAGCTGACAGTTCTCATTTAAGCAGTGTCACTTACAACTAAATATTTAGACTCCAAATCAGGATAATGAAAAAACATTTTCAGAAATGTGATGGAGCTTCTGTCTAATTGACACTTGTACTTCCCTGCAGCTGAGGAGTATAAAGTTTCACAGAAGTATGAGTAAGTTAACAGCCCGATTTCCTGCAGCAAGAGAAAAGTTTGAGTGGACAGTATTTAAATCAGAAATGTCCTTTAGGCCAATTTCTTGCTAAATTCTCTGCTTTTGCTAATAAGGAGATAGGTGGATACATAATTTGTCACCTAGCAACATCAGATCAGTGCTTTGAATAGTTTTTGAATGAATAGTTGCTGACAGGTTCGTAAAAATAGCTAATTTTTTCTTTGTTTTGTTTGTGCAAGTGGAAGGTGTGGTCCCCCATATGTGCTTGTGTGAAATGATAACCAGGCAACCGAAGGGAGAGCGACACAGAAGAGGAACTAAAAATGGAATCATACAGTCTAATTAGCATGCATATATATAGAAATTCTGTTTCTATTCTTTTAAGTCGACTCTGCATAAATTTGCATGACATACCTCAAGTTCCCTGTCTGTTCCATGGCATGCTAGTCAAATTCTTTGCTACAGAAGAAATGGGAACATAGATCCTTTGGTATGTTAAACAACAATCCCCCTCATCCTGGTAGGTAGGAAAATTAGTGGAGGGACTTGGTTTTTTGCTTCTGATAGGTTGTAAGATTGTTAATTCTTGCCTGCATTAGACTTCACCCTTGGATCTTAGACTTAAATAGCAACTGGTAGCAATAATTGAAATTGCATTCCTGACAGCAGCTGGGTGGATGGGACACGGGTGGATGTGGCCAGCTGTGACTGGGATGAAGAGGGGCAACTGTGGACAATGACAGCTCCTGTATCATGTTCTCTAAATGGTGCTCATAAGGAGGGGGCAAGAACCCCACAGCTCATCTAGTAAAATTGAACGTGGACAGGGTAAAGTCACTGTTAGTCCAAAGAAGGTTGACATCTTGCAGCAATTTAAAATCCTGTTCACCTTTAATGACTGGGTTTCCGTAATACTCTCTCTAAAATGACCAGCCCAATGATGCAAAGGACTTACACGACCACTTCAACTGAGCACCATCAAGTCTCTTTCCAAAGAGTAGTTTCCTGGTGACAAAACTAATAAAGCAGCTTTACATGACCCTGATATTCCTATGAAAAAAGGAGCATGATCGTACCATAACCGACTTCGGTTTCTACCTGACTACTTGAAAGGTTTGTTTGGGACAGTGTACCCCACTTCAACATCTTGACAGACTGCATTAATAGACCAGTGAGATCTTATTTTAAGTCTACCCCATGCTGAGGCATAATTTCAGATGAGGGCATAATTTCAGATGATTGTGCCTAGCAATGAAGAGAAAGGTTGATTTCTTTAGAAACCAAATGTATCTGACTCCCTCAAACTTAAAAACCCAAAGTAGTCCAACTGCTATTTATTTTTGTAAGTGGAGGCACTTCTTTCATTCATGTGATAATTTAAAGCACATTATTTTTGTTCAGTGTAGGCAATTGAAGAATAAAGACAGTACTACCAGATGCTTCTGAGTTCTTTAAAAGATTTCTTAGGGTTCTCTTCCAGCTTCCAATGTTTTGTTTAAAAAATAAGAAACACGTTATTGTGATGAAGCCTGAACTGGAGGACAAAGGAAATATATCTCCCACAGAAAGTGCGAGAGAGGTCAGATAGGTTGGTTAACAATAAGCTGTCATTAATGGTTTTTAGCTCACTGTGTCTGGGATTATCCTTATCACAACATAGGACTTGTTTTTATTTAACTAATTTAATCATTGAAGAAGCCGGTTGCCAGTCATCTTCAGCTTACCACCTCTGTTTGAAAAGGCCACTCTGCATGCTTTCCCCATACTTATTACAAGCTGTGTGTGGTGTCATACTGTTGGCTCTTGTAACGGTGATGCTGTCTGTGTGTGTGTGAGGAGATGTGACTGGACACGCACACACCTACCGGGGCCCCTGAGCACGGAGGCAGGAGTGCTCATCTGATGCAGAAGTGAGCTCAAGTAAGTCTTGTTGTCAGGTGCAGGCAGGGTCTCCTCAGGTCTCACACCAGGCTTTGAAACTGCTGGTACACTGTCCACAGTGTGGTGGCAGTGTAAGGATGGCTGAGTTTTGGGACAAAGCTGGGAGATGAAACCTGATGTCCCCTTATGACATACTTATTACCATCAGGAGCTTACATGAGAGATGGGAATGTGGCCCTCTCCAACCTCGTTTTCATCAGAGGGAAAAAAACATTTGGCTAGTTTGTGGCAACAAATGGGAAGTAAAATCTCAGCAAGGTTTAGACAGTTTTCAGGAGGCTTTTAGCAAAATTATCAAAATAAAAATAAACTTCCTGTAGAAGCAGAAAACGCTTACGTCAAAGTGTATTTCTGAAGTTGCTAACTGGGTCCTTTCTCATGCTGGAGACTGATATTTTCTTCTAAATATTGTGCTGGACCTTTCTAATGTGCATTTTAAAGCCTAATCAATTACAGTGTGTATCTGCTGCCAGGTATACTGAGATATTACATTTCATCTAAGAAGCTAGTAATAGGCCACTGATTGGTATGAAGAGTGGAAAATGTTAATGGCAAGTGAGTTAGTGTGCTCATTTAAACCATGACTTTATGCTGAAATGTATTTCCATGCAAATGTGAAAAAGAAGCAAAAATGTAACAGTGATAAGCTAAATATTTCAAGATGCATAGTATAATAATTTTGTGCTGTCTTTTGGGTCAGGTAAGAATGATGAATCATTCTTTTCTTTTGCATACTTTTAATGCCCACTTTACCTTGCATTTTTAATTTTTGCCTGCCATATTTATGTTCTTATTATTAATTCTTCTTTCATAAATGCTAGATTACAGTTTTCCTCTAATTCTACCCTATTATTTCAGATTCTTCTAGTTTTTTACATTTTTCTCATTATTTTCTTCCTGCACTAATATTTTCAGAAGAGAGATGGGTTTCCATAAGCTACCATGTCTTGGTGCGGGGTCAAGAGCTTTTTATCCACGCTTTCCCTCCTTGTTTATCTGTTCAGGCTGCAATCAGATTTTCCATCACAGTCACTTACCAGTGTCAGAGACATTGTATTGATAGTACAATTTACTCAGGTGTGTATGGATGTGGGTACACAATACTATACTCGGGGTAGGTACTTTAGTCCTCCAGGTTGAGAGGCCCCTCAGTAGGAGTCAATGGAAGCATTGCCAAATGTCTTACGTGGTATGACATTGTATGCCATTTTCCTGTGTGAAATGCGTGTGGAACGTCACGTTTTTTCACCCAAACTCAACATTGGTAGTTTGCTGCTTGGATACTGAGCTGCTCCAGCTGCCTAGATGTTGGAAAAACACAGATTGCACATCCTAAATTATCATGCCTGTGTAGCTGGTTTGCTGTTGTGCAGTGTTTTTCTGTGACATTGCATGTATCTGACTGACCTCACTTGCTGAGCAAGGAATGTGAAACCTCTTTCTGGGGACAGTTTCTTGCTGTGTGGATAGGGGCTGCCCCTACTTGGAAGTGTGCTTCTGGCCTCCAAAATCTTTACCATGACTGTGGTAATGGTACAGTATTTCTGATTCTTGTCTGTGTGTCCCTTATGCTGCCTGTGGCTGGTGCTTATCATCTTCTCCCTTTCCTGCATACCAATTAATTAATCTCTGAAATCTGACTCCTCAACATGTGAAAATCCTTCAGTTACTAATCCACCAAAGAAAATAAGTGTATTTTTAGAAATCCAAGGATCTTACTTGTTCCACCAGTGGATTTAAATTTTTAAATCTGGCTGATGTCTGTATTGGATTGTGCAATTAGGTCTTCCTCTTCATAAAACACAATACTCAATATTCATTTTTTATTAATATAACTTGTAGAAAACAAGACCTGAGTATTCAAGTCTGAACAACAGGCAGGAAGGTAAACATTTAGTTCTTCGAAGCATGAAGTTCATGAAGTCACTTGCGTGCAAAATTCGCCTTACTTATTCAGTCCACCTAGCCGAGTACTGTGTCATTAACAGTGACAAATAAAAAACAGAGAAAGAGAAAAGACAAGCATAGTCCTCTGGGTATGCCTGCTGGACTTCCAGACACCTGCAGCGTAGGCACTTCTCGAGGTAGAGTATCTTCTCATGACTAGTAACCCTTTGTGGATTTTTTTTCCGTTAAAAAATGTATCTAGAAGTTTCTTGAATTCATGTAGACTGTCCTGTACACAATACCCAGATACGTTGAGTTCTGAAGTTGAACTACATATAATTCAAAAAGCTACCTCCTTTATTTTGGATCTGTCTACTGGACATCTTATTTGATGCTCCTACTTTTTAAATTATCATTTTGTAGACCTCTATCATATCCTTCCTTGATTTTGTTCTTCCAGGCTGAAGACTTCTGTTCTATATACTGTTTTCTTGTCAGATGCCATTTCTGCCATGAGTGGTGTTGCTCTTCTCTGCATCTTTCTCCATACCCGGATTCTACTGTATCCTCCTGGAAACAGCACATAGTTGTAACAAGTGATAGCTGCTTGAACAAGGATTTTTCATTCATATATGAAGTGATTCCTCTTCCTTCTAATTAGTGCTTTTCCTCTCTCTTTGTGGCTGTCATGCATTTTGCATGAAAAATCTTGAATCTTAATCTTTCCTACCATTTATAACTCTATTTTCTGTTTGGTTGATTTGTACCCATAATAGTTCTTGGCAGATTACCATGGCATTTTTGAGAAAGGGAATTTTCTCCCTTTCCTGAGCCTCTTTTTCAAGATGTTTGTGTGTCTGAATCCACTAATGCTGAGCCACAGTTTAGTAGTACTTTCAGAGTGTGTGTGAGCCATAATAAACAATTTTGAGCTGAAATTAAGAATGGTCCATTGAGTCCATTAAAAAGAAACAAATACAAAATGGGAGATAGAAATACTATAAATTTGCATTGCTTCCCTGAGTGGGCAAGGAAGCTAATGGCTGAAAAAAAGCTAATGGGTGTGCATTAGTGAACAGGTAAGTGACCAGAAAATAATGAATAAAGAATTTCAGGCTTTTCTTGGCAATGCAGATCTTCTTTGTAATGAACTATAGTGTTCACTTCTTAGTATAGAGAAGGAATTAGCAGCAATATTTGACTTCATTTCTGTTTTGTGGTTTGCAATGGTTGTTACAGAATAATCATAATTCAGACTGTATCAAAGATACGTTTAATAAACCAGGGACTTCATTAACATTTCGCATTCCATATCTCACTACTGGATTAAAAGGACTTTCATGTTCTCTGAGAAGAAAATGTGTCGGCCCTCCATAGGACAGCTTCAGAATCCCAGTTGGGCTTGGTACCACAGGGCTAAGATTATACAAAGCAACAACAGTCTTTATCCCTTCCACTTTGCCTGCATCTCCACTTCAAAAAAGTTTAATGATTCACATATTCGTGCTTAGCTGTGCAATCTGATTTGTGTTTTTATCCCTTTTTTCCCTGGACTCTGTAACTGCTGGGTTTGAATGTGCTTAGAATTTTCTTTCTTTTACACTCTTGCAATAATAATATGAAACCATTACAGCTATGTGTGTATGTATACATGTATCTATATGTATATGGTTTTTATTTTTACTTGAGAGCTTAAATAGGAAAAAATGTTTTGTACTACTACTTCTGTTAGGGAACAGCTATTGTTTTGGCTTTGCAGTCCAGTCTGATTTACACTGATGTGCAATGGGGACTCCAGTGAATGGGAGGGTGCCAGAAGGTCCCTGGGAAACTGAGCTCATTTTGTCCCTATTGACAGAGGAATAGGAGAGCTCAGGATGAAGGCTGCTGTTTCTGGATGATGATGTCTTTGCACCAACCACCTCTTCAGGACTAGTTGCCACTCAGTATTTACCAGTCAACCCTTGGTGGCAGAAGCAGCAGCCAGTCTGGCTTTCTGGAGCTCTGCTAGGGGCAATGTAGGACCAATGATGATCCATTTTCACCTTCTACAGCCTAGAATCATTATCCTAGATGAAAGCTCAGGTTGCCTGTGGGTCAACACTGCAACACCTTATCAGAATAGAAGTATCGTATTCTGCAGCCTTCCCCAGCCAACCTAGATCACCCAAAAATATAAGGCAAGTCAGAATCAGGATTGTTAGTGAGGAAGAGCACATCATGTGAAGTTTCTAATAAAAACTGTAATGATCTCGTGGAAGTCAATACAAATTATTTTGTACTTCTGCTGGAATTTAAAAGAGAAACATCAAACTACTGCATTTCAAATACTTGTTTGGGTGACGAAAATTGTACGATGTGGTTGGATAACTGCAGAGGAGCTGCTTGCATGCCAATTGACAGTGGAAATTAGCTAGGAAATTGCTCAAAGAACTGGAGTTTAGTTACATAAACTTAAAATTAGAAGAACATTCTGTACTATATGAAGGAAAACATATCTAACATTTGGTACAAGCTAACATTAGTCAGGGTAATTAAATTCAGTGTTTTTTAAAGATTAATAGATGTTTTACTTCAAGAGCTTTAGCAAGCACAGAAATGGGAGGAAAAGAATATTGCTTTACCGTGTTTTTTTCTTTCATGTGTTCTGACATGTTAATTTGACAGTATCAGAGAAGTGGCTAGCTGGATGGATTTTCTTGATTTCAGGTAGTTTTCAAAAGCAAATTACTGCCCTAGGAAGATAAGCCACATTTTTGGAAGTCATATAAGAATTTTAAAATAGAACTGACTGAAAAAAGGTATTCAGTGTCAAGAGAAGTACTGATTGATTTTTTACCTTGGAAATCATCATGAAAGTCAAAAAAAAAAAAAAAAGAAAAAGAAAAAGAAAAAAAAGAAACCCCACACCCCTCCTCCATGCTATTTCCAGAAGATTGACACTTTTCATTGCAAGGCAAATTCTCAAATTCTTGAAAACACTACATAGGGACAACTGAAAGAGAAGTTGTAGGACGCTGTTTTCCTGTATTTTCTGCCTTCCAGGGACTTGGAGAGACAGGTACCCATGAAAACACTGAGGGCAGCAGGAATGGTGTCATGCCTGGTTGGTCAGCCAAGCTCTACAGCCTGCCACCTGAGGATGGGACTGTGACCTCTGAAATAGGTGAGGCAGTTCTTGCAGTCAGTTTTGGGAAACAGGGATTTAAGTGCCTTTTGGAATCTTCAATATCCATGTCCTCTGTGCAGCCAAGCAGGACTCTACAGCTGCTTGATAAAACCCTTACGAGCCAACCTGCTTGCACAAAATCCCCAGCACCATAGTCAGCACAGTTACGTTGAAAGCAATAAGGTAACCCACACTGATGAGCATACTGCCCATGCTGCATGTGAGATAAAAGAGTTTCCCGGTTTTTGGGAGGTTTTGTTTGGTTGGTTTTGGGTTTTTAGGTGTTTTTTTTTGTTGTTTTTTTTTTTTTTTTAAATTTTAAATTACAGATATATTTGTTATTTAGTTCTTTATATGAAACATTGTGTAAATGTGGTAGCTTTGTGATCATCTGCATTTTGAAAATGCTGAAAAATAATTTGGTCTTTGTGGGACTGAAAGGACTTACTCCGCCAGCTCTTGTGTAGCATCACAAAATCCTCTGATTACACGAAGAAACACTGAAAACTGTGATACCTTGTTACGCGGCACTGAAGATTCCCCTCAGCCATATGGTAATTGGTCAGGTCGCTTCTTTCTCTTAGGAGCTTGTACTATGTCAGGAAAAGCCCAAAGCAAAGCATTTCACACAGAATTTGGAGATGCAGGATAGCAGTCTGGCCATTTATTTCCCTCTCTTCAGGGTTTATAGGAGCCAAGGACAAGCTAGCCCACAGTATAAGCAGAAGTATGTGATATTTATTTATGTAGATACATAAGAAGAAAAATTCCTAATGTACAAAATTTACTTCTTAAATTAGACAATAGTATGAATACTGACAGTAGGCCATGCTAGATAAAATGGGGTGATTATGTTGTTTCTGGAAGTAATTTTATTAAAAGAAATAGATCTTATAATTAGTTTTCTGTTATGTGGCATATTCCTTTTTTTTTATATTTTTTTTTTTAGCAATTATGTGTTACCTTTCTGTTTTTAATGGGCAGGCAAGAGAGTGGGAGTAGATTGTGCTAGAAGTGAGGAGAGGAAAGCTCATTCGCTGGAAGCGGTAGTTACAGGGGGATCAAGCCAAGCTACAGAACTCATTTTGGCAAGTGGAGTTTGTTCTCACGCAACCCGGTTTTGTGAGTGAAAAGTCTTTGCATTTGGAGTACTGCATGCATGTTTGGAGAGGGTGAGTTGACGCCTTCTATCTTTGCCCCTACAGCATTACACTGATGAGTTCAGAAAGGAGTCAGGAGAGGTGTGTGCAACAGTCGTGTTAGAAGGGCAGCTTAAAATGTCAGGTTTTCCAGCCCAGAGAATCAGCAAAAGAAGTGACAACAAAACATTTAATATAATGTATGTAGTGCTACTTAGGATCATCTCTGTTAATCAACTAGAAAGTGAAAAGAAGACATCATTTGAGATCAAAACAGCAAAATTACTAACTAGAGGAGTAACTTTTTTGGAAGCTGGGCACTGGAGAGAAAAACAGGTACTTGGTTAGTAAGCAGCAGTCTATTAGAAAATGTAGGATCTGTAAGTAGCAGTTCCAAAGAGATGAATCAGACAGTGTCAGCTAATGAATACCTGCAGATATCATCTCTATCCTACATTTAAAATCAATTCACCTTAGTAGAAAGTGTGTGTGTATCTTGAAACGATTTTTATGTAGGCAGTTCTGAGACTGAGATTGAAGCTGTGTGCCCCTTACCTGACTATATATGGCTAATCACTAAAAGAGGTCAAAATTGATGTCTCTCTCATAATTTTGAATATTAACATTTTTATCATGAAAGGTTTCAGAAGGATTTTAGAGAGAAATATTGATCTAAGTATGTAAGTTCCCACAAAAAACTTGACAAATATTTGATGATGAAAAATTAAAAAACAAAACAAACCATGAATTTTCACAGATATATAGAAAATGATGGTAACAAAACTGGAGCAAGGAGAGGTGTTTCAAAGCTGCTGCAAAAGGAGGAATTTTAATGAGGGAGCACAATAGAAAAGTGGATGTAGCTGAGACCTGTGAATTTAAAGCTGCTTCTGGACTTGATTGCATTCTTGCTGTGTTCAGTAAATTTATTTTGGCACTCAGAACCAATGGGTGGGGGAAAGAGATGTTTGTTAAAAATTATTATTATGGAGACTCAGAAATGACTACTCATTACTGAACTCTGGGAGAAGATTAGTCAGCACGCAGCCGTCTTTGACCTTGAAATGCAAAGAAGACACAGGACTGTGTGGGAGGAAGTCAGGGAGAACTCTATCATGACTTGACTGACATCCACCTACTCCTGTATATCTGTTTTAGATGTACATTTTGTCTTTCTTTGGAAATCAATCTTCTTGGGGGCCTGCTTCCTTAAAATGCAGTTAAATTGCTCCACAGGAGGAGATATGCTATGAGGAGCAAATGGGATGTTTATAAGATCATTTATGTTACACAGCGGTCAGGAGTCAGAAAGATACTCATGTCAACTATTATGAGTTTATTAAACACCTAATGATTGACCGTGACATTGATTTTAATATGGAAATTAAGGTACACGTGCTTAGTGTCAGGGGAGAAGAATGACAATTAGTGATGATTAAAAATCCCATGCTATGGCTGGGAAGAGAAGGTATTCTGTTCCTGATGATAGGTATGGCTGACAGAAAATGTGTAATGAGCACAAATAAAGAAGAAATGTGGATGCTGTGTTTTTTGAAGAGGGATAAAGCATGGTATGAATATAAAAAGAAAAATGTAAGAATTGTTCTCTTTGGACTAGCACACATGATGCTGGTCTGTGAATTGATTGAAGCTTAGTATAAAGTATCTGTAGCCTCATTACATTCTGTGGAAATCAGTATTCAAGTGACAGAATAAATCACATCATTGGGAAAAAAAAAAACCCTTTTAGTTTTCTTGTTTATATACAGTAACAATTCACATAAATGCTATTGGTTCCTATTAGAGTTTAGATATATTTCCTATGGTGATCTGAATTTATTATGCTGCCCCGTAAGTCTGCGAAATGTGAATTGCCGTAAAGTGAAATTAGATTTGGTTGCTTTCAGATACCTCAGAAATATTGGAAGTCATATTGTTTCGGTGGCACTAACTGGATTTATGTTGAGGAACTTTAAGCAAAGATAGGCAAACGTCTTTCATACTATGATATGAATTGCATAAAGCATCTATGATCAGCATAGGTTTTAATTAACCTTAATTAATTTGGATTATAGTTAGCCTTTACCCTTCTGCAGAGCAGAGCAGAGACTCCTACGTTCTGTGATGGGACAGTCCTTATGGTTTGGGCTGCAAAGGTTATGCTTTCTAGGAGCAAGTCGCTGAGACGGTAGCACCCTCTTTTCAACAAGCTGGCCACGTGCGCAGGGCAGGCTTGATTTCCTCCTCCATTAAGGGTCAAGGAAACAGACATCATCTCCAGGATAACTGGGGACTCAGGCGAGACAGAAGAGCATTTCTACTCCCTCCTGCAGGACACTGTGACTATGATGCCTACTGCAGTTTGTGGCTAAATACCAGTCTTTTCCTGAGAAAGTACTTTGCACATTTGCCAGGCAGATGGTGACTGCTACAGTCAGAGTGATGATTCCAGTTCGGCTATTTCCACAGATGTTTGTGGGCAATGCAAAATATGTTGTGCTTTTCATGAGATTTTTCTACTACCCAGTAAAAACTGCCTTAACTGGTTGCAGGGTGAGAACAGAAATATCTCTTTCAAAGGTTTTAATGACTCAGCTGTTGTATGGTTCTAAAAAAGAACTGTCAC
The DNA here is from genome assembly GCA_013400375.1 of Thinocorus orbignyianus. Taxonomy (NCBI): domain Eukaryota; kingdom Metazoa; phylum Chordata; class Aves; order Ciconiiformes; family Thinocoridae; genus Thinocorus; species Thinocorus orbignyianus. Next base: position 17,442 of record VXBW01008460.1, on the reverse strand, counting down.
AGAGAAATTTCGTGTTGGAACTAGGATGAGGAACATCTGTATTTAGACTGTGTATTTTGAAGGAATTTCTTATGATTTCATATAAGATATTTGTGTTAGTGATGGGCTGTCCATCACTAACACATTGCTGCACGTTCAACATCCAGAATTTATAGCTTCCTTTGCTACTTTTTATGCCACCAGTGGGACTGCACATATTCTATGGCATGCCTTTAATTAATTAGTCTTTATCCATCCTATTTGGGGACAGACAGAGGAACTTAATATATTATTACTAACTAATGAGCAATTTCTACTTTCTGATGATTAAATTTTCAAAAGTAATTTGAAATATAGATTGTACGTCCTTCACAGGGAGACATCATCAGATGGGCTTCATTAATTAATCAGCAACATTCAGGGCATAGCTTGACTATGTAGGTGTTAGAGTAGAATAATCATTATTTGAAGTTGTTTTTTGCATTTTTCATTGTTTCATAGGAAAATGGCCCAGGGCTTCTTTTCTGCATGATGTTAGCTCCATTTATGTCTCAAATTCCTTACAGATGGAATATGCCTTAAATGTAATGTGTTTTAGTACCTCTACATTGAGCTGTTAGTCTGAATCACCCAAACCGATCTTGCCTCGAGTTAGTACAGCTTATTAGACTGTGTGGATGTGGAGTATGTGCTACAAGTCATATGTCGGCTTCCTGTAATTCCCCCCTTCCCCATACAACAAGAAAGACAGTCAATTTCTGCCAGAATTTATTCTTGGGAAAGAAAAAGTTGTGACTTAGCTTATTGCAGCAAAGCAAGCTGTGTGTTATCTCTGCAGAAATCTTTTGTCCAGATGCTACCAGTGGTGGTGCGTTTTATGGACTCAGGTCTCTTTGCTACCCAAAAGTGCAAAAATGACAACCTGACTCTTGCAGTCAAGACTGACTCCTCACTTTATGCTTCCTCTCATGTCTGAAAAAGTAAGAAACCAAACTTCCTTCCTTCCTAGGCTGGAGTAGGCGTCAGTACTGTGATCTCTGTGTTTGGAGGAGCCCAGGGCTGATATAGTAGAGCTGCTTTGCAGAGGGTGAAGCAAGAAGGCAGCGTAGAGTAAGATCGGCCACTTTCTTGCTGTACAGTGGTCACAAGTAAGGACTAAGCTTTATGCTATAAAGTGTCATCTCGGATGTCTCATCCCCATAGTCCTTCAGCCTGGAGGACTAGGACTTGAAATGATGGGTGAAGTTCACACATGAAAGTCTTACCTGCTTCATTGTTTTGCAAGGGTTCTGCTAACATAGAATGCTTCAGGGCCATTTGTAGTGAAGTAGCTAGATAAAGCTCCCTCCTTCCCCTGAAATTGCACTTGCTGGTGGGGAACCTCTGTAGATGAATGTGCAATTCATACTGCTGATATTTTCTTGTGTACTGTTGTTGAAAGTCAAATTGCTAGGGACGAAAATTAATATGGACAGAAACATACTGACTAAAGAAAAAGCTTAGAATTAGAAGACGTGAATTTTAGTCATGGCTCTAGAGTACTTAAAATTAAATGAGGTAAATAAGTTACATCCATCGAGAATTAACATGAAGTCTTTAAGGACTGAAATTCTTTGAGTTTTGCCCAGATTCATGACAGTGACAGAGTCTTACGGAGATGGTAGAGATCACATTGACAGAAAAGACTATCATCATCTGTAGCCCCAAGAGGGAAGGGTGAATGTCATGATGAGATGTGTGTCTGTGTTGCAGAGAATAGTTTTTAGATCCTGGAAATGACTGGTTCTTACAGCCATCATTGGAACAACACCAGGAGAACTAAGTCTTGAATTATCCTGATCCAGGACTGAGTTCAGAATGTTACTGCTAAACAGCCACAAAACAATAATTATCATAATACACTCAGATTTAGTCCTTTCCCCACACTAATGCAGAACTACATAGAGACCAATAAACTACTTTCAAGAAATGAAAAGAAATGGGCAAAAGAAAAAAAAAATGTCTGTGAAATAACATGGAGGTTGCTTAAATATAATATACTGAAACCTCACAATAAATGTATTCCATTTATGGAGAAGGAAAACTTGGGAAAGAACTCCAAAGAAGTTTTCAAAGTTAAACATCACAGTTAGGGGGGTTGCTAGGAGTTAAATGCCCTAAAATGAACATCACATTTAAATGGAAAAAGAACATAAACAAGTTGAATGTAAAATTAATAAGGCAAGAAAAAAAGACCCCCTAGACTTTGAGGAACAATTTTCTAAAGACATAAAAATTAAAAATATACTTATTTGTCAAACATATTAGGAAGCCTGCCAGAAAGACTGTGGGGCCAATGAATGATCATGGTTTAATAGGAGTTCTCACAGGGCAAAAATGTAGAAAAATTCAGCCAATTCTTCTCAGTGAGCGTCACCACCAGGAAGACATTGAAACCAGAGGGCTTTGTTTTACATGGATCTTAGTTTAAAACAGAACTTTCTTGAACAAAGGTGTCAAAAGAATAAGATTTAGAAGAAATTGATGGAGCGAATGCAGACAAATTGTCAGAACCAGGTACTATTTACTTGGGAGACCTAGGGCAACTTAAATATGAAAATCAAAACTTTCAGCAACGCTATGGAGTCTATTGTTTAGATCAGTTGTGGTACTCCATGAGAGTGAAATGGAAAATGTAAATTCAGCTTTTAAAAAGCATTTCAGTGGATTGAGGAATTCAGAAAGCTTAAGACAATGTATAAATTTGTTAGTGTATGAACTATTAGAAGTCATCCTAGGACTTATAGACAAAAGGGTAGGTACAATATAATGAGGAAGAACCAATACAGCTTTTGAAAGGGGATTAGTACTTTGCAAATCTATTAGAATTGTTTGATAATTGCTGAATATATGGAAGAAGTGATCCAGCTGATACTCTGACAAAAAGCTTTTTGACAAGGTCCTTTGCTCAAGGCTCTTACAGAAATTAAGCTGTGGTAGGATGGGAAGAAGATCCTCTGCATATTAATAACTGTTTAAAAGGTAGGAAATGGAAAATAGGAATAAATGGTCAAGGGAGGAAGGTAACGATGGAATTCCTTAGGCATCTGTGCTGAGGTCTTTCTTATTAAATATAGTAATAAAATATACACATTATATAATTAAAGTGTATGTGTGTCTACATGTTTAATGCACATATGTGTATACGCATAACTACTTTTTAATCTACAGATAACAACATGAGCTGGTATGTGTCAATGCCTGGACACAGGGGTGGGCAAGACTGTGCTGTTGGTAAGCAGGGTGATGTTCCGGTTTATACCGTCTTAGTCTGCCTTATAACTGCACCCTGAAGTGGGAGAAAGACATGGAGGAAGACAATAATTCTCTGCTCTTATCTTGGGGAGATAGCTGCAAGGCTTACAGGCTTACTCAAGCACAGGTAAATTAATTTTAGGTTTTTTTTTTTTTTTTTTTTTTTTTCTTCCCCCCCACCCCCCTAGATAGTACTTCTGCCTTGTCTATGTTAACTGTGGCCAGAAGGGAAAAGAACCTGAAGCTGCTCCTACATTCTTGTCTAAATTTAAAGCTATACATGGTGATGTTACCTTTCATGGTCCCAATTCTATTAAGGATAAAATTTGGGTCAGATTTGGCTAGTCTTGGGAGTTGTGTCTCAAAAATGTGACTTCATATCTTGGATCTTCTCCTCCCTGAGAGCGCCATTTGCTTTGTCATGGAGTGGAACACGACAGACCTGCATGAGTCAGCTTGGGAGCAGAATGTATCTTACCTAAACTGAGCTCCAAGCTATGAAAATAAGCACCACAGCGTGCCACACACAGGCAATGGTGGACCCAGCCTTACTTATTGACTCATTTGTCACCCAAGAAAGTGTTCTTCTTACAGAGAACACCCAGTAGGTAGATATGATTTGTAGAAGGATTGTTTGCTAATTTGTGGCTTATGATAAATGCATTAGAAGAAACGACACATTTTACATAGTCTATGTTCAATTAAAAAAAAAAAAAAACAAAACGTGGGAATTTATTGAAGAGATGCTAATTGGAAAGTATTCTCTTGTCTCTTCTGAGAGCCAGGAAAATTCAGAAACGCTGTGCAATTTCTAGTTTGAAAAATTAAATAAATAAAAAGTTTAATTGAAAAGATGATACAGTAACTGCCTTGGTATCATTTAAGTATAATGATCTTGGACAGGCTGACGTTTCTGAGAGGAAATACTGCTGCTTTACATGAAATATAGTGGTTTAACACCAACATCAGCACTCTACCTATGTTAAAGCCAAAGTATTAATTTCCCAGCCTTTGAAATATCGTAGTTTTGCATCCTTATGTAGTATTCAACACAATAAGCATCAGTTTTTCAATAACAGAGAAGTTTTAAACAGACTGAAGGAGGAAATGAGTGTTTGCAGAGACCACTAGATTTGTCTGGAACCATGTGCACCTATTTCTGGTCCTTTGTTTCCATAAATAATGGATTGAAAGCTTCATGGTTTCCAGAGGATCCATGGTACATATAAATGTCAGACAAATAAATTCCAACATTCCATTTCTTTCTCTCATGTATAGCTCAGTGTAAGGTTTTTATGGTTCTAAATAAAACTTAAAATTTAATTTGCTTGGTGCTTTAAATGAGTCTAAGGGTTTCTGTGACAAAGAAGGGGATAAAAAATAAAAAAAAAAATAATAAATTGAATCTGTTCATCCCTCCTGAACAATTGTAGTTGCTAGAGATTTAGCAGAAGGTTTCCTGAGTAAGACAGGTTTATTTGGTGGAAATATTTAGCTGATTCCTATTACTTACCATATCCTATACCAAGCCCAAGTAACTGCTTTGCTACAGGAATGTGTTTTTTCTCAGTGTGGAGAGATAAGGACACTAAGCTTGAATGTTACTCGCAGAGCAGAAGGCAGGTCATAAGGCATACTAGGTTGAAGGATAAAGCAGAAACCAAGATAGCATCATCTTGTTATCATGCATTAGTAGTCTTCAGGAAGTACGAAATCGTTTTCCCTTTCTGATCTACTATGCCCAGCTGCTTTCCAGTGGAGATGTGGCCTACAAGTTGACAGTGAAAGACTGAATAGAAACAGACGTGTTTTCCTTATCTTTCCTGGATTCCTTTGAAGAGAAATATGGATTTGTGGTAGCCAGTGCACTTGATGTATTTCTTCATGCTTTCCAATGCTAGTTTGTAATGATTGAATAAGATGAGTGGTTTTCTGTGAAACCTCTTGGAAAGTGGAGAGAGGGACGTGGGAGCCTTCTCAGAGAAAGAAAGAGCAGGGCTGGCGGCAAAGGGGTCACAGCCCACTGGCTCCTCAGTGAGGCCACTGCAGTAGAGAGGTGTAATGAGCAGACAGAGCTCAGAAATAATGGAGAGGAAACTTTCTGGGAACTGAGGGGCTGTGCAGTGCTTGAGGCACCTCAGAGTGTCTCTGTGTTTGCTGAAAATAGTCCTATAAGCATGGGCAGGGAGAGACAGGATTATAAACTTTCATTTGCACTCCAAGCCAGTGGCTTTAAAGGCTTTTTCTGTTAAAAAGAAAATAATCATATTTCTGCTCTAACAGAAGTTAGAGTTATTTTGGGAGCTTACTTTAAGGAGATGATATACATAGATCCTCCTCAAAGCTCTAGGTTTGATTTGGAGGTCCTTCATACTCATCTTTGCATGTTACAAATTGCTGTGCTAGGTGGCATTACTAAATACGTCTCACACTTAACACACAAATCTAATAGTTGCAACTCATTAATGAATACTAGAAAGGAGACATGCAAGCTTATGTTATCTAGTCACAACCCATGGGCTTGGGTAATGTAGCATTGCAGGATCTAGGAGTGGTGGAAACATCAGGCCTGTATAAAAAATAGGAAGTCTTTCAAATTCTATGAGGCAGACAGGGTTTTTGTAGGAAACCATGACCCTAGGACTCTCCTTCCTTTTTTGGGGAAATATTTGCTCTGAGCAAACCTCCTTAATGCAGAGAACTCATGGCGTGTTCTACAAATGGCCACAGAGTGAAGGTCTCTTGTTTTCTTCTTTGCCTCTTCACATACCCAAAAAAGGAAGTTTTGGGATAGAGTAAGGATAATGATGAGATACTGCCATGCTTGTTGTAGACCAAGAGTTCAGAAGTGAAGCCCTGTCTGCAAAATTCAGAAAGGATATTTAGAAAAAGAAACTAACCAACTTTTTGTGTACATACAGAAATCTTCCATAGAGCAGAACTGGCTATGCACCATCTGCTTTTAATTTTTGGACAAAACTCACAGTACTGCCTAGCATTCCTAGACCCAGGCCCTCTGAGACTTCACTTATAAAAACAAATAAAGCCAACTTTCAGTGTACAGCATCCTCTTCTTTATAAATTATTTGTAGGCAAAAACATTTCCATGGGGGCTAAAAATGGGTCTTCTACCCGTGTCCCAAAATGAGCTCCAGTACTACCCACAATAAAGTTTGCAATGACACCATCTTTGGCATACTGACATGTTGCTTGTGTAACAAAGGCACAGCTCCTTTCTAGTAAATTTATTATAGAGATTCTTTTATTACTGCTGGCAGCACTTTCATTTCAATTGTATTTGTGGACAAACATATACAAGTACCTCTGATTTGGTGAGAGGAACAAGTGCCATCAAACATTTTGTGAGCATAAGACAGACTTGATCAAAGTCAGAAACTGTAGCTTAACATTAAAAGAAAACATTGTTTAAGAACTTTATAAAAGTTGACATTGATGAACTAGAATGATGTTTACCATCCTGTCTTGTGCAGTGCTGATTGATTTACTAACAGATACTAGACCGGGGCAAGTTGTTCCATGTAGTTTAAACACCTAAGTTGGAGGAGGTTTTGGGTCTGAGAACTCTTACAATTATGTCAAGACTGAGTTGGTGACAGTAATAGCTGAGTGGTTTTGGCATTTTCTGACTCCTCTTTTGAAAATATCTTTATCATAAAAATTTTATATAACACATAACATAAAAATAATGGGTAGCCTTTATCTTCATTACTTAGCAATTATGGTTCTCCAAGAGAGACAGATGAATATTTGGCTGCTTGCAGAATATTCCTTGTACTTCCTATCCTTTTTTATTTCTCTTGTTTTATTGTATTATTTTTATTCATCAGTTGCGTGTTTTGCATGATTCCCAAAGTTATGACTGATTTGCATTTTGTATTGTCTCTGTCTCTAGAGTATAGGGTTCTTGGGCTAAAGTCTGATGTACTAAGCATTTGCAGGAATAAACAAAGACAAAAGCAAAACTGGTGTAAAAGTAGCTAAGTTAAAAAGTACTACCCAGGAGGTAACTCGGAACTTCAATGCATTAAAATTGAGAGCTTTCCAAGTGAGAGGTTAAAAAACCCTAAAGCCAGCCTTGCTGAATGAATTAATATAAATTAATATGGTATTTTAAAGAGGTGATAAAAAGTTTCATTAAGAAAGAGGGTTTGATAATTCTGGAAATAATTTATATGGGAGTTGTGTAAGAAATGGATACAGAGGTAGCGCAGAAAGTGAGAGTGATAGACTACAATCAGAGCAATGAATACCAAAGTATTGTAGAACTCAATATGAATGCTGTCAGTATTAGGAAATGCCATTTAATACTCTTATTAAATACTAAACTAACTTTGCACTAGGTGGGGTAAAAGGGTAAAAAATATCTGTTATCTTCTCTGGAGAATCTCCTGCAGTGAACTATTGAATAATTCTTAAGCGTTGGTGGGTTTTTTTTGCTGTGGAATTATGTGTAAACTGAATTCATGTTAAGACTTTGAAGGATTATTCTGATCTATGAAACATACTCTGATCTGATTAGATGTTGAGAGCTGGACTAATTTTCACCTCCTTATAATTTCATGGAGATGATGTTTCAGTGACATGTTTAATAATCACCCAAACTCACAGGCTACTGGCCAACCAAAGTGAGGTATTACACTATTAAGTTACAGAGATTCAAAGGTGCTATATGCATATTCTATAAGCTGCTAGATCAGTCTATGTTAATAAGCCATCAAAATGCTATAATTATTATTGTTGTTGTTGTTGTGTTGTTGTTTTTTGTAGAGACCACATAATGTGCTACTTTGTGTCAGGTAGCTGTTGTTGAAGGGATGTATAAATTTCCCCAAATTATGCCCTGAAGGTACATGTAACAGCAGTGCAGTATATTATATGCCTTAAAAATAATACGGGGAAGACCGAAATGAAGGCAGATAGAACAGGATGTGATTGCTGTGTAGAAAGTGTTCTCCAGAAGAAGGGCCTACACAACACTAACCCTTCCCAAGGCAAACTTTACTACTGCATGTAATGACTCTCAGGGAGCAGAATGGTGAGTAGCAACTGAGGCTGGTGAGGGTGAGAGTCTCGCTGGTGCTTTAGGCAGGATCAAGCCTCAGGCTTGTAACGGTACTGTAAGCTGCAGTGTCTCAGATGACTGCTGGGGACTACCGTCACGTTGCTGCACAGGGTGCCGCTGCTGGGGAGGTGGGGCGAAGGGGCTGAAGTCTTTCCATTTAATAAGCTTGTTTGACATCAGAGATTATCAGCTGCCCACTGTCTGTGAAGCATTTCCTCTACTTCAGCAGCCGGGGTGGTGTTTTCCCGGCTTGCTGCAGTGCAATGATTAGATTGCTGACTCCAGCCAGCTAGCGCTGAGATGCTGCAGGCTGAATGATAACTACAACAGACAGAAAGGGTTATTCCCAAAGTGCTCCCGAGAGTCTTGTTGATTTATTTATTAATTTTTCCCCCTCACTGTTCGTTGGTAGGAAGCTTGTAGCAGGTGCAGAATCAACAATCACTCTAGGTCAAGCCACATTAGCCCTAGTGCTAACCTTCTAAAAGATTCAGATTTATGAATTCAATTACAAGAGTTTACAGCCTGTTTAGTTCGGTTGTTGCTGTTGTTATTGTTATTTATTCCTGTCTGTGTTTAGCTGCACTCCAACCCATTTCAGGGTAATTAGGGAGGTTGCTTGTGGTAATTTTTAGGCTGAACAATACAATAACAGGACTGCAACACAAACCTTTCCTTCTGTCCTTCCCCCACCTGACAGCTGTTGCTATGAGCCTATGGTCCCTGCATGTCTCAGTATCCTTACTTTTCTGCAGCTTTGACTGTGTTTTAAAACTTTTTTTTTTCTTTATTGTTTTGTCAAAAAATTCTGATGCTACGCAACAAAGAAAGCATTTGTTTTATCTAATTGTTATCTTGACATTATAAAACCGATCTTACCAGAAAAAAAAAAGGTAAGAACCTCTGTGCTTATTATTTTAAAAGACTGTGGTTTCTTTTATCCATCCAAACTCATAATTTGGTGGCTTAGGACTGACTCATGATTTTCATACCCTTGGGACTGGCAAGAGTCTGTACAAAGGGCAGAGAAACAGATAATCATGTTTGTGATGTGTGCAGAAAAAATCTGTAACCTTTAAGATCTTTAGCAAAATACCCCAGGAGTCCAAGCAAGTTACAGTAAGCAAATTATCTTGGAACAAATTATCTGATATCTAATTGAATTTCCTATCATGGCTCCCATCAGTCTTGTCTGCTGAAGACTACCTGTAGTGTGTTCTGCGCTTCATAACAATTACAGCTGGTGATTAATTGTCAGACATAAAGCAGCTGAAGGAGTATATATGGAGGCATATTATAGAAAATATTGCTAAGTTTTTCTAGTTGCAGGTTTTAATGTTACCAAATAGTCATGTAAACTATTAGTGTTCAAGTCAGAGAACATTTTTAAACTGTCAGGAAAGCTACATTAAGAAAATTTAGGTAATGATGGCTTACTGTTAGGGGAAAAAAACAGTTGGGTCTTTTTTTTTTCCAGTTTTTCAGATATTTATATAGTATAAGCATTTTCCTCACATTGTACTCCCCTTGGAGTATTTCCAAATTGTCACTCTGATGTTTTCTAACTCACTGAGATCTGTTCTTGATGCCACCCTCTGTCTTGGTCAAAATACTCTTTATCTACCTAATGAATTTCACCTGTGTGCTTAGTTCCAACTTTGTGTGAATTAGTTCAGTGAAAACTAGGACTACCTCTGAATTTCTCTCCCAAATTAGAAACAGTGAGTTTAAATTGAAAGGTTGGAGGTGTATAGTCCTTCTCTTTTGCACTTTTTAAATTTATTGGTTTTTTTAAATTTTGAATAAGAGAATAACAATTCCAAAGAACAAGCCAGCTAAACCTTTCTGTGTTTCCTTCCATATTCATATATGACCCTGTGAATTATGAAGCATCTGATGAGAGATTATTTTCTTCTGAGATCTCCTCAGTTGAGTCATGTAACTTGGATATGTCAGACCGATATGCTGACTAATGTGAGAGAAGACTTAGCAGGATGGACAATCCAGTCCTGTAGTGATGTGCCTAAACAGCTCTGAGATTGAAGATGATTCACCTATTGCAGTCCTGGAGAGCTGGCAGCTAGGATATAACCATCTGCTTCCTTTTGCATAGAGATGCACAAAAGTTCAGAGGATTTATTGGGCAAAGCTTTTCTTTAGTCTTCTGGACCTAAACATTTAATGGATGAAACAGTGGAGAGAAAGGCAGTTTAGGACAGGCAAAATACCACATACCATTCTTCTGAAAGGATATGCAGTGTTCATGGAAGAATCATACTCATTTTTAGCTGTTTTGGTAATTAAAACATAAGAGAATGGAATGAAAAAAGTTTTGGAGTGTTTCACCAAATAAGCAGAGAAAAGATGGTGGGACTATACAGTCGTATGTTGCATCCTCTCTTCAGCTTGGGTTTCCCTAGTTCTCTATGGTAGCGTGAAAGTGGCAGTATTGTTGACACAGGCATTTGGTAGTTTAGAGCATCTATACACCAAAAATCCTCAGGTAAAATTAATGTCACTGTTTAAGTTCTTCATCTTCCTGGAGAAATAAACTCCATTTACAGAAAAGCAAAGTCCTTTCTCCTTGGTGTGGTTGTAATGCAGCAGCTGGTGAAGTTTGTGGGGTTGGTTCCATGGTTTCATTCTATGGATTCTGTTGCTAGTATTTATTTAGCTTTACTTTCAAAGGAATAATTGTTCAACAGTAGCTCTCTTAAGCAGAATGTAAACAATCTTCTCATAGTTCTCTGAGAGCACTGTTTTTACATATGGCAATCAGCTTGCACCAGTTATTTGAAAATTTCCATATTTTCAGAATGAGTATGGTTAAAACAGTGTGATTACCCTGACAATCAACACTGCTACTAAGCAATGACTCCAGCGTACCAATCCCTGCACTTTAAGTCAGTTGTAGATCAAATTTTGGTAAGGTTCGTCATACAAAACACAAGTCCAAGAGAGTACACTTTCAAATGCAAGCTTGTGTTTCATTTACAATCAGCTCCCAGACCTCAGATTCAGCTGCAAGTCAATTACCTCTGCTGGATCTCCATTGCAGGTTTGTTGTTTCCTTCTCTTGAAGCACAAGTTAGGTGAACTATCTTAGGTAAAACACCTTAAAAAAAAAAGAAAAAAAAAAAGAAACAAATATTGTTCCATGCACAGCGGTTACAAACAAAAAGGGAGTTTGGGAACTAGTACTAGTGACATAAGATATCTCTTCAACAAAAGATTAGCCATTATCTTCCTCCTAAATCAAAATTCAGCATTATTTCCTGAAGATATTTCTTCACTTTTAAGGCTGATGTATCTTGACATGATGGCAGGTGATGACAGGATTAAGAAGGACTAGTCAAGACAGCCTAACATTTGAATAAATCTTTGACAAGAGAGCCTGGCCCTCCTGCACGCTGATATTGCACAAGCCATCTTGTTGCAAATTAAGTTATGAAATAGCATTTTTGTTACATTTCTGAAAAATGTAACAATAAAAGACAAGCTAGGTATTATTTAGTGCTTCCTCTTAGCAGCTGCTCTTCACGGGGTTTTAGCTGAAACATGTTCATCCTGCTGGCAGGAAAGCAGGGCCTGTTTCTGTGTGGGGGAGATCACAGTTTCACTGTGCTGCTTTCCAGAAATAGCGGGGAAATTCGTCAAGCTTTTCTGTACGTTCTCTCCTTTTCTCCTACATACAAACCCATGCAGTCTTCTGAGGGTAGCAAGTGATGCCAAAACGAGCAGGGTGACGTAATGGTCTGTGGTGCTGGGGTGAGGCGGGAATGACCCTGCATCTTCTTATGGCAGTACACCATCTGCTTCTTACATGGTAGACCTGGTAAGCTGAGCCCAGTCACGATCAAATAGGTATGACCAAATACCACACCATTTATAGGGTATCTGATGGCACATGGATTGCCAGTTGTAAAGGATATCAGGGTCTCTGTCAAGATCTCTGCTTTCTTAGAGCAGAAAAGGTGGAAAATACAGTACGCTTGTTCCTGGGTAGCTGGCACAGGGTACGCTGAACGGAGACAGTGAAGGCTCTAAAAATATGAGGATGATATCTCCTACTGGAAAATATCTCCTCACAGGACTATTTGGAATTCCACCAGTGGGAAATATAATTTAAAATAGAAAGCTACCTGTGTGCAGAAAATTAAGTCTATGTCAAAGATAAGTTAGAAAATATTATGCTCATGTGTGTAGTATGGATGATATTTTCTGTAGGTTTATTTTCAAGTGTATTTTATGGCAAAATAAAATGTGTTTTTTAGTTTTGGTTTGATTTTTTTATTATTATTTTTTTAAAAATTGGGATTAGTTAAATGATGAGGTAATCGTGTATTAAGAGTATCAGACTGGCTTACTTGTCTTAATTTCTGCTGAGATCTAATTACATACTCCCCTGCTGGACTGCTTGAGTGAAGAATTTCCTTGTACAGGGATTTGTGGTTAAGTGTCAAGTAGAATCTAAATCAAAGTAATCATCAGGCTTTTTTTCTACCTAGTTCTCTGCATTAGGCAGAGACTCTGATTTCAGTAAGTGTAAGAGGCTAAACCTTGGGGACCTTCTGTGATCTTCCTCAAAATCTCCACATTAAATGTGTTCTCTGCTCCACATGTGTGTCAAAATGTGTGGAGACAGGTAACACTGCCCAGTCCTGTGTCTCCTCAATAAATACTATGCAGCATAGAGAATTTGAAAAGGGTGAGTTAGCACAGACCGAAGGTAAAGTGTGGTTAGGAACAAGCAAGCACGAGTTTTCTTGTTGTCCCTAAACTCATGGACTTCATTAATCAAGACAATGAGGGTGTGGGGTCTTCTCTTCTAGGAACGTCAGTTTAAGTGGGAGCATTGCATGGAGGCATTACTGGACTTGGAGCAAAAGGTAGTTTGAATGTCTGAGAGCTTCAGGCACATCTGAAGTTAATGTCAGACTGGCCACTTCTCTGAGAATCTAGTGTTTCTCCTCCCTAATCATTATCACAAGCAGTTAAAACAAAACTCCACGGTGTATCATTGTAAGTGGGAGTAAGGGAGACAGATCCTCAGCTGTTATCTAACCCTTGATGAGGTAAGAATTCTGTGTACGGCACGAGCAAGGTCTGAGAGGCGAAGATGTAAGGTGCTCAGGACATGGCCCCTAATATTTTACTGCAACACCTTAGCATATGCATTGCTTTCTAAAATGTATTTCTGTATTTTTAAAAATTACCATAAGAAGATGCAAATTTTATATAGATTTAACTATAAAACATATTATACTTTATTATTTGAATTACTGTGACAGCAGATGTTTTCCATGCCATGGTGGCTGTGCAGATTTTATGTCCTTAACACATACCAAAGTGGCCGTAAATATTTGTACAGCTATGTTGTTGTTCCTATGCAGCTGAGGAATCCAAAGACTGAATTTATTCTTCATTATCTATGGAGACTGTATATGTAATAGTTCACAGCTATATTAGTGGTCCAAACAGCAGCCATATGCAGTGCTGGGTTGTTTGCTAGGTTGTAGATTACTTCAGGATCAATTTATGAAACACAGCTGATTTATCTGACAAGTGCAGACTTATCAACTTCTAAAATTTTTATCAAATATACCTTTGGTGAAGGTACTTTCTCAAAGAAACAACTCCTTCTCTAACCATGGGATTTATGCTTCTATTTGGAGCTTGGTATTTTGGCTCTACTAAATTTGCTCATGGTTTCATGTCGCCACCATTGACCAGAATATCTGAGCAATTTTCAGATGATAACAGATGATGATAAATTCCTGAAAATAGGAGCATTTTTAGGTTATTGCATTCTAAATAGAAGCTTGCTTTACTTTAAATTACTTCTTGGTAGCCTTTTAGGTGAAGTTCCTAAATCCTCAAGGATCCATGTGCTGCAGGCTCACAGCTGTCTACTAGGAGGGCTGGTTAGAGTTTGGCTAAAGTTTGTTTTTGCTGTGCAGGTAGGAGTTAAATATTTGCAAAGTGAAATTATGTAGATCTCAAAAAATTTCCAGTTAAAAGATTATGAGCAAGCTAACTGATTGTAAGACTCTAGGTTTGTCTAACTTCTCTGGAAACTCTGTGTGCCAATAGCTGTATAGTTTTCTTTTGACCTCTCAATGCTTTCATCTTAGTTTCAGCATGAACCCTGACAAGACTAACTCATTTTGTGTTTGCAGTTGCAATGATGCACCCAAAAAACCCCATAACTGAACTTTGTGACAATGTTATCATGTAACAAATCATGCAGGGAATGATGAGATATATGTAACTAAGACATTAGTAAAAAAATAATTACTACTGCCAGAATATTGTTTTCAAATGTTTGCGTACAAGCAGGGGGCTAAAGAAATAGGCCTCGAATGCCAAGAGTTTTTTCCTACCACTCTTCTGGAATAGAAAATAATGACAACTGACCAAACAAACAAAACCCCTGTATTGCGTAAGTCTAAGGTTACCATTAAGGAAGTGCTATTCAGAAATCAGAAAGAAAAGAAAATCCATCTGGAAGAGCTGTGCTGTAAAGGAGATGTGTCTGTAAGCAGAATTTTCAGGGTAAGTTTGTACTTTTGTGTGTTTTTAAGGTAGTATATAGAACAGAAACGAGCAGCACCAGAAAGCTATAATAGTTTCTTACCCTTATGGTAGTTGTGTTAAAAGTCTGAGTCAGAGGTTGTTGCAAACCTGAAATTTTAAACTACTTTCTGTACTGAAGAATTTTGGCAGGTTAGAAATTACCTTAAGATTAGATAAAAGACATGGTCTTTTTTAATAATATTTCCAGCTTAAGGAGAAGATTTTAAATACCTCATAGAATACAACGAAAGAGAAGGTGCAGAATCTCTTTGCTTTCCCAGTTCACTCAGGGGTTACATCTGTACAGTGTCTCAGGTATAACTGTGCATTGTGTAAACAAAGTACATCAGCAAGTCAGCAGTGAACCGTTTCCCACTGACCACAAAATCTGCTAACTTTCAGCTAGATAAGAAAGGATTTGCTTCCTCGAAAAAGACATTTCTTGTTTGCATGAAGCATTGCTTTTAGCCTCTTAATCTTTAGGTGACTCTAGGGAGGCAAAGTGATGTTCTGCGTCAATAACCCTTCACACTAAATATCTATCAAGAGTTGTTCTTTGTACCTGAGGTGTTTGTGCCTGCTACAAATATTCTTTAGCTTTTCTGTCCTTGACTTGAATCTCAAGGTCCTTTGGTTGGCCCTCTGCTCATCTTTGCCCAGATGCAGCTGTTTGGTTGACATTTCCAAAATTACCATTTTGTAACAGTGCTTTTGTGGAGGTGTGTATGTGTATGGTGCTTGACTTCAGACTGTCCTCTGGTATAAGCTCAGGTTTGCTGGATGTGTCATGGAACCATGCTGTTAGTGAAAGTGCTGAGCTCCTGCATGGAATTTTCAAGACGCGTGCTGTGCTACTCAGCAGTGTAAAGTGGATGCACAACTGTGACCAACCACCTGTAGTTGGGGAATATGATGGTAAATGGGGCTGCTCAAGGAGCAGTATGTTCAAGTGAAGAGTAGAAGCATTGCTAGAGGACCAAGAAAATACATGATGATTGTGAAATCCCCCCTATTGGTCTTGGGCATACTTTAGGTTCCCCTTAGGGAACTTCAGAGGCTAGACAGCAGGCAAAATAAAAGAGGTCAGTCACCAAGGTACTTTGGGAGACACTAAACCAGGACAGCATATAAAAAGCCCATACATCTGAAGGAGCTTCTGAAGGCCTTCTGCAGTTCTAGGGAGAGATGTTTTCCCATTTCTGTATGAAAACTACCATGGTATATCTTCATTTCTTAAGATAGCTACATTCTAGTCAGCTTCCATTTTAAGGTACCATGCCTCCACAGTTTTATTCTGGTCTGTTCATATGATAGCTTACGTGAATGAAGCCTTCCTGTCATCTTCTTACCATGACACCATCACTTTTCTTGTTCTTTCTGTCTTGAAAGAGCGTTGGTTTTCAATTCTCCCACTGTAAAAACTGACTTTGTTATGTTTTTGTCTATAGGGTCTAATGAAGATGTGATAGTGCTACCACAGCAAATGCAGATTATTATTAGCTATAATAACAACATCCAGGCATTTGTATTCATTAAATGCTGCAAGAATAAAATAAAGGAAAAAAAATTTAAAGTATTAAAAAAGCAATGTAAAATAATATTTGTTCCTTTTGCTTAAAACACTTTTGATGCTCTCCACATTCATGGAAAGTTACTGTCTTGGATCCATTAGATCATTAGAAAAATTCCTACTTAATTGAGGGCATTCAAATTTTCACTTATCCTTCATCTCAAACAATTGAAAAAGGAAATGTAGTGCAAGTGAAAGAAACAGGATTAAAATGCATACATATTTTCATTTAAGCTTGTTATTAGAGCTAAGGGTTTAGCCATGAGTGGTTGGATTGGAATACTAGCAAAGGGAGCACTTTTGCTTCAGATCCTTTAATGGGCATTGATGCTTGTCAACTAGAAGTCCAGCATGGGAAATTTGTTGTTATGAAAGAAGCCTTTTAAAATAGATCATCTGCAATGGGCTATTTCACAATAGGTAGTTACAGGCAGTATAATGTCAGATGTTAAGGAGTATGCAAAATTGTTGAAATAATAGAAGGAAAACATTCCAGGGATTGATATACAGCCTGTGGGTGAGAGACAAAAGTACATCCTTTAACTGGATGTGACGAGAATACCTTAACAGTCAAATGCTCTACAATGCTTTACACCTTTAATTTATTACTTACACATTCCTCAATGCCTTGTTACTTACTCCATTATAAATAATTAGACAAGCAACACTAATGAAGAGTTAAGTGAATTGATTATGTGTAGGAAGATTTCATTTTGTTGAATGAAAAATGATTCACAAGCAGAAGAGTGATGAACTGGATGGCTGTGAGCTTCATGGTCCTAGTCATATTGCCCCTAAAACAGCTGGAGAGCACACTTTGTGGATGAGTTCTACTTCTGTGTCAGAGCCTTCTATGTCATCTGGGATTTAGATGCTATTTCTCCCGCTTTTTTGGCATGGGATTGGTTTCCAGTGATTCACATCACAGAATCACAGAATC
>VXBW01008457.1:927664-944047 GCA_013400375.1 Thinocorus orbignyianus | reverse complement strand
AATACTCGCAGCTATTAGTCAGCTGTGGAGAAAAGAAAAGGGAGTGGAATCTTACCCATGCCTTTTCCGTAGCACGAAGAAGTAGAAAAGAAGTAGAGATGCCCAGCAAGTATTTGTGTTGACAATACCATGCACTGCAGGTATGAACGGATTTATTTCTTAACTAGTTGGTTTACAATAAATATGTACACATCCAGCTGTCTTCACAAAACTATCTTTTGCAAAATCTAAAGTTGAGGAAGGGCAAAGCAGTGGGTGGTAGTTGAAGACAAGAGCGGTGAATCATATAGCTGCAGTGAGTAGAAGGTTGAACTTTTAATGAGACATATAAATAATTAGTAACACAGCCAATAAGATTTTTTTCCCCCTTCGTTTTATCTTTCTGAAATTGGAGGTGTGTGGTGAGCAGTAAATTATTCTTTTCATTTACTACCATGCTCGATAGTAAATTATCTTTACAATGTTCCCAAACCTACTTAGAAGCTAGAGATGAGTAATAATTGTAGAGGTAAGAAAGAAATATGGGCCAGGAGTGCATTGCTACTTTTGGTTGCCTTCTTCACAATAGGGTTGGTCCACTTTAAATCAACATTATGAAAAGTAAGCCCAAACTTGTTTCATTTTGCACTATATAATCCAAGCCAAACAATGCATAAAACAAAAAAGATTCCTCAGCGTTAAAATATGATTATCTGACAGCAATTGGCTGTAAGGCTGTTGATTTCTATAAGCATTTTGTGATGAGCATAAGTGTATAAATTCGGGGAAGCTTGGGGGTTTTGGTGGTTCACTCATTCTGGCAGTCAATCTGTGCTGGTGCAGATTACACAAAAGGCTGTAGCCTCTAAGGAAGGGACATTATTTTGAAGGAATTATGGAATCCTTCTTAGTCAAGCCTTAGTATTTTATTATCTATTTTAGTGCCAATACTAACTGATACGTTGTGTAAGGGAAGTATTCAAACAATCATTTCCATACACTGAATTACTGTTCCAGTAAGTGTTTGCTTGTTCTAGTTATTTTTATCACATTTTGCTTTTGCAGGATAAGCTGGAACCATTAATGTGACAGTTTCAGATGATTATGCTACAGCGGATGCCAGCACAATTTATTTAAGCTACTTTTTATCTTTTTTTCTTTTACATCTGTTCCATAGCATATGCTTCAAAATATTTATCATACTGCAATATGGAAAGCAGAAGGGTCATTGCTTTTGTTTCGATTCAGCTTCCTACCCCAAAATGTAAAGTCAAATCAAATGGACTTTGGACTGTCATGAACATGTTATATGGATTTTGATCCAGAACTATAACCAGTGTTATAATGAGTAGATTTAAAATGCAGGAGCAATGTTTTAAAGAACAATGATATACATGTAGGACAAAAAATATACATGTAGGACAAAGAAGGGGAAAGCATTCTATATGAATGTAGGCTACCAGTATTTATTTATTTATTATTTTACATAACCCTTTTGAATCCTAAGGTCATGAAAAGATAGTGTAATACTGTAAAAAAGTACCAGTCACTTCTCCATGTGTTTTCGTTCACCTTCCTTGAGTCTGGTCAGAATTATACCTAAACGTTGATGGACCAGTGACAAGGCAGGGAGAAAAGGCTCTCTCCTGGCTGACACTCCTGTTCAGAGCCCTCTCTGAATGAAATTGTCCCCCTGTTGGGGGGGAGGTGGGACAATTCCAACAATCCCTGATAGAATCAGAAGATATGTTCACAGTGATTTCACTGGGTACAGGCTAAAAAGAGCACTGTGGGGAAAGTTTACAATCTATTTATAAAATGGCATGGTAATTCTTTCTTTTTTATCATGAAACCATTCTTTATTCATGCTGTCATTCTGTTTGCTTTGACTACCACTGAATTTTACACATAGCTTTTCAATGATCTTTCCCTAATTGCACTAATTTCTTTTTTATATTTTTTTTTTCCGATTAAGTTAGTTTGTAGCCTACCAGTGAGTATATGTGAATTAAAAGAAATTATAAAAGTAAGGAAAAAAGGAGAGATTCTAAAGGGTAGAGAGTGAGTGTAAGTAAGAAGAAAAATATTCATGATTTTTCCTGAGTAATAATGCTGAAAAGAACATGAAATAACAAAAAGATGTTCTGTTGACCAAAATTAGATGTAGATGACATCAGTCCTCTCTAGGATGTTAATGGATTAAAGACAAACTGAAGAGCATAAACAGATCATCTGTGACAGCACTTCAAATTATTTTCCACTAAAAAAATTAAGACTTTTAAAGCTATATTATGAGTGGTGAACAAAATAGATTAGAATCCTTTAGTATTATGTATATTTTGCATGAGCAAATTTTGTGGTTTTGGTTTCTAGTACAATTTTCTTGTGGCTGTGCTACAGCGCCTGCCATTTTTCATTGGAAATATTTCTAAGACCAAAGATTTAAAAAAAAAAAAAAAAAAGGAGAGCAGTTGTTCCAACAGAATATTCCAAGCAGACATTAGAAAATTAAAGACTGCAGCTTGATTTGTTAACTTAATGACTGTTTCCCCCATCCCTTTCTAGCTATCATAGAAGTATGTCTAGCATGTACTGTTTTTTTCANACTGTTTCCCCCATCCCTTTCTAGATATCCTAGAAGTATGTACTGTTTTTTTCGTAACTTGAAAATGCACAAAAAATTCTTACTTTAGATTAAAACAGGGAATAATCTTTAATATCTTGGTAGATTTTGTGGGAAGAGAAAACTGTTTTCAGTTTTTTGGAAAGAAATATATAATAATATAGGTTTCCTATAACCTATGGGATGAAAGTCAACTGACTTGCAGGACCAGGTCATGCTCACAGGGTGAAAGTAGTAATGTTAACTACGTTTCACTTTGGCAATTCATGACTTAAGTGTGCAACTTTAGTCTTTTGCTTTAGCTCAGCGGAATATAAAATCAAATAATGTAGAATTTTAGAATGAACTAAAATTTAAAATCAGAGCCATAGGTGTTAGGCAGAAAATGACAGCAAGAGAAAACCAGAAGTGAGCAGGATTTGGAAAATCTTTCTATTACTGTCCTTCCACTCTGACTGTAAGCAGAGCTTCAAATGGCTGACAAATGGCTGTAGTTGCAGCACCCTTATGATTGCATTAGTATTCTGTACTCAGGTTCAGCATAAAAGCCAAACGACGTTCAATCAGTTGCATTCATATCTTTCGTCACAGGTAGTACATGAATGAATGTGTGTAATACATTTTTTTTTGCTCCAAATACTGAAAAAAAAAAATAAAAAATGAACTAAGATGGATGCTGGATAATCAGCAGTATTGTTCAAATACTTTCCATGGAGAAAGTGAGAAATTATATTTTAATCTTTGAACTCCATCACATTCACGGTAAGTATCAGATAAACATTTCTGACACAAATCCAAATTTGTTTGAACAGTTATATTGCTCCTAAAAGCAGCTTGAGACACTCTTTTCCATGAGTACTCACAGAACAACTTGCCTACTGCTTCAAATATATGTAATTCCCCCTTGGAGAGTTTAAGCAATGTTTTAGTCTTTGCACAGGCCGGTGGTGTCTGTACTATGGATCTTCAAAGGCAAGCAATTTCCTTCTGAGTGAGTAGCACAATTTCTTATACCACTAGCTTCTGTGGTCAAAACTAGCTTTAAGCAAAGCCATACGTGTGGATGACTGTGTGCTAAGTTTCCACTTCAAGCGGTATTTACTTTTTGCATGGGAAATGTTAAATAATACATAGATAGGCTCACTGCATGTTTCTCACATCCGGAGTGTCTGGTATTTTGCTTCAGGGAATGTTTTCTTCCCAACTCATCTTTCTTTAGTACACTATATTGACTTCTTTGGTATACTATATTGACTCTGTTAGTATACTATTTTATTATAATATATGATTTCAAACATTTTAAATTATAATTTTAACTATTTGGCCATGAAATAATGCTCTGGAAATTGAGTCAGTGGCGTTCAGTCTCCTTTTGGAACCTTTCTTTTCATAATATAATCAACCTGTCATAAAAAATGCCAAAACTCTTCTGAAAATAAACATTACAGTGATTCCCACGGAAGGAGGCAGATTTGTACTGGCTTCTCCCTGTGAAAGAGAAACAGATGAAATGAGAAGAGGAGAAGATGTAAAGACCATTACAAAAAGAAGAGGGAGGCTGTTGACGCCAGGGACGTGCTGGGGTTACTGACACACAGGTTTTTCTCTTCTTTGGATGGCAAGTCGCTTCTAAGACACTCTATGCTTCAGCTGAAATGGCAAATACTGGCAGACTTTAGTCATAAAGGTTGACATGATTG
Organism: Thinocorus orbignyianus; assembly: GCA_013400375.1. NCBI lineage: Eukaryota > Metazoa > Chordata > Aves > Ciconiiformes > Thinocoridae > Thinocorus > Thinocorus orbignyianus. The sequence continues at coordinate 939,745 of VXBW01008457.1, read as the reverse complement.
GGATTTTATCCACAGATTCAGAGATGACCTCAGAGAGGTTTAATTACCTTTGGTTCTATATACACCTTTTTATTTTAAAATAATATTATTACTGCTTTTCAACATACAAAATGTAGTGTGATTTCCCAGTTCTGGTAGTAGTAATGTTGGTTGACATCAGAGAATAAACTTTTGTCAAACCTAAGGATCCAGTAGGACAGAAAAAGAAAAATCTTATACCCAAAAAACAATTTCCTTCCAAGCTTTGGCCAGGAGATGAATGGTCAATTGAAGCGAGTCTGGAAATTGTCCAGTCACTAAATCCTCCTCTCCTGTTCAGTTTCATCAATGCCTGTTGTGATTTGAGAAAACCCTTTAACAATTTATTGTCGTGCAGAAAATTATTCTATCACCCAATGACCCCTCCCCACCCAGGAAAGGGGAATCGGGGAATGCAGAGACACAGGAGGGTTGAAATGTAAATAGATTTAATAGAATAAGACTAAATAATTAACAATAATACTAAAGAACCAGTATTAATCCCAATACTGATATAAGATATTCAAGATTTATACTCAACCACTTATATCAGGAGGAAGCTATGCGTTCCCAGCAGTGGACAACAAATGTCGGACACTGCGAGTGCAATGGCTTTGGGCAGAAAGGAAGTCCTCAGGGGTCCGGCACGGGGACAAGGAGTTGTCCTGACCACAGTCATCAAGGGAAGGAGCACTAAGCAGCAAACTTTTCTAATTTATATTGAATGTGACGTTCATGGTATGAAATAATCCTGTTGGCCAACTTGGGTCAAAGACCCAGGCCTTGCTCCTCTTCATCCCTGCACCTGGCAAGGCTCGAAAACACTGAGACCTTGAATCTCACAGAGCCTGGCTGGCCATAAAGTAAATATTTTCATGAATTCAGACACTAGAGTCTTCTAAAGGTGCAATTTTCCTCAGCATTAGAAGACAAGTTAGCCCTGTGCCTCTCAACCCAAGACAGGTTCTCAGTACCAGTTGGCCCAGAACGGCAGGATCAAAACTGTGAGACAGGATTGTCTGCACCCAGTGAACCAAATCCACTCTACAGGCATTCTGAGAGGATTTATCTTGGACCAGTAACAGCTGATCCCACGGTGTGAGAACCCATTAACGTATTAATTGGAAAATAGGAAACACACCTTCTTTTTAATTTGACTGACAGTAATCCAATTCATGAGACGGTTCTACCATACAAATACATTGTGGTTAGAATAAACAGGATCCATTTCAAAAGCTCATTCGTTATTCAAAGTAAAATACTAGTGCAGATGTATCCTGAGAGCCTCTTGACCTGTGAGTATCTTAGTTCTTCTGCGTTATTTCAGAAAAAAAAAAAAAAAGAAAAAAGAAAACCGAGAAGAAAAAAAAAAGACTAAATTAATTGCAAATCTATGTTATTTGCTACTGAAGACTTGTAAAAAAAAATATCTGGAAACAGTAAATAGTTTTCACAAGGGGAAAAATTGTTTTTCACAAAAAGTTGTGCTGTGCAATAGTAGGTTGATGTTGTAAAATACGTGCCATTGAAGTAATCATAAACAAAACGTAGACACACTAACATTTCAACCTTTCCACTGAAAAAAAATTTCAAAACCCCCAATTCTCATTGATATACTGACTAAGTTCTTTATTTCACTAATTGCCCAAAGGGAAAAGTTTAACAAAAATCTTACCTGCAGCATATAAACCACAAAAATTGTCAGTGTCACCAGACTTAAGTCACAAGTCTGTGATCCCTTTATTATTAATTCATATAATCTGTTCTTTGAATCTTGCAATAATAAATACTTGGAGAACTCAGAACCTAATATTTTAAATATTAGAAATACTGAAGGTTCTTTATCAGTGATCCAGTTTCTAAATTTAGTTCAGAAGCCGTTGTTGCCTCACCGAAGACATCGATTACTTTGCAGACAGAGTCATGTGGTTCCTGGAGATACCTCTTGCATTACAGCAACACATCCATTTGCTATACCCCGAGGGGGACCTATTAATTTTCAAAGCATCTGCTGATTTATTCTAGAGTAAAGAACCTTTGGTTTGTGAATTCAGCCCTCCATAACTATTGCCAGATCTGACTTGACATTATTGATGCCCCAGAATAGTCTAATGACATACCCTGCCCTTGAAAGTGAGCGAAAATCGAACTCTGAGCAATAGCACCTTTCACCTATGATGAGTTTCAGGGCTTGCATGAGTGTAGGGTGACCCAAAAGTGGGGTTTGAGAGCAAGGTCACCTTTTTTCAAGCATACCCAATAGCTCAGGCAAACAGCACATAAGGTGTTGCCTCTGTTTAGCACAAACCTTGTACTTGCACAGCAACATAAGGACATGTCAGGCCTTGTCTCAACACAACTTGGCCTCAGCTTGTTTTAGATTGGTTTCAGCCATAAATTGCCAGTGGTTAGATGCCTCTTGTCTAGCATTTCCTGCATTTAACAGCCAAGCTGTCTAATGCAGAGATGACTAACCTCTGACTTGTTCTAAGTTTCAGCTTAGCTTTGTGTTTTTGTGTAGTTGGTACCCTACAAAACTACGCCATGTTCAGTAAAGATAAGTAACCATTGCATAACTCAAGTTACAGACAGATCAGTGTTAGCGTCAGACCTCTTGAGAATGTTTGAAAGTCTTGCTAAGTGAAGCAAAGCGGAAGAACACCCCTACACACAAACGCACACTCCCATTGGCAGTGTAGTCCTCCTGGTGAATATGGCTCACCCAGCACCCATTGGGAGAAGACGATCTCTCAGCTTCAACCTATGCCTTTTCTGAGGGTACGAGACTAGCAGCAGAGAAGAGGGGCAGATGCTAGGAAGTCTGATTATAACTGCATTTTCATTAATAATTAGCAAAAATTGGCTAATGTGGATATTGCCGCAAATGTTGGTGTCATATTTAATAGTGGTTGCTGCTTGTTGTATTCTGATTAGGCCATTTAAACATTACTCAGAATAACCGTAGGTTCCTGCTCTGTGTATAAGGTCTTGTTTCTCTCTTATCATATTAAAATTTGTAGCGTAACACAGAGCTTGTAGGGAAACACAACAACAAAATATATTTGCAAATATGTTTTAAAATGGTAGTAATAAACAAATCTATCACTTTTTATTTTTTAAAGCAATTGTACTTCAAGTGTAGGGACTATAATGCTTGATACTGGAATAATTTTCATATTAACAGGCAAGATTAAATGATTCAACAGATATGGACAATGTAATTAAATAAAGGTCTCGTTTTTATACCTTTATAATGATATTTCAGCTTGCAGGAAATGCATGTTGTATTATCAAGCTCAATCTTTCATTAATGAAATAAATGAAATCTTTAAATAATTTCTGTTTAAAACACTTTAAGAAATATTAAACATTCTTTTTGTCAATATTCATAATTCACTAGCTCAAAAAAAGGAGTCAAGATCTGATTAACTTGTGTTAAATTTCTAAAATGGAAAACGTTTTATAAAAATAAACACACTGGTAAAAAACCCAGTTGAGTTCCTATTAATAAAGTCTGAGATGGCCTGAGTAGGTTTAAAATCCCTTTTGGAAGATACTAGGAAGACATAGGAAATTCAGTATTCATGAGTTACATTTAATAAAATAATATTAATATCATTCTTAAGAAAACCTCTTCTGTGTTCCAATATATTTGTATAAATGTGCATGCATACATCTACATCTGAGAAAGAAAAGGAGTAATCATTTTAAAAATTATTTTTTGCAAATACACCAGGGAATGTTTGCTGAAACTAGCAGGAAGCTTACTAAATTGACAAGTTTAAACCAAATAACATGGCATTGTATTAGCATATTAAAAATATCATATATAGCTTTGCAACTGAAGGGCAGACAGAACTATTAAAAAATTACAGCTAAATGGTAAGATAATTAGCTGATTATTCCATCAGGATGCCAACAGTTTAGACTGGAATCTGTTTAGCATATGATGTCTAGTGACTAACTGCAAAGATGTGATATAATTTCTTTCAACTCAGAAATAGGCAACAAATTTAAATCTGCCCTGGGATTATTTACGTCTGCTATAAAATTACAGCTTAATTGCCTAAGGCATTTCTGGTGATATAAACTTTTAAATATCATATAACTCTTATGTATTAATAAATTGGAGATGAAAAAATTGAAGATTGAACCCTACTTTTTCCTGAGCACCCAGAATTGTTTGGGGCTAGAAATAAATATGAGCACACAGCCATTGCAATCCTGTCTTGTAAGGAGTTTAAAGAAATTGTGCACCTTTTAACTGCCTTTTAAAGTCTTTGAAAGTCAGTGATCTCTCCAAAAACTGAGGCTGGAACTGACGTGGTTTTGCTCCTTTGACTGTTGCCCGTTGTTTACATATATAAAAGAGAAACTATGATTAATTTCCAAGTGTGTAAAGCCAAATGAGGTCAGTTTTTCTAGTCCTCTGAACTGTGAAATGGGAGTGCATTAAGTTTTCCTAAGGCTGTAGGTAGACAAAAACATCTCAATCTTCAGGATATTAAACTAAGTGGCTACACTGAGAAACAAGCAAAATCTAAGTCCTGCCAGTAACCTAAACTCTCTGCAGTTGTATGAAATTAATTTTTTGAGATCAACTCAAGTAGGCTCATGTTGTCAATGCTTATCATAAGCTCCAAAGTGAAAAAAAAACTTTCATAGAGCCACTGCTACCATAAGGAAAGAAAAAAATCTTCAGAAGATCTCGTGAATATGTTTATCCTGCTATAGAAAAGTATCTAAGAAAGATTCAGGATGATTTTATATTTTCCAGCAGAGTTGGTTCTGCTCAATATAGTATTCTCTGTCTATCCACAAGGATTTTGGGGAAGTCAGAGAGAAGAATAGAACATAGGAAAGAAAACAAGAAAGGAAGCATTCTGCCACCTTTGTTCCATAGATAAAAACAACAACAACAAAAGTCGTTCTTGAAAAATTTAGGAAAGATGCCTAATGCTCACACACACTAAATTCAAGAGAAGCTCGTGTAGTATATTCTCCATACTGAGAGCAATGTAAGCAATTCCCCCTTCTACCTTGCCATCTGAAAAAAAAGAGCGAAGAGGGGCTTTCTCTGAGTAGGACCTAGAATTCACAGCTTGAATAGGTTATTGCAGAACATATAGTCTTACCCCCTAACAGTAATAATGGTCATCCTTTTTAATTTTTTAAAATGTTTAAAAATTTTTAATTTTTTTAAAATTTTTTACTGAATCTGGGAAACAGCATACCTGTAAAGTGTGATGTGTACCATATCAACTCATGTTTTTTAACTACTTTAATTGATATCTTATTTCTATGTTGCACTAAACTGGGTATAATGACCAAATACTTCATTTTACATTATCTTAGTAAATTTGGAAATCATTGCCTTTTTAGGTAGCTTTGTAAGTATCTGTACAGTAAGTAATAGAAGTATAACTTTTCAAACCCCAATTTGACAAGTCAAATAACTTGAAATGTGCAAGTGCTTGTTTTTCCTTCCTTATAATTGCTTTGTGTTACCCCTTTGAGGTCTTTCCACTGTACACATATCTTTTGTGAAACGTGATTCCCAAGCCTGGAATAATAATTTCATAGCAATGCTCTCAATGCTATCTGTAAAGGCAGAATAGCTTTTCTTTCTTATTTCTAATGGATATGCCCCTTTTTATTTATCCAAGAAGCGCATCATGCCTTTTTATTGGAACACTGCATGCAAAGGTCATGTAAAGATGATTATTCAGGATGACCTCCTAACTCTTTTTCTGAATCACTGCTCTGCCATCTGGTAGATGCTCCAGATAAATGTCCTTGTACTTGACTCTAGTTATTTTTGACTAAGAATTATTAAGATTTGCTGGATAGTTTGTGTATTTTTAAATTCTTGGAGAAGAACATTTTATGTATCCCACAGGTTACTTTATAGAACAATACATTATAAAATGTACCTGATATGTTAAATAATTAAATTTTATAAATTGCATTCAGGCTGTATAGGTTGTAAACTTCTAAGAAGTTAGTGTAATTTATTTACTTGTTTTAATATATTCCACATCAGTTGGCAACATATCAGTGTAGTGGTGTCAATAAATGACTTGCTTTCTAAGTAATTTGATTGCGAATATTGGAAATAATTCTATCTGTCAATGCAGTTAAACACATGAAACAAAATCAAATTAAAATAATATTACATTAGGGTGCACTGGTATGATCTTTCACTTGTGTTTTCAATATCCTGATTTTCTGTTAATATTATCAACTTAATGTACCAATATAGCTCAGATCCTTGTGAGTATAACCAGAATGTCAGCTTATGTAGAAAAACATTTATTTTTCAAATTAATACCACAGTAGAAGTGGTTCTAAGTCACAGCTTTTTGATCTGGATTTCAAACATAAATTTTGAGGATGACAGATTTTTTAATTTGCTCTGTCATTAAGGGTGGGCAGCTGGACATGAAATCCAACTCTGGATCTAGGAGACTGGCTACCTACCCAAAAACTTGGGAGTGTTCTTCAGCGGAAATTGAAGAAGTCGATTGAAGAAGTCAGAGTTGCTATAGGTTTGTCTTTCCCTTCCTGTAACCACTGGGCAGCAAAATAGTTCGGGAGGTGGTGAAAGGAATATAACTACACATTACTTGTTTTAAACTTACAAACTACTTTCATCAAATTTAAGGCAATGCCAAACTTAACATTCTTTTCCCCTTCCTACTCTCAACACTTCACTTCTTTGCAGGAAAACTTTAAGTAAAATATGTTAACTGTCTCACTGCTGTCCTCGAGTAATCTTTATCCTCATACCATTTTTTATCATATTGGACTACAAAATAAAAGGCACAAGGGGTAAAATAATTATAGAATTACATGAATTTTAGCCACATTAATCCAATGTTCTAGCTACTCCTACTTTTGCAGTTTAGTAGTGAATGTAAATTAAATGAAAAATAAGAGAGAAACATATTTCCCTTCTGAAAATATTGAAATTTTACATTTCAGATGATACTCAGGAAAAGTTAAATGGCAGTCAATCTTCTCTTTTGGCTTAATACAAATTTTCTTACCAATAGCCAGAAATTAAACATTTTCTGTATGATGAGGCAAATCTAAGGTATAATGATGTTCCTAAACCTGATAACTGGAAAGGTGTTTATGTTAGAACAAAAAAGACTGAATTACTAAGTGGGACAATAGAGAATAAGTAGCCTTTTGAGTTGGAAAAAAACCTGAATTGCAAGTGCAGAATTTATTTTCCTCCTTACACATACCTAAAAACCCAGTAAAAATAGATTCTTACATTAAAGAATACTGTTTCAGATGAGCTATGTTTAGCCACCAGTTTGAAATATCTCAGATGTTGTAACTGTCGTTGGTCTTTTCTGTTCCCTTTTATTTTTTATGACCATCTTAAAGCCTTCATTTCTTCAGTGGCCACCCAGTTAAAGTGTCTTAAACTTGTTACAAGGCATGAAATGTTTTTCTGAGGCTTGTTGAGTAGGTGGCAATGACTATTCTTTGGACTGTGGTGGAATAGACATGACTGCCTGTGATTACAATGATTGGACTTGACCAAGGAAGTCTTTCCTAGCCCTGTGGCTAGATATAAGAAGTGCATTTAAGTATTGGACCATCACTTTTTCATATGCTATTCTTTACACTCAATCTTCTACACTGAAAAAATTCTATCTGAAACCTTGCCCTTTTCACATCAATGATTCGGTAAACTTCAGCCACAAAACAAATGTGGTGAAAATAATAAAAAATACAGAATCCTGTTTTGTTAGATTCCATTCTAAAATGTCTGACCTAAGTGTTTGACAGATCATCTTGATGGTTAATACTGTCCATGCTGACTTCATGCTAATCAGTAAAAAACCCATGCAAATATCCTTTATATAGGCACAGTTTTTAAATAATACAGGCGGAAGAAAAAAACCACAAAAATATTATGAAAATTCACAACACTGTATTCTTTGATTTACATAGTAAGTACTATATTTGTGCACCTGTTAAGCAAATTATATGTAGGGGTGAAAAAAAAAAAAAAAAGTAATATCCCCACCTAATTTTAAAACCACTTTCAAATATTTGCTTCAGGCTTTCCTGAAGCTCCCCAAAAGCTCCCTTTTCTCTGCTGCAACTATTTCTTTGAACTCTCTGATACTTCCTAGCACATCAGCCACTTCAGTGGAAAACCTTATCACATACTATTTTCCCATTTCGTTTTCTGTTGTCAGATAGTAAAGGAGAAATACAGCAAGTGGTGCGATGAGTTGAAGTCCGTTTTCCTCCCTTTTCTTTCCCTTAATATAGAAGTATGAGCAAATACGTCAGCAAAACCAAAACCAAACCAGAAGAAAAATATTTCTGTGGGAATGGAAGAATGCACCATTAATATTTTTAGTATTTCAGGGTTTTTTAGTTAGATACCTTCAGTATAACACTGTTATGTTTTTTGCTAATTTAGGCAACTGAAATTATCACACTGCAGTACATTCCCTTTGATCTGAAAGATTTGCTGCTATATGTTATCACATGGATAGTGGGAAATATACTTTGCAAGATAAAAAGAAAGTGTGCTTTTTTTATGATCAATATAGGACTATGCATTGTGATTTTACATGGACTTTATATCAGGTGAGAAACGCACTGTAATTTGAACTTCTTTTTCCTTATTTCCCGTCTTTCTTCTTTCCCTTCTTCCTTGCAGTGCAAGGCATCCATTAAAATAACAAGCCTGTGTTCACAGAAAGAAAGTTGTGATGGAAATTTTGCTAATTCATTCAGTGAGAGTTGTATCTAACTAACTCTTCCTGCACCTTGCTAAACCTTGCTAAAGACCTTGCTAAAAAATTCTACAAGTTGTTAAGGTGGGGAAGATACGGGTGTAGTCATATGCTAACAATTAGGTATACGCTTAGAATTAGGTACATTATAGGTATATTAGGTATATGCTTTCACACTTTGTACTCAAAAAGCACATTTTAATTGTTAACATCTTTATTTCTGCAGCCTCATCTTTTTTGTATTTCAGGTAGTCATTTTTTCGGACTCATCTTTTAAATTAAACCATGTGTCTTCAATCATACTAGCTGGTTAATTATCTGTCTACAGCTTATGATTTTAAGTATTTTGACAGCTAAAAATAATTGTGAGCATTTCATAAATTTATCACTGCTTTTCAGCAGCATAAGTGCATTTCAATTAGCTTTCTATGGAAGTGCTGAATTGCAAATCCTTTTCAAATTAAAGGGAATGTTCTATCATTTCAGTTCATTCTAAGGTGATAATTTCATCGATTTGACTTAATACACATGTAAGCCTGAGTGTATTTGCATATAGAATGCCACAGGGCCTAAAGGCCCTAATGCAAACAATTAGTTCAGTGTTTTTATCTTCTGGTAGCACAGGGCTTCCATATAACAAGCTATTTTGGCAACCTCATAGTTCAGTATGCGTTGTACAAAGGAGAAGGCTGTATTTCCTCTGTGGTTACGCACTGAAAAAAAAAAAGGCTTTTGGATTTTGTCCATGCGCTCAGTGCTGCTGCCCAGTTGTTGATACTGCACATCCTGGGATAACCAACAGGAGCGTGTCATTGACACTGCGGATGGCTTCCAGTTAAATCCCTTCATTTGGATTTTATTAGAGTGGTACTGAAAATGGGAGAGTGGTGTGGTTTTAGGAGCATTACTGCCTGGATTTTTAGCCACAGAGCTGATATTAACCCTAATGGGAATGGTAAATCCCTCGCATTTTGTTACAAATACTCTTTAGTGATTTCCAGTGGCTGCTACGCACGTTTAATATCCATTCACTCTGTTTATTTTCAGATTACTGTGGTTTGGGGTCTGACATTGATACACAGGGCGCGAACAGGCTCTACAAACAGCGAACACTCTCCACTTCATCAGAGCTTTGCGGTGAAGGCCAGCCCTGCTCCTCCAGGATGCATCTGAGCTGGATGCATCTGTTCCACCTTTCATTTCTCTGACCACATGTGAGGGAGAGACTTGGACAGGTTTTGGAAGCACAAACCACTTGATGGGTGCCATAAAGAAGTCATGGGGTGGTGGAGGGGAAGGGAAAGCTTAGGCTGAAAACATGAGCAAGAGATACCAAGCACTTCACAGAATCAAAGAATTGTCAGGGTTGGAAGGGACCTCTAGAGATCATCCAGTCCAACTCCTCTGCTGAAGCAGGATTGCCCAGAGCACATCACTCAGGACTGCATCCAGGTGGGGCTTGAAGGTCTCCAGAGAAGGGGACTCCACACCCTCCCTGGGCAGCCTCTTCCAGGGCTCTGCCACCCTCACTAAAGAAGTTTTTCCTCATTATTTGAATGGAACTTCCTATGTTCCAGCTTACCCCTTGTCCTGTCACTGGGAACCACTGAAAAGAGTCTGGCTCCATCCTCCTTCAACCCAACCTTCAGGTACTTATAAATAAAGTCTCCCCTCAGCCTTCTCTTCTCCAGGCTAAAGAGTCCCAGTTCTCCCAGCCTTTCCTCACAAGGGAGATGCTCCGATCCTTTAATTGCCTCTGTTGCCCTACGCTGGACTCTCCCCAGTAGTTCCCTGTGCTGATAGGAGTAGAGTCTACAGAAACATTTCTGTTAATTATATTCAGCTGACATCTGGAATCTGTTTTTAGCACAAAGATGCATTTCTTGCATGACCTTGGAAAAGATATCTAGGATAAAATTGTTGCCATATTGAAGCTGCCTGTAAACCAGCCATTCATTTTGACGCAGTGTGCTGGGAATGTTGCATCCTGCCTTGCTTAGCTCATATGCATAATTCCGGTGGGCAAAGCAGTGTTGATACGGCACTAATGTAGTATTATAAATGTTGACAAATGAAATAGCTTTAGCTGGTAAGCAGAAGCTCAGAGTGACTCTAATGTTTTTGTTGGTTCCGTAATAGCTGACACTTCCCCGATACTCTTTCCTCGAAAGCCCCAGTATGAATCCAATATTACTAAATTAAAATAATTGTCTGTAACTGAGCCATTTTGGCATGTGGGATAATACAATCTGTATGTAGAATGCAGGCAAATTAAAAAACGTTTTGTACCTGTAAGGTTTGCTCAGCGGCATTTCCGTAGTGGAGTTCTCCACATTGTTGCAATCACAAACGATTATCTCTACCAGTCCAGAGAGAGAACCAGCTGGCTGAGAAAGCATGTGGAGCTTCATGGCAAAAAAACCCCATAACTTGCCAAAATGCACAAAATCCTTAGTAGACACTAGAGGGGAACAATAAAAACAGATAGAAGGTTCAAAGGGATGGATAGCAACAAAATAAATGGGTGAGCTTGATGGTGTCAGTGAAAATACTGACTGTATCTTTAATACAACAGAGAGAAAAAGAGAGGTAGCTGCCTGACAGCATCCCTACGATGCAATCCTATCCCCAGTGGCATGTCCCTGAAGTCATGATTCCTGGTGTCCTTGTATCACATGCCAGTTCAGGGAGCCCACAAAAGAAGTTGTTCCTTGCTGTACTAAGGTAGGTAGATAAAGATAAGGTACAATGTTGAATAGTGTCTTTTACAACTATGAAAATAATATAATATTTTACTTTTCTTTGGAAAGAAGTCAGAGGCAAATGCAGTACTCTGTATCAGATTTCCCTACTGAAAGCAGCCCTGTAGTCTGCTTGTCTGCTTTTCTGCATAAAGCTCATAACATCCTTTCTTTTTCTCTCTGCTTTGAAAAATTCATTCATTCTGTGAAAACCTGCTGGAGAAAGCAGGCTTTCATACAGCCAGACTGTGATTTCTACCAGATACAAGTGTTAGCTCTAGAATAAAAGAGCACAATTTCCCATTTTGAGCAAGACAGTCATAGAAAAATAAGCAGACACAGCCATCAATCACAATTTTGAATCCCTGAAAATTAAACCATGCAGTAATTTGTGTCTCAACCTTAATCCAAAGTTGGGGATTTGATTCCATTTCTGTTTCCTAAACATCATTTTTGACCTTTTTGACAGTGGCAGTAAGTCTAGCTGCTTCTGCTGCTGTGAACCTACTGCTTTTTGCAATGAGAAACCCATGGGGGAAAAAAAAGATAAA
>VXBW01008457.1:859039-927615 GCA_013400375.1 Thinocorus orbignyianus | reverse complement strand
TTTTTTTTTTTTTTTTTTTTTTTTTTTTTTTTTTTTTTTTCCTTTTTTTTTTTTTTTTCCCTAGGATGATACATAGTGATAACTAATCATACTTTTCTTTTTTCAGCTATTCCCACAAATAACCACATTTTAAAATTTTTTAAAATAGTAGCACGGTAGAATTAAGTTAAGCAGTAAATTTTAAATAAAGGAATGTGAATATTATCCTACCCGCTAGAGAGAACATCTGTGCACAGTTTATTTAGAAGGTCAAATGCTGAGTTAAATACTGTGAAGGACTGCTTATATCATGCTAGCTAGTCACATGTGCATCTAAACAAGTAGGAATAATCAAATCTCATGCTTTAACAAGCAGACTACATATCAAGGTTGGGAAATAATTTTACAGGGGAAACATTCAATTTGCTACAGTAGGTACCAAATGAAACCATCACGTGCAAGCAATATGAACTTGGGTTTATTTCTTCAGTAAACCTATTTTCAGCTTCATCAGTTTGCAGTCAGCAGCTTGGTCAGTCTTACCATTTGTTTAAAATCAAAAGCTACACAGCAAAGTAATTTAGAGACTAGGTATTTCTTCCAGTTTCTTACCAATTCTTTGCTTGGACATCAAATTGGAGAGTGCAAGAAGTACATCGGTGTTGGCATCAAGGGTGTGTTTTCTGCAGCACTTGCTAAATGTTACAGAGATGGTGAATTAAAGGCAGTTGTGGAAGTACTGGTATCTGCTGAACTACTGCCAGGTGCCATCAGTTAGCACTGATTTCAGCCTATCAAGGAGGAGGTCCAGCAGTGTGGTAGGGTAGGAATCTGCAGGAGTACCCATTCAGGTTGGATGGAGTGCTTGTGGGAGGGCATGATTCTGCTGCACAGGACAACCTCCTTCACAAAACTGTAGCTACAAAATAGAGCTGCCTCCACAGTTTCCAAGCATAGGCTATGCTGTACTGAAATTTTCAGGGATTTTTTTGTTGTTGGAATATTTTGGGGAGAGTTTGGGGGCTTGGGTTTCATTTTTTCTGTGGGTTTTTTTTTCATTTGGTTGTTTTGTCGGATTTTTTTACTCCAGCTTTCTCAGCTTCATCAGGAGCTGGGAATATTTGCTGGGACTTTCTAGGGGGAAAAAGTAAGGGATACTTTGTTTTTTTTAAACCGACATTTATATCTTCAAAATTGCCCAGTCAAAGTGAAATAAAGGCAAGAAACTGGAAGAAAATTGTTTTCCTGCTTATGCTCAGTCGTGATGATTTTCAACCCACCTTGTACTTCTGTTATTGTAAAGCGCTTGGAACCATAGTTTCCTGTATCTTTAAAAAGAAAAGAGGTTTAAATGCATGAAATGCTTCCTGATTATTATGGCGATACTCACTGCATTTAAGAGACACCTCTGCCATAGTCAGTCAGAAAAGATAGCTCCAGAAGGCTATCCATCTATATCCTCAAATAAGTTCATCATGGAATATGAAATGTGTGATTTGTGCATCTCTCTGCCTGAAGAGGGGAAAAAAAGCCAATGAGAAATTTGAAGGCTTTTGTGAAAACATCTCTCCCAGGCATCTCTCTGCAGTTACTGCTGTAGAAAGTCTACAAACATAAATACTGGGAAAATGTTCAGGAGTAACCAGATGTTCTTTATTCAGCTGGCTATTGGTTTCTTGTTTGCAGTTTATCAGTGTGAGATTCCTGAAAGAAGATGATGTTATAAAAGTTTAAATGATGGCTTCATCTTTGAGAAATCGAGGACAAAGTGTGATATGCTAGGTTACAAGGCTTTCACTGCTCTGAGGCCTGTGTACAGCTTAATAAATGGAATACTGTTCATATATTATTATTTGTAATATAATCTAACCACATTATTTATACTGGTTATTAATATATAATTAATGGAAGGTCATATTAAGTGCATTAATGAAACATGTATGTGTGTCTGTGTATAGCTATGTAATTCCACTTCCAAAAAAAGTATGTGATTAGTGTAATTAGTATTTGCTGCTGCTGCAGTTAAAGCCAGTGATTTGCTTACTTATCTGCCTATGATGCCTCTACCTATTTCTCATCCAACAGCATATTGGAAAGCTGTTCAAATCTCTCACTAATTTCAATTTTATCTGCTTGCCTTTGGCTGCTTGTTCTAGAATATTTTATTTTCAATTACAGTTAAGTGACTCTTTTCTCAAGATGCAACATGATATGCAGGATCATGATTTGGCAGTTAAGTGGTACACTCAGACAAGTAGCAGTCCCGCTCAAAATGAGACCTCACCTTGAGTATTGCACCTGGAAGTCCACTCCGGGGCCTCCAACATATGAAGTACATGGACTTGCTGGAGTGGTTTGAGGAGGGTCATTAAGATGCTCAAAGGGCTGGTGCCCCTCTGTTGTGAGGACAGGCTAAGAGAGCTGGGGTTGTTCCGCCTGGAGAAGGGAAAGTTCTGGTAAGACACTATTTATAGTGGCCTTCCGATATCTAAAGGGGCTACAGAAAAGATGGGGAGGGTCTCTTTATCAGGGAGTGGAGTGATAGGAAAAGGGCTAACGGTTTTAAAATGAAAGAGGATATAAGGAAGAAATTCTTTGTGGATGTCCCATCCCTGGAGGTGTTCAAGGCCAAGCTGGATGGGGCTTTGAACAACCTGTTCCAGTGGGAGGTGTCCCTGCCCATGGTAGGGGGGTTGGAACTCAATGATCTCAACCTGAACCATTCTATGACTCTATAATTTCTTTTATGGTATAAAACATACCCTAGTTACATATCCATAAATCATGGAAAATATGTTAATGTTTAGATACTAGGTTTGGGAGTTTTCAATCTTATTTTTTCCCCCAAAGCATAAATATCTATTTGAGTTTTTCCTTTTTTTTTTTTTNCTTTTTTTTTTTTTGTTGGGGGGGTGGATTTATGGGTTTCTAATTTGGTTTGGGGCTTTTTTATTTTTATTTTTTACTTATTTTGCTCCTGAAAAAAAAATAAAATTGAATTTTGCTCTGTGGAAAATAGGAGATAGCAGTGCATACATGGTTTTTAAAAAGTTATTAATTTATATGATCATTAAAGCATAAAATTAAAGTTACAAAGAATGGCTTATCAAGGGCCGCACAGCTCTGCTTAAGTACAGTACTCTTAAAGCTTCCCAAAACTATGCTTAAAGGTTTGCATTTAGTTTCAGCTTTTCCCAGGCTGCTACTTGAATTGATTTTCTACACAGATCAGCTTCTTCAGAATGTCCCCCAGTCCTAAATCAAACACCAGATATTTTCTACTGAGTGGCAGAACTGTCATATTTCTTAATTGGATCAGAATTTCTCTTAATCCACTAAATAGCAGGCAGCCTGTGCCCCATTATTGCTGTTTAAGGGATAATTTTAATGAAGGTGATCACTGTCATTTTGAGATGTTACCAATAAAATATCAACTATCAAAATTTCAGAATGATAACTCCGTGTGAACTTTACACTTTTTGGTTACAAAAATATTTCAGGGCCTTAAAGAGCATTACTTTCTTTTCTAATTTCCTGATTGCTATGTTGACCTCATTACTTGCTGTGATATTTGTCTGTAGTTGAAATGTAGGTGTTAACTTCCTTTACAGTTCATTACAATGGAAAACATATTTTTCCTTATATTAGTTATGACTTCTGAGCAAGGAATGGCTCTTCTGAAAATCTGCTTCCAAAGGGAGCAAATATAATAACAAAATATCACCTTAAATCTGATTTTCAATATGGATTTTCAGATGTAGGAAAATAAATTATTTAGAAAAAAACCTTCAAGTTTCCACCTTTAAGGATTTTACCACCTTAAAGATTTTATCACCTTCAACTACAAAGAATAGCAAGTATAAAAGAAAAACGATGTCCTCTTTGCCAGTAATCCCCAAAAGTTATTTTCCTTTTCATAGAATCATAGGATGTTTAGAGTTGGAAGGGACCTTAAAGACCATTGAGTTCCAACCCCCTTGCCATGAGCAGGGACACCTCCCACCAGACCAGGTTGCTCTAAGCCTCATCCAGCCTGGTCTATCATCAGTTTTAACAATTAGATAATTAATTCCAAGTAGATAGTACATCAATAATTAGCTAAAAAGCTAACAGTTTTCAAAATACATACCAAGCAGGGCAGAATCATATGTTCAAAAAGTGAACTTATTGCTACCATCCTGTCAAACACCCACTGGTTTTGTAGTAGCACCATCTATTTGCAATTTTAGTTTTTTAGTTTCGATTTGCCAACTTGTGAACCTCTTGGACTTAAACCAACACATATAACAGTTAAAATGACTAGTCCTTCTCTACCACCTATGCACACTGTCTTATTTCTAAGATGATAAAATCTATTTGAAAGCAGCACAGTAATCACGACACACTAAGCGCAGTGAAATCCAATCTGTGCACCACAATGCTTTGGGTAGTGAAGTTTCACCATGTAGAATAAAACTGCAGGTATTGCAGTGACTACAATACCACTTCAGTAGACCAAGACACTTACTGCTCAGGGAGAGTCTTCAACAAAAATTATTCCTCGTTCACCTTCCCACCTGTGCATGCAATACAACATCTTCCCGTTAATGGCATAACAATTAGAATAATGGCGTTGCAGATGCACTGCCATAATTGCATCCTACATTGCTGTTATTACACAAATTATAATAATGTTTCCCCAAATTGGCAGAGGCAGGATTATAGGTGGTGTTACTGATCTAAGCAAGTCTTTTCTTTTGTTTTATCTAACAATTTTTTTGGCTCAGCCCTATTACATGACAACTAATGTGCGCTACCTCTCTGTTATGACTACAGGGCTGTAGGGAATGTGCTCCTCTCCTCACTGGTGCTTGGGCCCAGTGGAGAACAGCCAGGCAGTCTTAGGAGCTGAACCTTTACACAACAGTAAAGGTGGCATCAAGAACCAAAAGACAGAAGAGTTAGATTTGAAGAAAATGGTGCAACTTCAAACTTAGGGACTTCCCATTTTAAACACTTGAATCAAAAGAGGATTATTTACATAAAACTGTAAGAAAATTATCAAAATTAATATTCAGTGATAATTGCATATATTAATTTCAAATATCTACATTATAGTCATATTGTAAATACAGTGTGTGTGTTTGCATTTTTACATATCTACAACTACATCTAGATTTAGATCAATCTATCTTTCTTTCTTTCTTTCTGTAAATGTCCTAGAAATGCAACTTGGGTTCGGACAATAAAATTATTTATTTATTTATTGCATAGCTTTCACAGGTTATGTGGTTCTACATTGTCCTTAAGCAAAATTAGCATCAGATCCTAAATCTAAATCCAACATTTGGGTTAGGGTTAGAAATAGATGTTTTTTCTATAAAATGAAAAGAAACCAAAATGCTTAGTCTTGCTTCATTTTGTTAAACCAAAATATACTACTTTGGATTGCTGAAGCCATTAAAATGGATTCTGATGTTTAAGATTTCCAGATTTCTTTGTCATTTGAGTAAGATTATAACATTTTTTGGACAATATTTTTTTCAGTTATGTAAATTCTTCCATAGAAAGCACTCATTTTATGTGTTTTATTTCTGTATTTTCTCAAATGCTCTGATTTTTTGAGTTCACATTTTTCTTGCTTGTATTTTATTTTCTATTTTTTTCCTATTTATGAGTATGGGAAGAATGAATAGTCACTTTAATAATTTTCCTTTTCTCACACTCTTCTTTTGAAAATACCACAGCTGGTATAAGCTAGTACAGAAAATTATAATTTTCCATGTAAACAAGCTTCACTGGGGGTGAAAAAAATAAGTTTTTTCAAATATTTGGGAAAAAAAGGATTTTGACTCAATAGGTTGAAAATCCTTAATAATAAGATGCTACAAGCGTTCAGGAAGTTATGAAATGTTTTTTTGTTTGTTCTTTTTGTTTTGCTTTTGAATGTTGTTGTGGTTTACTCGCAGCTGGAAGCTAGAACATATAGCCAATCGCTTCCTTGTCCCAGTTTAGATGGGGGAGAGAATCAGAAGAGTAAAAGTGAGAAAAAACTCATGGTTTGAGATAAAGACAGTTAACTTGGAAGAGCAAAGGCTGCACATGCAAGCAAAGCAAAACAAGGAATTCATTCCCTGCTTCCCATGGGCAGGCAGGTGTTCAGCATGTCCGGGAAAGCAGGGTCCATCATGTGTGATGATTACTTGGGAAGATAAACACCATCACTCTGAATGTCCACCCCTTTCACTCGTCTCTCAGCTTTTAATTACTCAGTATGACACCACATGTCATGGAATATCTCTGTGGCCAGTTGTGGTCAGTTGGGGTCAGCTGTACTGGCTATATACCCTGCCAAGTTTGAGCATCTTCAGGGCAATACAAGGAGTTCTGAACTGCTTTGCTGGTACTAAGTGAATAGAAATTGCTCTAAAGGAAAGTTTTCCCAAGGTAAAATCAGGTTTGGCATTTACGTATAATTGCCTTTAAGGAAGTTACTGATGCAGATGTAGTAAGGCTTCATCGAGGCTTCCAAGGTCTAATACAGTTCTGGGGAAACTAGAGATGAGTCCTCAATGAACAGGAAGAAAAAATGTCTACTTTATGAGCAGATTAGATTGTTGTTCTGTGTTCAAATAAAAATGAAAATCCAGAATAATTCATGACTTTTGATTGACATTCTGTCATATCCCTGTCTTTTATTAACTCCCACTACCCTCCTTCCTCCCCACCCCCCCCCAAAAAAAAAACACCCCACAAACAAACAGCCCAAAAAAGAAAAAGCAAAGCTAACAATAACAAACTTAACAATAATGCTGAGCTCAGGATCAAGACCTTGATCATCACAAAGTCATCCCACAGAAAATGAAATAGTTTTCTATCACATCAAGTAAGAACTTTCTTCCTTTTTTAATTTTGATGCTAACATGGCAGCTGGATTAAGTAAATAAAATAATTAATGTACTGTTGGATAAAGATCAGACTTTATCGGTGGGACAAACAGAGCTGATATTCAGAGGTGGGTGTTGTGGGTATTAGCTATGATGCTTAGTCAGATAAGGGTGACACCTTAATATATTTTTCCATTTGGATGCTGAGAAAGCACTAGGTATAGATAATGATAAGGATAAAAACAACTTTCAGATATTTTCACTGGGCTTGTATGGTTTTACACGTATGTATTAGAGAACTTTTGCTGCTAAAAACTGGGTTCCTTTGAAATACTCACTTAGTGGTATATTTATTTTAATGGAAAGACACATTGTATTTAGGTTTACATACTTTGCTGTGCCAGTCTGAGTTTTAGTACAGAGGGTGAAATAATCCAATATGCAGATAGTAGTTGTGCCGGAAAGACAGATAACAACGTTGCCATTAGCTATTTCCCAATATTGTTTAGATTGAGGACTACACAGAAACCTGAGGGAAGGATGCTTTGTTGTTAGAATAAAAATTCTACTGCTGCTTTAACAGGGAATGTTTAAGAAATTGCTGAATTTTGCCTTTCTGTTCAAATAGGAAGAAAAATCTACCCTGAGTTTGCAAACTGAAAGTTATTGAACTACAGTCAGAATTTTAGCCATGGCACTAGGTGCGGCAAATCTCAAATACCGTGTTTATGCCGCAAGCAAGAGTCTTGATTTCTCCTCCACAGAGGATGAGCATAATGTAATGGTTTGAGGTAGAGTTTTGCAAGGGAAGATGGGGGAGAGCAATGTTCACTTTTTTTATGAATTTCCAAACCCCCGTTGCATTCATAGGTAAATTCAGCAAATAAATCCCTAGATGCCGGGATGTTTACTCTTGGGATCAGCAGCAAATTATCCTTCTCAGACCAGTGTCTTTTAAAAAAAGCAAACTTGGAGCCACCACTTGCCACCATTCAAAGTTCAGATCACTTAACAGTTACACTGACGTGTTTTGTATCTGCCAGGACCAGCTGAAATTAATGTGTTATGTATATATATCCAAAAATAGCTGGTGGAGTTTTATATTTACACTGAGTTTCCTTAACTCCCTGGCTGGAATTTTGAAAGCCAGCTTTATCCTGCAAGAGACTGATTGCTTTGCAAGGCAAAGCTTGTCTTTCATATGTATGTGTGTATGTACTGTGTATGTCTCAAGACATTCAACAGTAACAGGTTTTTTTCCCTCCATTTTTGGTGGAAAATGAAAAATTATGTAAGCCTGCTCCAACAGTGTCACGTATCTGGCTAGAAAATTTGTACTCCTTCCTATTTTTGTATGGATTCCATTAATCTCTGCAGGCTGGTTCCAAATGACTGCTAAGATTACACTAACAACGGCCTTATTCTTATTTATACTGCAGCAGAGCAGACGGTGCAAAGGCTGAGGGAGCCTGTCACCCTTGGGAGACGTTGTGGGAGCTTCCAAGCAATGGAAAAGAAGGATTTGGGAATGGGATGCAGCCAGTATGAAGGAATGTTGTATCAGCTCTGTTGACTCTTCAGTCTCAGAAAAAAAAAAAACACATCAGATGGACAGTAGTTCCTTTAGATACAGTGGAATGAATTAATTGGGAATGAACATGGGAACCAGAAGCAAAAGGGCCCATGTCTTGGAAAATCATGCTCAGTAAAACACCGGAGGAATAGTGACAGCTTTAGGCAATGTGGAAAACTTTAGAGAAATACCTGTGAGGTGTTTGCTGCCTTATGAACATGACATCAAGAAAGGATGGATTTTCATGATGATAAGAGGAGTGTCCCTATGAAGGGAAAAGTGAAATTATGCAGAATTTTTTAGATCAAAGCAGGACTTGAATTTCAATAGATGAGCGGACTGGTACTGACAAATAAAGATATTTTGATGGGTGATGTGAAAGACTGCAGACATCTGGACTGGAAAAATGAAAATATGGGTAAAACAATTAGACTAAGTCTTATAAGTACACCTGAATTTTGGTTACCTCCAAATGTGTAACATCTGTGACCGCAGGGAAGTGTCTCTTTGTCCTCACCTCTCCAGCAAGAACTTCATGTTAAGCTCTGTGCTGCTTGTTGTCTCTGCAGGAGGACCTGCTTTGCACTTCTTTTGTACCTCTCTGAAGTCTTTAAATGATGGCTTTAAAATAACAGTGTGTACAAGCACAGAGTTTAAGAAGGAAAAGTTCTATCTAAGAGGCTGAGATTTCAGAATGCCTAACCAAAAGTTATATAGTATGTCATCAAATTGAGTTTGATTATAGCAGCCTTTTCTATTCAGTATTTATTTTAACCTTTATTTTTACATTATACCACTGTATTTTCAGCTTTTAAGTTCCTTTCACCATTATTTTGATTTGATGTGACTATACTTAAGCACATCCGAGTGATTATTTACAGTTTTTAGTAAAGCCCAAACCTTTGGATGTGGGTACTAAAATGGGAAAATAAACGTTCCTTTTGACCAGACCTTTGGAAAATAACATTTGAATTACAAAATTTAATTTCAAGACTTGCAATTTTGCAGTATTTTACTGCAGGAAATTTTACTTAGAGTTCAAAGCGGTAAAATTTCCCAAACAGACTTTTAAGAATTAATGGTGAAAGTGCAATCAAAACAATTTTGAACAATTTACCTGTAGCAATTTCTGTGCATGTAAAGGTACCCACAGGACAGTGGTTTTCCTACCTCCTGTTAACTTTGTTGATAAATTCAGCTGCTGAAGGCTGAATGGAAAGAAAGAAGAAGAGTATCAGTATTACTTAATATTGCATTTGTTTTGAGAATTACATTTCCATGTATACAACTTGTGTAGATTTATTATCAGTAAATTTGCTACTGAATTGAACTATACAAAAAGCAATCTTTATTATCTGTGCTTCTTGATCCTTTCTGGCCTTCACACCTTGTAAAGTGAAAGATGGATTACTCTGCTCTTATAAACAGTATTTATAAAGAATTTATTTTATAATTTTCTGCATATTAGCCCAGTGCTATATTGCCTAAATCGCACGTTTGTCAAAATGTGAAGTTTATCATTAAGGTACAGAACACTTAGAACACTGGTTCTCTCATATTTTTCTTAAACTTTAATTTTGAGCCATCTCATATCTCACAAAATGTGTTGTTTACTACTACCTATATGCTTATCATTGGCCCAGAATATTTATTTCTCAGATAAATTTTTTCTAACATCCAATATTCAAAACCCTAGGAGACATCTTGCAGTGAACTGAGCCTTATGCAAGATGCAAAATTATTTTCCTGTAAGAATGACCTATACTTACACAAGATTACCCAGAACAATTTAAAAAATTTAAATGAACAATGTGTTCTTGCAATACCATAGTGTCCATTAAGAAGAGCAGTACTTAGTTCTTACAATTAAAAGAAAATAAATAAAAAAAGGAAGCACAAAGCAAAAAAATGAAAGCAGCAAAAGAGAAGATGAGCTAAAACTTTTTTAACAGCATATTAGAGCACATATTTGTGTTCCTTCTTTCCTAAACCGATGCAGCCTTGTAAGGGACCAAATAATGGTGTGCGGTATGTGCATTCCATTGACTTTATAAGTGAGTCTTATCTTAACAGCTCACAGTAGCTGGCCAGCATGTCTTTGTCTTCTCCACCCGCCCTTCTGATCTTTGAATGAGGGTATCTTAAAGAAGTCACTGGAATGACTCTTGCAAAGAGTCATTTTTTATCTCTGTCTCGTAATTCTGCCATCTGACCTTGGTGTCTCAGCACAGGCAGAAAGGACAGTCTTTAGGAAATGCAGATACTGAGGAGAGAATAGAGAAATAGGATTGTTTGTACAAAGTACTTTTGTCAGCAGGGTCACTGTAAGTAAGTGCAAGTATTCAAAAATATTTTGCAGTCAGAACATCTAAAGCAGATAGCGAAGAACCTCTCCAGAAGAGCTGAAGGGCTCCCTAGATCCTCTCATCCAACGCTCTTTGTGCACAGAGGAGGAATTGAGGCTGCATTAAACACTGAGAAGAGACCTTTAAGAAATGAACAGCTAGATTTAATGCCAGATCATGTCCACTTTTGCTGTCATGGTTTGCTTACAAGAATGTTCAAGCATGACTTTTTTTCCCTTTAGCATCCCTTTTTGCCCTCATGTATCCCTCTGCTAGGGTTTCCACACGGTAAGCAGAGAGGTATGGAAGGCTGCCCCAGTTTGAGAGGGAAAAGTGGGGAGCTGCAGAGACCTACACTGCAAATTGCTCAGAGCAAAGGCCGGAAGAACAAATATCACTAATACTGCAGGCAAGTTAAATCCTTCCCATAATGTCAGCTTGGCTGTAGAATGGAGACACATTGAGTAGGGCTACTTGGGAAGCACAAATCAATTTTAAGGGAAAGAAGTCACTCTTCTGTGACTTAGATTACTGGGTTGAAGAAACAGAAGATACCACTATTCTCATTAAATAAATCGATTGCACAATGCTGGCCAAAAATTGTTTTTAAATACATTTGTGATTGAGTAAGAAGGTGTGTTTTAGAAAAATCATCAAGTCTTAATTTCCAAATTACTTGTGATGGAAAACTCTACCACACCTCAGTAGTCTGCACTGAGACCAAGTTTGAATCTTATGAATTTTTCCAAAAAAAATAATAATTGACAAGCAGTCACTCTCAAAATTGAGTAGTTTGGCAGGCAAAGCTCTTTTACCTGGGCTGTGGAAACGAAAGATTCAAAATCATTCTGTAAGCTAGGAAGAAACATGCAAAGTCTTTGTGCTTACACTGTTTGTTAGAACTGTAAAGGATATATAATTCTTTCCTGTAAAATTACTTCTTTGCGAATGAGTAATTGCCCTGATTAATTCCCTTTCCAAGTATTGCAGACATCTAGAAATTTCTATGGAGGCCAGGATGAATGCCAAATATTAGATACGTATGGTAAAAAATTAATCTGTTAAAAATTAATATGTTCTAGTAATTAGCCATTCACAAATCTTTATTGCGGAGAGAGATTTTTTTTCCTTCCCTGATTAATGAGTTATATAAATATTTAAATATATCCTTTTTTTAGAAAGAATTATACCTAATCTGCTAAGATGTCATCCTCCATGAATAAAATATGCAGTTCCTCTTTTGAAATATTTTATAATGTTTCTGACTTGTGTGGTTATTCTGCATTTCACTACATCAAATATTCTATATTGCAGAGCTACGATATTTCATAGGTCTTAGAGACCTTGCAAAAATACATTGTATTCTTTCAAGAATCTGGTATTTGATGATTGTTTTCCTGCTGCACCTCTCCAGCCCTGCGCAATTCAATCGCTCAGATGTCAGGACTCTTCCAGTTTTCGAATGACATCTTTATTTTCCCCGAACAGCAAACATCGTCAACATTTCAGCCAGAACAGCTTTCTGACCAAAATGTCAGTCATGTGTTTAACACTTCGGACCCGGGGCCTGGGAGGTATCAATCCCAGTGACGGAGGGTCACCCACGACTCGGCAAGTCACTTGGCAGCCAGTTTTCAGAGCCACTAGGGAGAACCAGAAGCAGCCTGTTTTACTAGGCTACTGGAAGATGATTTAAAAAAAAACAGAGAGTTTTATTGCTCAGAAGATTCAGCCATGCTGAGCCCTATGACAATGATTTGTGACTCCACGGCACCAGCGGCAGGTGGAGGAGGTCAGCAGCAAAGCCCACCATGGGAAAAAATGCTCCTGACCTGTTGGAACCATAGAATCATAGAATGGTTTGGGTTGGAAGGGACCTTAAAGGTCATCTAGTTCCAAGCCCCATGGCAGGGACACCTCCCACCAGACCAGGTTGCTCAAAGCCCCATCCAGCCTGGCCTTGAACACTTCCAGAGATGGGGCATCCACAGCTTCTCTGGGCAACCTGGGCCACTGTCTCACCACCCTCACAGTAAAAAGTTTCTTCCTAATGTCTAATCTAAATCTTCTCCTTTCATGTTTAAAACCATTATCCCTTGTCCTATCACTACAATCCTTGATAAAAAGTCCCTTCCCATCTCTCCTGTAGCACCCTTTAGATACTAGAAGGCCACTATAAAGTCTCCCCGGAGCCTTCTGTTTTCCAGGCTGAAAACACTAACTCTCTCAGCCTGTCTTCATAGGAGAGGTGCTCCAGCCCTCTGGTCATCCTTGTGACCCCCTCTGGACTCTCTCCAACAGGTTCATGTCCTTCCTGGATGCGGCACTCAAGGTGGGGTCTCACCAGAGCAGACTAGAGGGGTAGAATCACTTCTCTCAACCTGCTAGCCATGCTGGTTTTGATGCAGCCCAGGATGGGGATGGCTTTTTAGGCTGCAAATGTACATTGCTTATGCATATCTCCCTTTGTGTTGTTACCACACAATAACAAATCCTCTGGCTGATTTTTTCTATTCATGAATTTTCTAGGTTGCCTCAAGCTCTTTTCCTAATTCATTAGAGGGTATCATTATTTGATACCATTGCTATGTGATGAAGCACATCTTGAAAGGAGTGGAGGTCTACTGTTCCCTTGCAGGGCTTTTTCGTCCATGTCAGGTTGGAAGGCACATAGCACAGAAAAAGAGTTCAGAAAAGCATATTCATTTTGTTGAGAATGAGGGGGGCTTTCCATATACCAGCCAAACTTCTTTACCTTGAGCAATAACTTTTGAACAAAAATAAAAAACTCTGCTTAAAAAAAATCTGCTTTAAAAATGGACTGAAAAAGGAAATTTGAAATGAACTAGTTTTTTTTCATCAAATCATTGTCGTTGCAAAGTTATGGTTGAGTAAGTTAATTAGCTCGCTCTAAGCCATTTGCCATTCACATTGTAGTATATGTTTTTGTTTAAAGTAGGTAGAACAGCCTATAGTTATCATGTGATTTCTATAAATAAAGTTAAGAGATTTTTCTTCTTTTCTTTTTCTTTGCAGAGAAAAGGCTGTTTTTGACATTTAGTGCAAGTGTTTAGATTGTTCCTTTTAACAGCATATTGTAGCTGAAATGAGATAATTTGGCACTGTCAAAGTCTGCTTTTGACTCAAGATGTAGGATGAGGTATTTTGAAAGTAAACTCCTCTCTCTAATATGGTTAGGAAAAATCAAACATTATTTGAACTAGCATTTTTTAGGTGGTAAAAACACCACTAGCCCTTAAAGAAATTAGTCAGTTTAAAACTGTATTTGCTGGTAACAAACTTCTGAATTTCATGTAGTGTATGAAGGACAAATAGGGTAGATTTGGAAGACTTGTTTGTAGTTTTTAGTAATCTGATTTCCTGTGATTCACATGAACCAACAAGTTTCATGATTCTTTCTACAGCCTCTGCTAAAGTAACAGGTCCTGGTACAGGACCAGTGCACATTCTAGCATCAGTCTGAAGGCAGGGGCAGGAAGAAATAGGTCTTGATGAGGCGGACGGTGGGATCTCCTCTGCCATTGGATTCACACAGGAGTGAAGTGACCTGGGCTTCTGTTTTATCAACATGAGAAGTCATCTGCAGGGAGATAAAGGAAGCAGCACTCACAAAGCATCTTAAAATGGGTGAACCCATCACGTCTTTTTCCATTTCCATTTAACTAGACCTTTCCATCAATTTGTTTTTAACATAAGGAGACCTCTATCCCAGGCCCCCAGAAGCAGTTTGCTTCCTGAAATTGAAGTACGGTCCTTGACAGCATGAACCCAGGAATAAACAATGAAGAGGTTTAAACACAAAAGGTGGAAAGAATACCAGAGTTGATATTTTCTGTTCTGAATTAGAAAATATTTTGCAGGAACTGAACTGACCTTTCTGAATTGCTGCCTCTGGCGACCTTTAGGAAACAGATCTCCATGCCTCAGGAAGAATAGACACAGCATTTCATTGTATAGTAAATTTGTATGGATATTCTGAAATATTCAGAAAATTATTTGTATAATAAAATAAAAAATTCAGAAAATATTCTGAATATTCAGAAAATTCTGACACTTCTGTACACTTGAAATTGTTTAATCTCTGTTAAACTCTTTAATTACAACCTCTGATAATTTCACATTATTTCTCTTAAAAATGTTGATGTGTCTTGCCTAGCTTGGACCCAACAACTGCTAAGCTGGCTCACCAGCGGTGTGAAGAAGGACTCACACCGCTCCTCCACAGCGGTACACACGTGTCCCAACAAAGCCAAGCAGTTGTGATTCTACTTTAGTTCTTCCTCTCACAAAAGACATCTAGAAAAGAATGAGTGGGGTCCTTCACCCAAAGGCCCCCAAAGAACTTTTTTTCACCTGCTGACAGTTGTATGTTCTCATCTCAGTTCTTGAAAGCACAGCGGTGACATGAAGATAAATTTGTCCATCTGCCTCACACGGTCACTACTTTCAATATTATTTTCCCCAGAACTGACAGCTGAATCAAAGTGCTGTATTCTGGTCTGCAAAACTATTTTATCACTGCTTAAGTGCCAGATTTCCAGAGCAACAAAATGCCTATGCAGCAAATGCTTCAGCACAACCGACAAAAATAACTGATACATTACTCACATGTAAATATTTGCACAATATTCACATATACCATGCATGTGTACGGATCCAAAAATCTGGCCCTGGAACCATCTATATTTTAAGGAAACTTTTCCCAAATGTTCTAATGTAATTTCCAGGCAATATAAATGCTAACTGTATTGGGCAGCTTTCCCAGTCCTGGAGAAGAAAGAAGTGTTTCTTCAGTTAGCCTTCACGATTCCTTAACGTTGACTCCTTTTTCTCTCAAAGTCCAGAGTTCTTCCCTCTGCTCATCCCAGCTCCTGACCTTCTCACTGTCCACCTCAGCTGTGGAAGAGGCAACAGTTCCAAGAGCCAATATGTATTTCAGAAGTTACAGCATTTACTTTTCACGTACAGACTGGATTAGATATATCTGTCTCCCTGACATCCTTAAAGATGTAAAAATATGATCTCTACTGCTTTGTCCTTTCTTAGGAGAGACATACAAAAAGACCTCAAAGGAGAAGGGAAGATGGGAGGAAAAAAGGGAAAGATGTATAGGAGTGAGGGATCTGTGCCATAAATCCATGGTTGAGTGCATATGGTTCAAATACTAGTTGCAGCCACGCAAATGTTGTCAGAGACTTTCTAGAATAGAAAAACCTCTTTAGCTTTACCAGAATAAAGTAATATTCTGGAACTAGTGGACATTAGCACACCATCATCAGTACTTTTGTGATCTTACTTTTTCTCATGTCCTATCTTCTGCTGAGTTCAACACAGATATTTGGGGTAGCACAGTAAATTCTGTTTTGCAGTAAAAATTGTAAAGTATCAGAAGGCACATATAAACACAATCTACTGCTATTGTTATTGTTTGAACTCAAATAGTGCCTAACGGCTGTTGCATTTTTAGTGTCCTTGTATTCTCTGCTGCACAAACATCCTGAAAGGATTTATATTCTATGTAAGAACCACAGATGGCTATATAGGAATAAAAGATGAAATCAGCACAGGAAGAAAAGGAAACACAAGGTCACAAATGTTATCAAATATACATTCTGAAAGTAAAATAAGGTTGTCCTTTTTGTCACTGCTTCTTCTATTGTCATACACGAGTAAACAAAAAGTTGTTTTGAATTGGTAATAGGACTTTCAACATTAATGCAGAATTCACAGTTATACAGTGGTGGGTAGCAGCTGGTGGGAGAAAGAAAAATACAACCCACTGTGGAGTCAAAAGAAATGAGATAGGGAGCTAAGGCTTAATGAAGTCTTGTTGGGGAAGCCAAGTTGTTATATTAACAGCTTAATTAATGCAAGAGTTCGCATGTGCTTTATCTCATCTGCAAAGCAGAAATAACAGTTTTAAGAGATGAAAACGCTTATTTTGTTGTTTATCTTTAGTTAGTTTTTTCTACTGTTGTTTTCCTCCTTGTCTTAGCTGTATGTGAGAATCACCAAAATATGCTAGAAATCTTTAAACAAGAGGGAGTATGAGAATTTATGCTTACTACCCAAAATTCCAGACATAGCTCCTCCTTTTTTATGTTCATGCTCCAGAATGGTCTAAACAAACCTAGTAATGACCCAGCAATGTTAGTCCAAACATGTTCTTCTAAACTTCACTGGCAAGATCCTCAGTCTTACTTCAAATTTTTTTGGGACACTGTCTTGATGTGGGAAACTATCATCATTCTTCTTGCACACTGGAAATAACACTGAACATAAGAAGACTGAAA
The DNA here is from genome assembly GCA_013400375.1 of Thinocorus orbignyianus. NCBI lineage: Eukaryota > Metazoa > Chordata > Aves > Ciconiiformes > Thinocoridae > Thinocorus > Thinocorus orbignyianus. Next base: position 910,538 of record VXBW01008457.1, on the reverse strand, counting down.
ATAAGAGTGTTTGGGATTTTTAAAATAGCTTCACATGCCTATTTTTATTCAGGCTTTAGGATGGTTTTCAAGATTAGCTTGTTAATTCAGCAGACTGAACTTCCCTTCAGTTGGTACTTGGTTTTCTAAAGCCTTTTGCCAATTTCAAAAATCTTATTCTCCACAAAAGACATTGTGTTTCCACATCCGTATTTAAAGCACCATTGTTTTATAACTGAAAGGTAAGGTAAGAGTCTTGATTAAAACCTAAAGTGATACAATAGACAGAAGGTTGATGGTCTGCTTTTACTGATCCTCACTATCATTCAGAACCAAGTTTACATTTTTCAAACCTGAGATATCCAAAGATAACAAATAGACCTATAGATCCTACCCTGTGGTGTTTTAGGCTGGGTCATTCTTCAAAGTGTGCTCTTTCTGCCCCATGTACCATCTGAACAGATGTTCCTCTGAAGTCTGAATGACGGCCAGCTAGCTCAAAAACAAGGAGGGAGTAGAGGTGAAGGGAATAAGGGGACAGAAGGCAGGAATATGGATAGACGTGAATGAATAACAGAAAGGGGAAGGTTACACCAAAGAAAATATGGGTGAATAACTATAAGCAAAGCTTAAGATGAGACAGCATAGAAAATACTGCAAAGACGGCAAAAGAACCAGAGAAAGTGGGGAAATCTAGAATGAATAACAGTAAAAAAAAAAGAAAAAAAAAGAAAAAAAAAAAGAAAAAAAAAAACAGAATAAAAGAATAAAAAAGACAAAAATTTGAAAAAAACGACACAAAAATGAGAACAGAATCCTTACCTTCTCATAAAGGTGGCAAAACAATAACTTAAATCAGCTATTTATTATTGTACCTTGTGGAGAGTTATGCCTTGGATCTGAAGTATATCCAGTAGTTATGTGGGTATGTATTATAACTGTGATTTCAGTAAACTTAATCCATATAATCCAAATTTAAACCAATACAGGATTCAGATGTATATTTCACTTAGCTAGTTTGAGATAAAATCATACAGTCTATATAAACAATGACGTCTACCTGTACACTCAGCAGAAAGACTGTACTCTGAAATGACTGAAAAGACAAATGAAGCTATTGAGGGAACTGAAGCAAAAGACTGAACATGAGTAAAATAATAAAAAACATGAACAAAAAATTAAGAATATTTTTGAATAAAACATATTGTGGTGCTATTTGTCCTTGTGGCTTGAGATACTTAAATTTAAATTGGCAGAATTATTGTGAAAGAAATGCATACTCTTCACATGTAAACTGAGTAAACAAGGAGTAATAAAATACAGTGCTTTTAAGTAATTTACAGAAAAATGTACAAATACTGAAGTTGTTAATCAATGTTTAGGCAAAGAAAAGGCTCTAATTAAGCTAACTTGACTTACTTTAGGACATAAGGCTTTGTCTATATTATAGTTAGTTTCAAATTAGCCTTGAAACATTTACGAACTGTATCATAAAATACAGAGTGCATATACCTATGGGGCTAGATCTGAGGTTTAGTAGAACAATAGAGTTCTGATTGGAAGGAAATATATTTCCTCTTCTAAAATTTATTTATATCTTTTCTGGTCCAAAATATAAAATAATATTGAAATAGCTTCCACCAAATGAAGAAAACACAGGAAAGTAAAGACCTCTGCCAGGAATTCACAGTGTCTGGATCTCACCTCTCATGTAGCAAGAGAATACATACCTTAGGGAAACTAATTTTCCCTTGTAAAACTGGGCTATAATTGTGAAAGCCAAAAATGTAAAATAAGTGAGACAGTTCCCACTAACTGAGGGAACTATAGAAAATCACACTGCCAGGATCAGACAGACATGAAGGCTGCAGGATTTCCCCCCCTTCTTTTTTTTTTGTAGCTAGAACATAACTGAAACAGTACCATTATTCAGTGATTCTAAGAAACTGTTTCTTCAAATGAATTCTGCTAAACTAGAACTAATATCTTCATAACACATGTCAAACTCCATGATATAGGCACATAGGAGAAATGCCAGGTGACTTGTCTTAAATATAATATCCATAGAAAACTAAATTTCTTTTGTTCTCTTTTAGCAAAGGGCTCATTCTATTACTGTTAAATAGCTTTCCATAGGTTTCTCTAGCTCACAATATATTTTGTACAGTTTGTTGGGTTCTCCATTACAAGGCCATTAGAAAGAGATTCAAGAGATAGGCTGAAAATTTATTATATCCTCCATAAAAAGAAAATAAAATAGAGTGAAATAGATAGGGTTTTATTGAAAGACTTTATAGAATGACTTTGTATATTATATTGTTATTATATATTGGGATTTCCTGTATATAAATCAAAACTGTAATTGCATGGTCTATAATTAGGCTCACCATAACAATAAAGGCTGTATCATTTTTTCTTTCTTTTAAGCCTAACTTGTTACATTGCCCCAGGATATTTCACCCTTCACCAAATGCCTTATTAAAGGTACTCATGTACAGAATATTTAAAATGTGAGACTAAAAGATCTTAAGTGACTGAATCTGGACAGAATACGACTGGGTGTATAGGAGAATCTAGCTCAAAGAGAGATTAGTAAACCATTTTTTCTTTCAAAAAGCAGCTGGACTGTACCACCTCAGTGATTTTACCAGATTGCTAGTTGGCCCAGGAAATCAGCTCTCTAAATCTTAATTCTTTGATAAAGACAAAATCCTTAACAGGATTGAGTTTGGGAAACCTGCGAACCCAGCAGTAAATTCAGGTACCTCTCTCAAAAGAAATCATATATCTTATAAATGGTGTTCCTAGTAACTAAATATTCTGCTGTTTTTTCAAAAGATGTAATAATCTAAAATTCCCACTATAGTTTCAATCTAGTATTTAAATACACATCACATATCCTTCTGTGACAGGCATAATTTAAAAGAAATTACAGAACTCTTCTTGTAAGACCTAATGCTAGTAAAGCAGAAATCTTATTAATTAAATCTCAACTTAGGAGAAAATTGCTAAAACCTGTAAAAATATAAACTTCTTGACTGATGTCTACACAGACCCCAGAATTAAAAATACCTACCTTTCCATTTAATTATTTTTGCTATTCTTTGTTAGACTTTCTACACATTTCTAAAATGTCAATATCACGGATAGACAACATAGATTGTAAGCCACGATTGTCAGATCTGGCCGCTTTCTCTTGTCATTAACCTAATCCTAAAACCATCTTGGATAAATACAGACTAGTATTTCTAGTGTCTTTGTTAATGAATGTACAGGGAAAGAGATCAGCTGCTGTATTGTCAAAAGGACTATAAATTTAGATTATCAAAAACTCTTTATCCTCGTTTGTGTGAGGCTATTCTGAAATAAAATTATATTCAATGATAAAGATTGGAATGAAAAATTAAATCAAAACTTCTTTTTCACTTCCAAAAATGTAGTTTATTAGGAACATGTTATCTAACTTCTATTTGATCTTCTTTTTTTTAAGTGAAGTGTTTGTTGTATGGTTTTTATTCACTTGAAGAGAACTATGAGGGTGAATATTAGAGTAATATTTTTATGTTTTATTTGAATAATAATTTATTATTAGCAATCAACAACTGAAGTTAGTAATTAATATTCTTGCATTATAATGTTATGAGTAATGCTAGTTTTTTAGCTATATATTGTGACTTTTGGTTTAAACACAGAAAATACTCTATGGAAGCTTTGGAGCTGGTTTCAACATTTTTCTTATTAGATAAATTTTTGAAAGTAAGTTTGGTCACTAGTGAGGCTTCTTTATTAAGTTTTTTTCTTTTTTAGACTTGTGTAAGATCAAAGGATCAGCTACTACTTGATTTTCTACCAATAAAATCTACTCTGTTATGCACATACCTTTTAGCAATTCAGTTCAAAACATTGAGTCAAATGCCACAAATTGGTGTCAAAAACTTTACATCTTACCATTTGCTTGTTAATAAGTCCATCCAGACAGCAGGTGATAGTCTAAAATTTAATAATTCACTTTTTTTTTCACTTATTAATTCAGTTCATCTTCACTGTAGACATCAGTCAGTACTTAAGTTTTCTTGAAATGCAAAGAGATGAAATAAATAAAGGATTTAAACTAACATACCTATGGCAAATATAGAGTCTGAAACACTGTTCTAGACTGCACATTTAAACTACTTGAAAGTGTTTTTGCAAACTCTTTTCCTCAAACCTGATGTCAGGACGAGAGGAGGAGACAAAAGGAATATTATTTGCAACCTTTTTAATTTCATTCTGGTGGCAGGTGGAACTACAGAAGTAATTTCCGTATCCGACTTTTATGTGCTTAGATGATGGTCAAGGAACATTTATGATTAGGCCTTGTCTTGAAGGCTTTTCATGATTTCATGGCATATTGTGGAGTCTCAGCAAAATATTCCTGAAAGTTGTGATCTAGAGGCTTTTAGGCACAAAAGTAACTATTTTAATGATCTTTTTGAAGATCAAGAAAGAGTTAAACTTGCCATTCAGACAAAGTCCCTCTACTGACCAGAATTAACTTTATGGGATGAAAAAGGGCGTTATAAATGCATTTATTACTCTTATAGTTGCTTTTGTCAAGTACCTTTCATAAATAGTAGCACGAAGCAAAAGGTTTATATGAAAGGAAGTGATCCAAAGAAGGATCCAAAGAAGGATGCTGCTAATGAGAACCAACAGCACCAGTTGAATCTAGGAAATCATCACAGGGTACAAAGCTATCCTTTTAAGCAGGTGTAAAAACGTGGTTTGTATCAATCTAATTCACTCTAGTGTCATAATTTTCCTCTCTTCCTGATAATATTTTCATTAAAATTTGGTCTTACGTTTTTCTACATTTGTGCAGGATAGACAGGTTTTACATTGACCTTGTCAGTTTCCCGGAATTTGGTTAGCTCTGCCAGCTTTTCCTTCCATTACCCTGACAAAATTTAAAAAAAGGAACAAAATTGCCAGCCTACTAAAATACAGAAGATCTGAAAGGTTAATGCAGTACAGCAAGTGCATAATATATTGTACATGAAAAGTTTAATACCTTATTCACAGAGCAAGAGTTGTAACAAGGACAGAGAATGACAGAAAATTAATCAGTTCTCATGATAATGTTCGTAATAAGAACAGAAAGCGTTACTGAAAACATAATAATTTTGAAGTGCATGGTTAATATTGCAATCCAGAGCTCCTCCTTGAATTGCGAAGGAATGGACGATGATCATTATCAAATGAAAACCGACAAGTGCAGGAGAAACCAAGACGCAGGAAAAATGTATTGCTTTGATAAAAATTCATTCTAAGTTATGAGACATTCAAAGAGCTTTGCTTATGTGGATAAACTCTGGCTTTTGTAAGAAAATTACCCTTTAGGTAGGTTTTATTACAGATAATAATTAATGGAATCTCTGTATCTGACTCTGAAAAGACAGAAGATAGCCATTTTCAAGCAGAAGAATAATAAATGATAGAATCTGTCGTTGTTTCTGAATTTGAGTACATGCAGATGCTGCTGTGAAGACTATATATAAAAATAGTAAAATTATGATGGTTTATGATATGAACAGAATGTTAGAATTGCTTCAAAATTGTCTTTTTCCCTGGTCAAAGCATTTAGTAATAGTCCCATCTCAAAACAGTGGTTGATCTTCATCTCAAAACAGTGGTTGGTCTTTCTAACCTCAAGGCAGAATATACTACCAAAACTTGACTATCTCATTCTTTTTTCTTCAGCCTTAGTTCCTAAGTTGTCCAATTTAAAACTGGAAACTTCTAACATCAGTAAGAGAAGAAGGTTGTACGTTTTCCAGCTCATTAATCAAACTGAACTTTCTGTAAAAGGAATCAACTTATCTGTGCGTGAATTCAGCGGTAAACAACAGTGTATACGAAAAGTTTAGTCACTAGTTTGGTTTCGGTCATTAAAAACTTTGTCAAATACTTCCATGTAACTGCTCATGGCACCCCACTCTCAGCGGAGACAGAAGATGATATTCTCTTCAAGGGTGAGTGTTCATTTCAGCTTGTGGCCTCTGAACATCATTCTGACACAATCAGTTTAACTGTGGGCTCTCAGGCCCTCTCATTAAGGGACTGACACTGGGAATAGTTTGCTTGATATTTGGCAGTAAAAGAAAAGAAAAAGAAAAATGTCTATGGTATTGGGTTATTTGTGAATGTCTTCCATAGAAAAAAAAATTCAGCTGGTGGTGAGATATTGACTTAAAGAGCATCTATCTCATCTTTTATTTTTTTTCTCCCCTTAATTTCAGATGAATCCTAGTTGTGTCCCATGGACTGAATACATATTTGGAACTGGAAAGCAGCAGCTGGACACTACAATCACATCTTCTAGTTTAATTTAAACAAAAAGAATCTAGTTTGTGCACTCCAAGGCCACTCTAATTTATTAATCCTGTTCCAGTTCCATCTTCAGAATGGAACCCACTAACTGGAAAGATCATCTTGTTACTCACCAAACAATGGAAGTTGTTTGAAATTCAGTTTTCATTTATCAGTTAATCTGATAGTGGATACAGCTGCTCTGTGTGAATTTTAAAATGCTGACAATTTTGAGGACTCATGTGCTAAAAAGAAAGTAATGGTTTTGATCTCTTTACTCCAGCATCTTAACAAATAAGACTAAGGCAATTTTGAAATAAAGCCAGTTCTACCAAAAAAAAAAATAAATCAGATAGTTTAATATATAAAATGATACAAATTGTAATAGTAATCAAGGGCACATATTTTTTTTTATGATGAAGATTATAAGAAATATTCATGTAAATAATTCCATAAAAATTGTCATATAAAAAAATTGTTAGGTTTTGTGTATTTATCATTTAAATAATGCAATATGAAATAGCAAGAATTTATCTAGCTTTTGCAGAAAAAGTCCCATTGTTATCAGCTTTATCTATCTCTTGCCTGCACCTACTGGAGCAAGCATCAAAATAACATTGAGTAACCAGACTTCTGATTCAAGTTTCTTGCAGCCTGCTAGTCAGGGTGTTAAAGAATATCCTTAAATAAGGAATGGAGAAGAATGATCACTTTTTCACAGCTCTGGCCTTGAGTGGGAAAAGGATAGAATTATCAAAGTAGAAATAAGAAATCGGAACAAATTTAATTTCCCTGTCTTGCCCCTCAACTCCAATTGCAAAACTGCTTTAGCTGCCTTGAGGCAAGTGAGATGAGCCAAGCAATTAACTGTCCCTGCAAGACAAGGGAAGGTAGAACCTCTTGTTCAGTAAAACTGAAGAAACAAGTTCCTCTAAATTTATCATTTTAAGCAATGGTAGCTTAAAGCTCTAAACAAGGTTGAATATTGCCCTTGTCATAGATGCTTGCTAGCATTTAGCAAAGCCAAATATGGTCTCTGGATTTAAAAGTATTAGACTCTGCTGAAGATAACCAAATCAAAAATTCTCTATTCAAAATAGCCTGTATATAAACCTTGCTGTGTCTTTGTCAATAAGATTATGAGATCTACCCTGCTTTCCAAGTTTATACAACTTTATTTTGTTGCCTATATATCTTTTTTTATACAGCTTTGCCAGGAAGTCTAGATAAAGAGTTCCTAGAGTAATTTTGACTCTTTGCAGAAAGACAACTTAAATATTTTTTGTAATTTACCATGTCGTTTTAGGCAGAAAAGGGCCTTACACACGCTAGGGATGCCACTAGTACTTAGTGACTAGTTATATGGAAGAGCTACTGTATTGGCTGCACAATGTAAACAACTCCTATGGTAGAGGTAAAATACTGGTGTGATCCACTAATAAATAAAGACCACTTTTTAATAATCTGGATCTGCAATGTGTTGAACAAAAGCCAAAACTGGGTGAAGTATGCCTTCATATTACAAGTTATATATCCAAGACTCCAAGAATTTGAGAATGGAAAAGAGCTACAGTCCTTATACTTGATGGATGAACTGAAGTATAAACACAAGAAGAGTTAGTGTGTATAAAATTCTCATTGTGGGTTTGCTGCAGTGGTATTTTGCAGTTACTGCAGCTGCCCATGTACACTTTGACTAGGTTTGAAAGCAAACTGCATCAAATTCAAATAAACTTGCTGTTGGATACTATCTGAAGGATATGACTTGGTTGCACACGTGTGTTCCTCTACTTAATCCCTGAATATCTGCTTAGTGTTCACTTCAAAAACCCCAGAGTAACAGAGAGGGATCTTTAACTTGTCCTGTACCTGATCTTTACGCTATAAGAACAGTGTCCACAGGTATTGTACATCTCTGGTTTCAGTTCACAGAAGCTCTAGTGCTGTTGAAAGAATGTTTGAAAGATGAGCGACTCAAAAAGGTCTTGGACAGAGACTGGAGCTGAACTCTGCAGCGAACAGAAACCCTTCCTTCAAGTTCCTTTTTGCTTAAGTCACTCACTGGGCAGGAGGATGGCTTTTGTGAATTCACAGGGGTCCAATTCTGCCCGTGAATGTGTTATCCTTCTAAGAGGAGGATTGCAAGATATATTAAAGAGGCCCATTTGTGGATATGTGTGAATGGGGAAACTTTTCTATAAAGATTTATAGGAGAAAGTGTTTTAGAACCTCAAAGATTAACCATGAGGACTTCAAATAGAAGCACATTAGAGAAAATTAGAGATTGCTTATATCAGTGAGTACTGCTAAAGGCAAAACCCTAAACAAAAATATGTAGCAGAAGACATATAAGAACTTAAGTGCATACGTAAGTATTCATCAGTCAGGACTTCAATTAGTCATGGCAAAGTTAGCACATAGCACTGAGTAGCAGTGTTACTGCGGAAATATGTAAATACAGTCAACTCCCTGCCTACTCCTACACCCCCGAAACTCCCTTCTTCCAGTTCTTCAAAAATTTATATTCTCCACTGATGCTTTGTGTTACTATTCCAGTTGAACATTATGCTCCATTTCCAAGATGAAGTTCTATTTAGAATGTAAAAGCAGGAACAAAGCAAAACATTTTCTGGTTCATAGATCATTGAGGTTCACTGAACATTCATTTTGGATCTCCATTAGCCAGTCACAAAGATGGCAAAAATTTTAAAGAGAATACAACTTAATAAGATAGAAATGAAAATAGCTATAATTGATGTCAACGAGATTTGAGGATAAGAGTTGATTTCTATCCTAGAAATGCACACTTTTAATGAAAATTGGTATAATTTTAAAATCATAATCAGAATAAGTTTCACATAAAAAGAAAGGTTCTGTATCTAAGCAGTGGAATTATGTTGAAACGATTTGATCTTATCTTAAACTTTTAAGGAGTTTTATTCTCATGTACTGTATGTAAGACTAGCTGAAACTTTCTTAGCATTATCAATTTATACATGCATTTTCATCTTTAATGTGATCACTTTTGCGTTTCTGAAATAAATGGAGATCAAATAGCAAAACATAACGTCCAGCAACCAATAGGTTATATGCGCTTACCACAGTCAAGTTCTCTTTTCTTTGAGCCAAAACCAAAAATGTGAAGTACTGGATTTGCAATTGTATCTTGAGTTTAATTAATCTCAATGACTTCTATTGAATGTGCATGAAGTCAATTGGAGGCACTGAATATGAAGGAACCCCGTTGCTACTCTTGAAGGTTCCCGCAGTTTCACCAAATGACACCCTCCTTTCCTTTCGAACAAACACGTCATGCCTTTTTAACTCCAGGCAGGATGTTTCATTTTAACACTGTTGTCTAACAACGGAGCTTCTGCTGATCAGTGATTGAAAAAAGGAGATTGCCCAGGCTTCTAACCTTTACATCATCAGCATGTTTAAAGAATTAGACTTTTTTTTTAAATGGGAAAAATATATTTATCTTATGATCAATTCAAAGGAATATTTTCTGATTTCCTTTTTATTATTTATGATTTTTGAATCCTTATTTCTGTTGTTGTTGCAAAACAAAGCAAGTTATACTGAGTTACAGTACTTGTATCCAATTTTGTCATAATATAAGATTTTGCAAAATCTTATATTATGACAAAATTGGACAGGCACTGGAGTGGAGAGAGCCACAGTCCAATTGCAATTCATGCACTGAGCCAGCCTTTTACGGTGTGTAGATTAATGACATAGTCTTGGAAAAAGTACTTTTCGTTCTGAACTAAAGAGAAATAAGAGCAAAAAGCAGTCTTATTTGAAAGGAACTTTCACAAGAATATTAAGACTCCAGCAACTGGGGGACACATAAATTCAAAAAATTCAGAGGCATAAAGAAAAAAAGGGCAAGTATAACAATTGTTTTTTCTCATTTAAAATCTTTAGAAACTTTAGACTTAGTCACAAGAATATTAAGACTCCTCTGGAGGTCACCTAGTCTAACACCTCAGCCTTTGACAACTAGTTAATCTTCTCAGTGTCTGTGGTTCTCTTCTAGGACCAAAGACAGGGATATGCTGAGACCTGTTTCAACAAGCTCTGGCTTACAGAATATCTCTTCAACTCTCTGCCCCACTTGATCCAAGGGACAGGCTCTCCACTGATTTAATACTATACAACACACGGTGCCTTTTTTAATATTCCTTAGTGCATCTCAGCACTTTCACAGCATCTTGGACATTCAAGCACTCTGTTTCAGTGTGAAAGTAAGAAAAAAAACCTTAAAGAACAAAGAAAGATTATAATTTTTCCAGAAAAGAAATTTAAAAAAACCCCAATTCTATTTTATTATATTGTCATATTTAGTATAGTATTATGTATAACAATGTAATTTGTTTTACTCCAGGATTATTTCAGCAAAACATGTTAACCTCCTATGAAGTCCTGTTTTTAGTTTGTGAAACCAAAAGGAAATATTAAAGATCAATTTAATGAAACTACACTTTTATGTCTGTGCGTGACGCAAGCGGCGCAGAACAATAGAAGACTCCTAATTTCTCTTTTGTATGTAAATGTCTATTCTAGATGTGAAGTAATCAACTTCTTAAAAGAACATAGACAGTAGTATTAAAACACTTTTTGCTTCACATTAGAATGAAATTATGCTAAACCTACCTGCTTCCACCAAACCTGAACAGGCTGGTGGATTTTTTTCCTCATGTTCTTTTCCTCCCCATTTTTTTCTGGCTATATTCTGCATTCTTGATGGTTTTACTGCTGCTGCTTTCATTTCCCACTTGTCTCTATCTCTTTTTTTTTTGCACTCCCTTTCATTCTGCCTGTTAAAATGATCAGCATGTTAATAATCAGTGTTGATACTGAAATGTTATCTTTGGGATTGCAAATTCTGATACCACTGAGATTAATGGAATAAAAGTGAGCTTGTTTAAGATGATTTGTTATACATCGTTCTTATTTGCAAGACCCACATGAACGAAACTGTTAAAAGGTAAGATATTCAGCACAATCAGAACAGATTCTGTGGTCAACAAATATACCTTTGGAATACATTTTTGCCACTTCCCTTAGGACTCGTCTATATGACGGCTCATGGGATCATAAAATAATAAATAGCAACTGCACAACAACGAAGAGTTCAATGACTGACTGATTCTTTCTTAGAAACATTGTTATCTCTGTGTTGGAACCACCAAACAACAATTACAGCTGGACAAGCTAGTAAACATATTTTAGATTCCTTTTAATGTCGTTATTTTTCCACTGTTTTTCTCCAGAAATCAATTTAAGACTAAAATTTTCAAGTAAAAAATCCATTTGTCTAGCTATGAGAAGACTCTCTTCATTATGCTACTGAGGAGCCAGATGGTTTTTTACTCTCAGTTCCTAGGATCTGCTAGAGTCCTTGATCTAGAGATTAAATCTTGTTTCATACCTCTGCTTTCTGAAGTATTCTTTCTAATATTTCACTCACCCACTCACTCTGTACTCCTCTAACTATAAGGACTATGCATCTATAATTCCTCTCAAACAGCTATGGTATTAAATAAATTTTTGTCCTGAATTTTACGAAATTGTGTGCTGTGTTACTTATGACCAGCAATGGTGAGTGTTGGTTTCTAATAAAATTGACCCTGGTGTGACAAGCTCTATTTTCCCAAGATACATTTTCCCAAGGTAACTAGTAAACTTTCATGTGAATTCTAGAGTAGACCTTGGGGGATAAAGTAACACGGAATGTTTTTTGTCGAAATAAAACTTTTTGCTGTATCTAAGTTGAAATTCATTGTCACTTAAAATTCTCAGACAGAACTGACTCAATTTTAGACAATTTTTTTCCTATTGACACTAACGGGAGTTGTGTAACTACTAATGTTTACAACCCATTAAATACCCAAGGGTATTTAAGCACTTCTGCTTCCTACTGGTGTACTCTAATTCAGTAAAATTTGCTCAAGTTCTGCTGTGCTGATGTCAGTGAGAGTTTTACCACCGACATCAGGGGGGCTGAATTTTACTCAGCATATACATTACCTTTATAGAAGCAGTCACAATGTTCTTGGGAAGCTGTTCAATTCCTTAGAAATAAATTAATAATCAGACTTGTGGATCAGGTGGACCACCTGAGGGTGTTGAAGACCATATGAAGATTGACCTGTCTGAGGGCGCCAAAGCACTGGAACAGGCTGCCCAGAGAGGGTGTGGAGTCTCCTTCTCTGGAGATAGTCAAAACCTGCCTCCATGCATTCCTGTAATTGCTTTGGAAGACCCTACTTCAGCAGAGAGGTTGGACAAGATGATGTGCCATGGTCCCTCCTAACCCCTACTGTTCTGTGATTTCATGATTCTGTGATCAAGAGCTGGAGATAGTCAATTTGGTCAGAAAATTTTCCACGTTAGCGTGTTCTTACCTGCAGTGGGATCACTGAATGACATGAGTGAAAACAGAGGTGTCCAAGCCATACTGGATGGAAATATCAATTGCTTCCAGTGTTTTATGTTGTGACTTCTAGTTAAAGTCCCTGAGAGGGATTTGCTGTGCATTCCCAATTAGGGGGAATGCCCTCTTTGTTGTCTTTCTTTTGTAGAGTAGTTACACCCCACAAATTGGCTCTTGTTTTCATCTTAATTGCTCAGCAATGCTTGCTGATCAAAAAAAGATGCTCTTCTATTTTCTTGAAGGGTTTTCTTTTCTTTTACTTTTTCTAGTGTGTCTGTCATGCTCTTTCCTATGTCTTGTTGAAAGGTGTTTGTGTTCAACTGGACAGTACGGGCAATGTGTTCTCATGCATGCCTGAGATGTTGTCTGTCAGTGTTAGCAATAATACCCCACCAATTTGAAAGAATGGAATGATCTTTTTTCCATCTTGATTTTAAATGAAGACAGCCAAGTAGAGAGGAGTTGAAGCAGGAAAGTTACTGTTACAGTTTATTCAGAAAGAGAACATAAGCCATTTCTGTTGGCATAGGCATATTATAATTGAAGAGCAGAAAAGAATTTCTTTTTAAATAATAAAAAAGTCAACTTAAATCACTCCAAGCCTCAGAAAAAGATACATTTTTGACTAGGGTAAATATTTGTAAAATAAGGTAACTTTCACAGAAAATATATTTTAAAATCATAGAACCATAAAATCATAGAATTGTCTAGGTTGGAAAGGACTTTTAAGATCATCAAGTCTGAGTGTTAAGCTAACACTCGCGAAATCACCTCTAAACCATGCCCCTACACACCTCGTCTACCCATCTTTTAAATATCTTCAAGGATGGTGATTCCAGCACTTTCCTGGGCAAATGCATGCATTAACATGGTTTTGAACCTAAAAATCTGTCATTTATAACCTTTTCTCCTTTCAAAAGACAAGACTTTTTCATCCATCAATGTATAATGAGGTACACTGACAGAGCCAATTAAATCTTAGATTTCTGTAGGAAGAACATTAAGTGATAGAGTTTGATCAGAAAATGCCATAGAAGATTTCTCTTTTTTCACCTGGCCAATTATAACAATAGTTTCTAAATCATTCTCTCAGTCTGTCTTTGCATACATATAATTAATAGGTAACCAGTGAAACTCAGAAGTTAGTGATAAGATCAATCTCAAACGAGGTCATAAAATCTATTGAACAAAAAAAAAAAAAATTGTGGATCTCACACAGTACTATTTAGGTGATTCTGGAATACATTTAATGTTGGTTGATTTTGGAACATGTGGAAACAGAAAGAAAAATTTGCAAGTGCTGGAATTACTCAGGAACTTTCTCCATTTATAAATCAGTGCTGCAGATAATTTACTATCCAATTTAAGCACTGGTTTCTTCATGATTTATTGGAATTTTTGACTCTTTTTGTCTCAGTGTTTATATTTAGACAGCATTAATTCCTGTATTTCTTCTGTACTTTTTTCCTTCTGGCTCAAAGATAAAATGTAGGTAAAATAGGCAGGAGAAGAGAACTTTGGTAATACAGGAATAGAAATATAATCCAGGGACTTTTAATTGTAGTGCTAAGTATTACAATATCTTCTTCTGTGGTAAGTGGTGCTCATGGTGAGGAATCTTTCTTATAATCTTAAGTCACATTGTGAACAAATATTTTCCTAGAGCAAATCTGAGATTGCATTTGTTATGTGCTTAGTCACAGTAGTGGATGCATGCTCTGCCTTTCCCAGCAGTGCCAGAGGAAGGCAGGGAAAAAAAATCTAACAATTTAACAATCTAAAAGCCTTTCTTCCAGGCAGGCTTATTGATTTTGGTTTTAAACAGGCCTGGTGATCCATGGAAAATGTACATATTTTAACATTCACACTCTCCATCTAAGCTACAGTGAAATGTCAGCTAGAGAAAACTACAATATACGACATCTTCAAAAGAAACACCATATACTTCTATTTTTATCATTTTCACTTTCTGAATTTACTCCAAAATAGATAATTTAAGTGCTTCTGAGCCATTGGCCATTGCAGGGCTTGGGCAAGAGAGCAGTGGCAACTCCATGGTTTGTGTGACCTTCACTGCTAGTTCAAGACCATGAGCAGAGAGAGACCAGGTCCACATCATGTGCATCTCTCTGTTACACACCAAAAGGTGAGGAAAAGAATGGGATGTCTAACACGTTACTGCAATCAGACATGGGAACTGTAGGAATGAAGACGAACGAGGTAAATTTATTCTGCTTTCGGTTAAGGATAGTCCTGGGACAGTCCCTGTGAAAAAAACTGAAGGTAAAGCAGAGCTCATGTATGCTTCAGCTTTGGGTTGTCCTTGCCTGTGTGTCTGTATGTGTGTTCTCTGACATAGAAATATGACACACTACGCTGTCGTTTCCACAAGAATAATTTAACCAAAGCAGCATTTAAAAATATTATTCTCCTTTTTACAAAATACATGGTGCAGGATCCCACAGCTCTGAAAAGTAGAAATGCTGAAATGTGCATAAGCCTTTGTACAAATGTAAGCATTGGCTGCCTTTGTAACACCTTTAACCATCAGTCAGTCAGCAGCCAATGCTGAAGGTAGTACTGATTGTTGCCTTTTGTTAGGTTCTTATTATTTAGGGCAGAAAAGTATATATTATAATATAGAGAGCATATTTCAAACCCATTCCTTTGCCTTAACAGGCAGAAAATAATAGATCATTGTGGTTTTCATTCATCCCAAGTGAATTCAGTGTAGTTAGCTTAAATTCAGTATCTAAATCACAAGACCTGAACAGATGTACTTTAAAGCCCGTTGTGCAATATGGGGTGAATTTGAATTATTCAAGCATACTTGAGTAATGGAAAACCATCTCCAAATATTTGTGTTCTTGCAGTCTTTTTAATAGTTAAATATGTGCACATATAGCAGTATATCCTAGATTTTCTTACACCTTCCTATAAAAGATCCATATTTAGCATGGAATATGTGCAATTATGGGTACATTTGGAACGTATATATACAGACAATTACAATAAATTACAACTACTTATGTACTTCTGTCATCCATATTTTCATTTTGCATATGTATGAGAGTGTGTGACTACATCTATTCATATTCAGGAAGAATTTCTCAATCTGTAAAGCCATGTGCACACAAACATTGTCTATTAGCAAAAAGATCTTTGTGATAATAAGAAAACCATCTAATTGCCTTTCCTAAGTACTTTGGACTACTTCTCTTGCATTTTCCCATAGAATATTGAAGTAGTAGGCTGGGAATACTGCGTTGATTTTGGGGCAAAGAATAAGTAAGTATGGACTTAGGTTATCACTGTATTATTCTGAATACCTGAAACTAGTAAAAATTATTCTGTAGTCTAGTCTTATATTTTAACACAATTTATGCAGATGTATGTGTACTATTTTAGAAGGTGAAATAAAAATAATAAAAATTTGTGTCTTTTTCATCATCTATTCATTTTTTTGCCTCTTGGAGAAATATCCTGACTCATTGCCAGACATCTCGCATTTGTTTATACTTTTCTTTGTATCTTTCCAGTTGACTTTGTGGTTGAGAGCTTGCATGTGTGCAGAATGAGAATGAGAGAGAGTTCAGCTGAGGAAATAAGGCCCATTCTGCAGATAATGAGAGCTATAATCACTCTTTCCCAAAGTAGGAGCAAATTCAGCAATTTTTGACTCAAACCCTGTGACAGTTCTGTCCCTTCCATCTTGACGACATCACGCAGTGTTGCACAGAGCAATCACTGTTGTTGAAGATGCAGCTCCAGTGTTGCAAAGTTGGTTTGGCTCTCTGGAGCAACATTAGAAACGGAACTCTTTCATGGAAGTGCCTGTACTTAGCAACTAACTCGATTAAACTCTGTATGGCCTGCATTTTCCACATACCTTTCATATTTTTCCCTTTTAATACGTTCTGCAGCTCAGAAAAATCTCATCCCCTCAGCCCACAGCTACAGGCTAGTAGTCTGGAACCAAGATTAAATCTAAAAAATGTCAAGTATAATGAAAAAGAGCGGAGGAGGAGACTGGATGGCTTAGTGGAATGGTTTATGAAGCCTTTCACCTCGAACTCACTGCTCTGAATCTTCTGCAGCCAGTAGTCACTGGGATTTTTTGAGTGTTTGATGGTTGTTCAGCGACCTATGTTAAAGAAGTTGTTAGTCTCAGCTGAGCTCATTGTGACTGGTGTCCACATCACAGAAAACAGCATCTGACACTGTGAGAATTTTACATCGCTTTTGGTGATATCAGTAAAGAAGTAAAAGGGCAGAGAATGAAGTATACTTGTCCAAAAGGAATTTATACATTCATTTTAACAGGATTTCATTAGCAATTGTTGAAGATTATTGGTACTGTTTTGGCATCCTTTTCTGCTATTTATATATTACCTTAAAAAGAGCCAGAAGACATTTTGCATTTAAGAAGAATTCAAGAATTGTCAAAGACAATGACAACTATTTCTTTGTTTCCCTCTGACTGCCTACATAGTCTCAAACTATGCACAAAGATAGAGGTAGGCATCTTCCAGAATTTCTGCAATTTAAAGTTCAATCTGTCTAAATTACTTTTACCATGAAGATTAAAAATATTTACCATCATTAAGCATTTGCCTACCATTAAACTTGTTCGCATCATTTACTTCAGATAAGGACATAATGTTCTGAAATGTTTACCAACTCCACCTTTTCCAGTTTTGTTCTTTACAACCTCATAAGGCTTACCATTGTGAATGAGAGAATAGACTCTTCAACTTCAAAAGCAACAATCTAAAGTTTGAGCAAAAGGGAGTTTTAAACTTTTTCTGAAAGACAGAAAGATCTGAAAAGATGCATTTCAATAAAAAAAAGAAAATATTTTCATCCCAACTTCTACTAGGAAGTGCTGGAAATGTCTCCTGATTCTATAGATATTCCCACTGAATTCGGTTATTTTAAGGAATAGAATAGAAGACTGATACCAACTAGAATAACAACATTTTTAATGCTTTCAGAAACTTTCCAAGTATTCAAAGCATGCAAATATTATCCACTTCTTTCTTTTTTTTTTTCTATATTAGTATCAGCACTTCTGCCTCTGCTCTTCTCCTTCCTTTTTTGGTGGTCCTGTTAAAATGTCAAAATTAATCACTTTCTAAGATTTATAGGCCAGTTAAGATTTACAAGGAAGTTCTTCTAATTCTCTGTCATATGCCCTGGTAAATCTCTTTATTTACTCTGCAGTTTTAAGAGGAAGTGTTTAACAAGTCTGTAGCTTACAAACAGGAAACATTTTATCAGGCAGGAGTGCACTTTCATCAAAAGGACAATGGAAATAATTTTTTCACTCATATTTTAGCAAAGAACAAATATACAGTGTGCATTCATCCACTTTAAAGTCTATTTTTTTCTGTAATTGAAATAGATCTCTGGATGTTATGATAAGCCCAGAGGCTCTCTTAAGGAAATTAACCTTTAAATTGCAGTTCTGTCATGTTTTGTTGTCTTACCCGGTGTGTCAAAGCAAGCAGGAAAATAAATCCAATTTTCTTATTTGGTATATGGTTAGTTGTATATGGTTTCAGTTTCATTTACTTTCTTTGCAAGAGATTTAGTTTATGGTGGATGGGAAGTGCTAAAAGTCAGAAAGCCAGAAGTACTGTAAGCAACTGCAAATAGAATTTAATGCATGAATTAAATTAAATTAAATTCAACATATCTTTTTAAGATGTACATTTATATACATTTTACATTTACATTTGGATGTATCACAATGTAAAAGCCAACAATGTTAGTGGAAAAGCAAAGCACTGAGCTATGCTATTAACTCTAATAGGTCTCCAGGGGAAATGTCCATACTTTTTGAGGGAAAATCCCTTAGGGGTCCAGTATTGGGACCGGTACTGTTCAGTATCTTCATCAATGACATGGACAGTCAGATAGGGTGCAAGTCTGTGGATGATAGCGAACTGTGTGGTGCGGCTGATCCTCTTGAGGGAAGGGATGCCATCCAGAGGACTTGGACAGGCTTGAGAAGTGGACCTGAGTGAACCTCATGAGGTTCAACAAGGGCAAGTGCAAGGTCCTGCACCTGGTTCAGGGCAACTCCTGGTATTAAAGCAAGCTGGGGGATGAAGGGATGGAGAGCAGCCCTGCCTAGAAGAACCTTGGGGTACTGGTGGGTGAAAAGGTAAACATTAGCCGGCAATGCGCACCTGCAACCCAGAAAGCCAACCATATCCTGATCTGCATCCAAGCAGCTTAGCCAGCAGGGAGAAGAAGGGGATTCTGTCCCTCTACTCTGCTCTAGGGAGACACCACCTGGAGTATTGTGTCCAGCTGTGGGACCTTCAGCTCAGGAAAGACATGGACCTGTTGGAGAGGTCCAGAGGAGGCCACAAAGATGCTAAGGGGGCTGAAGCACCTCTGCTGTGAGGACAGGCTGAGACATTGAGGTTGTTCAGCCTGGAGAAGGCTCTGGGGGGACCTTATTGTGGCCTTTCAGTATGTAAATGGGGCATACAGGAAAGATGGAGACAAACTTTTTAGCAGAACCTGTTGCAATAGGACAAGGTGTAATGGGTTTAAACCAAAAGGGGGAAGATTTAGAGTAGATAGAAGGAAGACATTTTTACACAGAGGTTGGAGAAACACTGGCCCAGGTTTCCCAGAGAAGTGGTAGATGCCTCTGCCTTGGGATTCTGAGCAACCTGATCTAGTTGAGGATTTCCCTGCTCATTGCAAGGGGGCTTGGACCAGGTGGCCCTTAAAGTTCCCTCTAATCCAAACCATTCTATAATTCTATGAAAATAAACTCATGACTTTAGGATAGAAAATATTCCTATGGAGATTATACTTTTGAAAATATTTCATATCCCAAATCTAAAAAAAGGTTCACAAACAGTAATGAACTGTAGCACTTTTCTACCACACAAGATAGCTCAGGTAGTTGTCATTTCACAGTTTGCTAACTTAGCACTGATACCTAAATTATGTAGAATGCTGAAGTGGTCTGAAAAACAATACAAGCAGGTAGTATGATTTTTTACAGATGATGCTCCACTTCAACATTTAAAAAAAATATCATTTTTTTTTCCTCCCCCTCCCCACTTTTCCCTTTTCCTCCTTTCTCTCTTCCCTTCTGGCTTTCCTTTCCTCTTTCCTTGTCTTCACACGTTCAACTCCTCATTATACCATACGTTGACAAAGATGAACATCTCCCTGTGTCTTGGAACTCTTTCCTAAGATTATCACTCCCTACTGGCTTCTCCTGAATCTTTCAGCTACATTAAGTGCTAATTCTTTGTGGAATTTCTTCATTTTGATTTCTGGGTTGGGTTTATGGGGTTTTTTTTTTTGGCTGTAGAAATGCTGCAGTGCTGTATTATCTGCACCACTACCTATTCTATTATTTCTCTCATGTGTTTCATACTATTTTCTTGGACT
Source organism: Thinocorus orbignyianus (assembly GCA_013400375.1). Lineage (NCBI taxonomy): Eukaryota > Metazoa > Chordata > Aves > Ciconiiformes > Thinocoridae > Thinocorus > Thinocorus orbignyianus. Next base: position 890,344 of record VXBW01008457.1, on the reverse strand, counting down.
ATTGTAAAGAAGAAAAAGGGTTTGACCTTAAGTAAAAGTAAAAAGAAGTAGAAAAATAGAGAACATCCATCAAGAAATTAGCTCTGGTGGAGCTAGTGCAGTAGCAGTAGGAAATGTGTTCTATAATGATGATGAAGTATTGAAAGACAGTCAGGATTTTTTTCTGTCCCCTGAAGAATTTCATGTAAGTGAGTCCCAAATCATGACACAGCACAGAAGACATCTTCTCTTGTGGTGCTGGTGTTATTGATGTACTTTTTCTTTTCTTGATGAGCTGCAGTTTTGTCTTCCTTCCAAATTGCATTCTAATTTCTATTCTAGGTAATATACATAATTATACAGTATAGAATATATGTACACTAACCAGGTCTTTAAAAATATGAATCACCTGATCTGAAAAAAAAAATAAATTAATTTACAAAGTCATCTGTATACAAAGCGGAATAAACAGGATGAAACACCACCAGTCATAAATCCAGTTCACTCCCCCATTAGAACAGAGGCAGGGCAAACTAGTGATGATACAAACTAAGTTAAAGGATCAGTTTTATCAGACTAATACCAAGTCTGGCCTAGAACACAGAGCATAATATGGAAACTAATGGCAATTACCTGCATCAATGTTATTACTTTGGCTACTTATTATTCTGGATTCTCTGAAACCTGAATGGAAAGAAGGAAAAGTCCACGTGTGTGAATGAGTGATATTTTTCATTCTAATAAGTGATCTTTCTAAAATGTATTATACCATCCTCTCATGTGTTTCTTCATTCAAATTTGCCATTCATAGAAAATATTTGACTAAGCGTCATTAAGTAGAATATTCAGGAGTCAATTAACATGACAGCTTCAGAAATGATTCGTGAAATGAAGCAGAAGCTTCCTTTTGAAAGAAGAGTATGATCAACACCGACCATCAGCTCACACTATTTCTTATTACTTCTGCTTTGCATTGCTTCATCCCTCCTTCTCTTCCCTTTGCACGTCAAAGGCTTCAGAGATTATTTCAATCTTGTGATCTAGAATATTTAAAGGACATACGTGATGTTTTACATGGAGGAAACAGAGTACTACTGGCAGGTCAGGAGCATACACATGACCCTGGACTAGAGCTAGCATCCAAAATCCAAGTATGAGGAAAATAAACCAGAAAACCACAGAATTCCTATCATAACAGTTTAATGTTATAGTGTCTTCCCATCATGTAGAAACAGACTGTTAGATTGTTATACACACATCTGGAGTTTGGTCTTCAAACCATGTGTTCCAGGCTGATGTCTCAGAGCCTTCCATACGCTAGCACCAAAGAGGAGTAAAAAAATTGAAATTCTAGTTTGGTACTGGGTAAACACTTCCGTGTGGCCTGACTCCAACATCAGCACTTCATTTTAATGATAATGGCAGCTCTGGTGTTCGTTCTAAAATCCTTAAATGTACTTAACAACCTGTTTATACTTGGGGTGTAGTGAGTTTATGGGGACAGCCAAATGAAACAGATAAGTGTATTATGTAAAACCATATTCTGAAATGTTTATTTTAGCAGTTAGTATGCATCTGGAGTAAATCTGTAGACCGTTATCCTCGGGTTTCATGCATTTTAAATAAAGCATATTTATTTTAATTTAGAAGCAGACAATTATGTGGGAAATAGAAGGGTTTTGACAGCACAAACATAAACTGGGCATTTTTTGGGAAGGTATACTCATCTTAAAATCTTCATTAATATTTCATGCATCCAAATTTGTGTTGCATGCAGGTTGTATGCTGTTTCAGCCATGGATCAGCAGCTGCAGCTATTAATTCATATATTAAAACTTTGTTTAGTACAATGGAATTGTTCCTCCCTTATCCAGCAAATCACTTTCTAGAATGAAATCAAGGAATCAGAATCTGCTTTATCCTGAATGGGCACTTGTGTTGCAAGACATCTATTTTCTTTTTGTCACCATTAGCACTTCCAAAATATCTTTCACCATGCCATTTGCAAATGCATATTTTAAATGCCTCGTCACTATTAAAGGCACTGTCAGTCTGATTTTTCTAGCTGTGAAATCATTTTAACACCATTTTTAATAATATTTTGCAACCTCATAAAGGAAATTACTTTTCAAACACCTTGCCTGTACAAGACTACATACTACAATATTACTACAGTATTACTACTACAGTATTACTATAGTATACATGAGAATTCCTCTTAAAACCAGTTGAAATGGTAAAAATATAGCTGTATTTTTACCAAGTTTTGCGAAGAGGTATGTCAGGGACTGGTAATATTTGTAATACTCTTTTTCTAGAATGAATTAGTTTATTCAAGGAAAAGAAATTAAGTTTAATTAAACTAAATTTTTGAAAAATTTGGATTCAAGTAGGAGATTTTGGACTCTATTCTACTATTGAGTCCAGAGTAGAGACCAAGCTGTACCTTTCAACACGATCAGTAGGCTGATTAAAAAAACCAGCAGAAACATTCATAGGTACAAGCAAGTCTCCTTCTTCTCACTTTCATCACATTCTGTCCACATCTTACTACAATCATCTATATGTGTCCAGCTAGAATAAGTTAAAGTTAACAGTGCTCCAAAACTGAGTTAGAATATTATGCTCTTTAAACACTGCAATAAAACAAAAACGCTAGCCTTTTGTCAATGTATCCTGTCCTGAAGCAAGTAAAAGGAATTTTATTGACTAGATTATTTTTTCTGAAGGAAATAGATTTATGACCTTCAATAAGGGCTCTGGGAAACCTGAAGAAATTAAGGATGCAGGTATGTTACCTGGGGCATATGTATTTCCATGGGAAATATCGGCAGGAAAACAGCTGAATGAACTAAACTATCAGTAGATAAAGAGAATCGTGAGAACACAACTTTTGCTTCCCCGTCACAAGAAAAGTGTTTCAGGTCAGAACTAAAAATCTCTCCGGCATACTCTCTCCCTAAAGAATGCAGCTTGATTTTATGGTACAGAAGCTGTGACTTTTACCCCTAAGGCACAAATCAGCTTTGATACACAAGAGAAAATATGAATGCTTAAGGGGCAGAGCAGCAAGTTCCCTTTCATTAAGAAACTGGCATGCATATGATGTAAATCCCCTATGGGTTTGCACATATCTTGTTCTCAATGGGGAAAAAGTTGCTTTGAATGAGGAAAAGAGCTAGAAAATAGCATCTGAAGGCAGTGGGTAGCAGACATCGCTCATCAGCAGCCATGAGGAGTGAGTGGACAGATTCAGAAATTTGTATCAGCCTGACTTTCCCTTCCAACTGTCAATCAAATTCTGATAAAAGAAAAGAAAAAAAAAGAAAAGGGCTTACACACACACACACATATATATAATGATAACCTTTATTTGTAAATAAACCATAGATTTCTGTGAGGTTACTGTTTTCAAAAGAAGATAACACCTTGTGAGACTGACAGTGAGATAGCCTGGGCCAAAGCTAAAAGCACAAATGAAGCCTTTTTAAAACAAACACGCCTTATGTACTCGACCCTGAAGTAGATTTTTATTTCAGTTTCAGGTGTATAAAATAATTCCAGTGGAAGCTCACTACAAATTGGTGTCTAACCTTGAGGAAAATCACAGGGAAGAATTTTTGAGATAAAATCAACAAATTTTCACAGATTTTTTTTTTAAAAGCCAAGAATTTGATAGTCTGATCTGCTTAAATAATTTAAGCTCAGGTCTTCTTTTCAAACAACAACAAAAGTATCTTAAACTTTATGTTTTTTTGGGGGGAGGGGGTCAGCTAAGCATAAAAGTTTCAAAAAGGTTTGGGAAGGGAAGCTCTTTAATGTTCAATGTTTTCCAAATGTCATAGATTTTAGAAAATGTTTTTTGAACTCACAACATGAGTTCACGTGTAGTGGATTCTTTCCTCCATGAATAATTGCCTTGTAGTTTTCTAGGGACCTTGAATTACAAAACATGCTTGTCTATCCAGGGAAGTGCATGTTATGCAAACAACGAAGAATAGCAAGAAAGAAAACTTTGTATGCTGTTGTTGTTCTTTCCAGAAACGTAAATAATCCCAGACTATTCACCGGTTACCTTAGAGATGAACTAGCTGCTAAACCGTCAGGGAAATTAATTATCCTCTTGTAGGAATAATGCACTGGGGAAAAATGTGCTACAGTATCTGGAGTGGTGAGACAAGTCTCTTACTTCCTACATTAAAAGAAAATGAAACTATTTTCTAGGTGCTGGTATGTTAGTATAGGATGGGATACTATCTTCATACAATAAGATCGGGTAGTAACTTCTGGTTTTGCACGAGAGACATTTGCTGTGACTTATTCATACTAAACATCTACAGCAGGGCAACACCTACCACTCAATAGCAGCTTCTTCTGCAAACCAAAAGCAGAATCTCAAAGAACAAGGGAACATCATGATCAACCAGAATATATTTTCCTGCCCTGATATTGAGAAAAGTTAACTTGAACAAATGAGTCATAGAAGGAAAAAAAAACAACAAGGAATTGGCAATGTACCAGTGACAAAGAAAGCAAAGCACCAACAATGAAGAAACTAAGCCTGGTGGAAATTACTGACATGAATCAACCGTTGCTCAGCAAGTACTTCTGCAACTTTAATCAAACACTAGGAAATGTAAAACTCGACTGGTCTGAAGTTATTTCTGTAGCCTTAATTTGCTTGGAACTGACTTTGCATTCTTGAAGGTAGGGCACACCTAAGGCACAGAAAGCCTTCAGTCAAAATTGCAGATAAGTGTATTTGTGCAGCAATACAGTATCAACAAAGTTACCTATATAGAGATTTTAGTACCATTAAAATGAATTAGGTTAAGATTAAGCTATAATTAAAAAATCAGCTTTCTCTGACTTTTGCTGTTGTTTCTACAAGAATGCTAAAGTTCCTAAGAATTTTTTCTGCAAGCCTTAATCTCTGTTTTGAGTTAATGAGGGGAAACCTAGTGATTTAAAAGGAGAAAACAGGGAGCCACTAGACTGACCTTTTCCCTCCACTGTAAAATGAATACACCCTTAAGAATCTCAAGTTGTTCTCTGAGATAGGAAAAACACTTTGAAGACTGTTAATTGCTTGAGCCCTTGACTGCCTTTGTAATTTCTTGCACAAGCTTTTCAACTTTCCTAAATTGTCAGGAACAGAGCTGCAACTTCAGCACCTGGCAGTGGTTCTCCCCCTAGATAGCAAAAATAAGTGTTTGCTTGGCACAACGGACCAGAGGGTCTGCACCCCTACACCCTTATTTTTATGATGCAAGAAGATGTGGCGAATGGGTTCATCTGAAAACAGACAGACATAGGCACCGGGGAGGCAGAAGGGATGTGTGGCCAAAGGGTTATTTGGCCTTGTTTTCCCTTACCAGCAGCAGTTACTGCTGTTCCCCTCATCTTCCCCAATCACAGCAGAATCATAGTCTGATTTCCTCACCTGATATCCAGCCTGATACATAGGCCAAATTAGCTTTTCTCTCTATAAGGCAAAAATCTGGATTCAGGGATGACAGCAAGCAGGGGAATTTTCTGCATGGCAGTGGACAGGCATGTGGATTCAGGAATTGCACCTGTAAGACCAGATCATCTTAGAAAAGGGATGTAAGGAGGTTATTGCACTTTCATTCCCTCAAAATAGTGACCTCTTCCAGCCTCTGTCTCTGTGTTCAAAACCCCAGCACTTCCTTCCCCTCTCATCAAGATTCAGTGTCTCACTGACTCTTCCCTCTCCCAGTATTCCCAAACTGTCTGACTCCTCTGAGGCTGCACTCACCCACCTCAGCTCCATTCTCCATCTCAGACCACTTACTTTCACAAAATTGTTTTTTGCCATCTTTTTGTCTTGACTTCTGCGACAGTGGAATTCAAATTTGGTTACTGCTGAGAAGGCTGAGACCTTCTGCAGTTGGAAAATACCAGCTGCCACACAGCACTTGAACTTCTAAGGTTATACTGTGGCCATGAAGGGAAAGTTCATCAAAACACAGCTAACTCGAGATAGGTAGAGAAGCTGTGTGAAATGAAACAAATTCATTACACAGTGAAGACAGGTCCTCTTTGTCAATGTCAGAGCAGTTGAGCTTGCCAGGAAAGAGTTCGTCAAAGTGAACTGGAAGATGGTGAGATGTGGCATCTGTACCCAACAAAGCAAATTTTTTATAAGGCGGTATCGGACCTTACTGACCGTGGGTGAGAACATAAGTCTGGATTTAAACATGTTAGCTGCTTCTAAATACAAAGCTACCACACCTCTTTGGAGACCTGCTTCAAAGCTCCACAAAATAAGCCAAAGGCACACTGATCTTAATGAGCTCTTAATATCTCACTGCTGTTACTTTTATTAACGATTTTGAGACTACTAAGTAGTAGTGGTGGTCATACTCAAATTCTTCTTAACACACCTACCTAAACTTTATAAAAACACCACTATTTCCATTTCATGTCAGAGGAAACTGAGGCACAAAAGCTGAATCTCAGCCAGAGGATTCTTGAAATAGTCTGTCTAGTAAGTTCAAAGTTTTATTTTAAGTTTAAAACAATAGATTATTAGGCAAGCAATATATCTACATACAGCTGTGTTTGAGTACCTGAACCAAGATACAGCTAATAGGAACTGCTCATCAGACTGAAAGCCTGCTAGCCTCAACCTGGCCCAGATAAGTTTCTTTGAAGTTATGTTGCTAAACTTTCTTGAATTTTTTTATCTGCCTATATTATTGACTGCTATGTTCTAAATGTGCGGAATATGTTCTGAATACAATCTGGTATATGTTCTGGAAACTAATCTCTCTTTTGTCATAGACCACCATGAAAAGTCAAGGACATCGTCTTGAACTTAAAGATTGATTTTGCCTGTTCAATACGAGCATGAAATAGGCCAATTTCTTTTTTGTTTTAGTTTTTCAGGAAAAATGTAATAAAATAAGAAGTCAGTGCTCCAAATAAAACACTGTAAAACAAACTTTATTCTCTGAGTCATTGGAAAACATTGTTTACAGTTCAGAACACAGAGTACATCCTGAAGTGACCATCCATCATTGCTCTGAATTGCTGGAGGAAATAGAAATAAAATGAGAAAGCAGTCTATGATTTTATATTAATTGCAACTCCAAGATGGTCTTACACCAATCAAAATAAGGCCAGTCTGATGGAATTTATAGATAGGTAATATTGAAAACATATTTCAAGCCTCATTTTATGTCAAGGTACAAAAATCTGATTTCAGATCAATCGTGTAATAAAATAGTACAAAGTAGCTGATGAAAGCTAACTTGGTTCCAACACAAGAATTCATCATGATAAACATATCTCTCATTTCCACATCTGTCATCCATTTTTAAAACCTATAAATCATTCAAATATGGATTTAACTGTTCCTACAAGTCGTTGTAGCATCATGCACTGCACTGAAGGAGAACTTTAACAATAATGCACTTTTCTGAATTCAGAATTATAAAAAATGGATTAGAAGGTTATGTTATGCTCACATAATTACTGTGCACAATCACAAGTGACAGCAAAGCAACTGGTCTTTTTTCTGGCTGATTTTTTCTGTCTTCCACAGCCTTGAAGTCATCTGATAGAAGCTATGTTTTTATAGGAACGGGTGGATGATCTAGATTAAAAGCTACCTAGGTAAGGAAAGCACTTGAACCTGAGGGTGGAATGCGTGTATCTGTGAGCTGGCTTGGGCTGCGACTGGAACACCGAGGGCAAGGCTGAGACTTGTTGCATCCCAAGCACAGTTTGAGCCCTGTGAGGCACGGCAAGAATGTCGGCCCTTAATGAGACCCACCAAACGCCCGGCGGAACGATCTTACAGACCTCGCCAAACCCCGCCACGAGAAAACACCCCGCGACTCTTGGCCTGATCTGCTGAGTGGTTTGGTTTTTATTCTTCTTCTGATAAAGGGCTTGGAGGAGGGAGTGAGGAATGCTGAAGGAAGGTAAAAGAGAGGGGCTTGGGGGGTGTGTGTGTTAAAAGGCTCATATCATTTTCATCCTTGATCATAACTGAAGGAAAGCCAGGCAAAGTCAGGAGGATCACAAGTCCCAGCAAACATAATCAGATTCCAATTTCATTACTAAGCTTTCCACAGCCTTGATAAGAGAGATGATTAAAAAGTCAGTGGTAAATTCACTTTATGGATCTTTATTTCACAATTTTAATTCGTTTACTCTAGCAAATATTAACCTTTTGTTTTATTGCATGTATTTCTAAAAGACAGTTCTCAGAAATTCTCCAAATCCTCATTCAGTTATACTAACTTTTAAAAATACAGTGACAGTGAGCATAAAAGTGGAAGCACTTTTCAGTACTTTAGCATAAATATTTAATTATTTGGCAATACACTAGCTGTATTTAATTTATTTTTAATTTTGCAATGATTGCACTTTTAACTATTTAACATGCTGTTCTTACTTTGGAATCATGAAGTCAGTCTAAGCATTATAAACAACACTGTAGACAGTATTCATCACTGTAAGAGCTAGTGGAAAAAATCCTACAATCTCTCTAGTTGTTATAATAATGATGTTGGTTTCCTGTTCACTACAAGGGTAATTAATGAAGAATTTGGCTGAACTGCACATACCAGCCAGCTAAGGTAATACTTTATGTACACATTTCACTGCAGCATAACACACAATATAGGGTTTGTTTTCTTATTTCTTACTTTGAAGATCAATCAGGTCACTAGGCAACCAGAATATTGAGCTATAACTATTAGTACTTTGCTGAAGCTGCGTGTAGTTTCATTAATTCCTCTGCTAGTGCTGTCCGTCTGAGATAGTGAAAATTTCATTACTGTCTCTGAATACATTTCATGCATAACAAATGAACAATCAATTAAACATGATTTTTTTCTGACTCTTTTTGTCCCATTTGTCCCTAAACTTTATTAATGTTCTATATGACATTCTCTCTTCCCTTCAGTTTTTGAGTAATCATTGGTCTTTTAATAAAGTTCACCTTTTCCTAGCCTAGAACAAGCTGACAAATTAGGAGAGAAAATACTATCAGTTATTCACACGGTGTTCCGCATGACTTCAATCTTTGCGACGTGCTTAGGGATTTAGGAATGAAAGAATCTGGATTTTGTTCTGTGTCTCATACCTGGTTGCAGTAGAAACAAGCCTTCAAAAGGGAGAGCAGCAAAAACTTTGGCTGACTCTTGTCAAGAGCTAATATGAGTGACTTTGAGTCTTTCTTTTAACATGAACTCATATATCTGATTATCACCTCATGTAATGCATTTCCATTTCCGTTGCGGGGCGGCAAGGCTCCTCCTTACCCACGCTCACCTCTTGTCATGGCAAGCTATTCCAGCTCTGAAGGAAGGCTTCAGGAAGTATATTCTTTCCTTGCACACCTGCAGATTGCTTGATATGGTTAACAAATACTTCACACTTCGCCCTTCTACAGTGAAATGCCAGAGATAGTAAAACACCTAGTCTGGCTAATCTGAAAATCAAAACCCTCCACTTCAACAGCCTAAATAGTCACTGGAATATCATTCATAGCTTTAGAAGAAAAAGACTGAAAGAAGCAGAACGGAATACAGAGACAGGAAGATTCCTGTTCAGTATTCTGAACGTCTTTGGGCTTTTTTCTTTAACAATACACTATTAATAAGCAAAGCTGCCAATTAGTTTCAGTATCTGGCACCAGCATGGATTTAAGACAAACTAACCAGCCTCTGAAAGCATTCACCCACAGTATCTAATCAACCATCTTCTCAGAGAAGTACTAAAGGAAGCAAGGTCCACTTACCATGGACTTATAAACTACTTATACTTAGTTAAAACCACTTAAAAATTATTTCAAAATGCACTTGTTGGTGGGTAGAACAAATTATAAATTCATGCAATGCAGATGAGCCTGAACCAACTCTTTGCCAGCAGAATTCACTCAAAAGTACTGAAATAATAACTAGGGTTGTGTAATGTTTGAGTTCAATCATGCACATGCATACGTATTCCAGTACAACCAGTATAAAATATGTACATGTTGAAGAGAAAGAAAGACACAATCCAATCTTCTAAATGCAAAGCATCATTAAACTGTTTCTATGTGAGTTTGTAGCTGTGGTCCAAGTTCCCCAGGCTATAAAACCCTGGTCTTCATGAGGTATTCTCCATTGTTTCTCTAGTTCTTCTGATGCCTTGAATGAAAGTCACGATGTCAGAGCAGGTTCTTAATCTTAGACTCCAGTTAAACAGACAAACAAAACACTATATGGAACTTCTTAAATATCATAAAACAAAGTTGCTTTTAAGGAGTTGGTGATGAGATTGCTTTGCAAATACATACATTCTGTCATTGTGCCAAATCTATCAGCTCATTTAATTTTCCACTCTTCTCAACTGTAAATGCACACATTCACAGGCATGTCTAAGTGGTCTGTGAACTATATGTCCCACAACAAGTAACCCCACTGCACATAAAATTATTCCATTTACTTGTAATAGAGTATGCGCCTTGCCCTGTCAGGTCTGAATTCCCTCTTTCCTCTTCTTATTTCCCTTTCCAAAATCTCACCTCTCCACCATCTGGGAGGAAGGTTTTGCCCAGGGCAAATGGAGCAGCTGCTGCACAGCAAAGTAGGAAAGTTGAGACAATGTTTGGCAGGAGCACTCTGTTCCTCACTCCTACCTCAGCGAAGGAAGCAGAGGCTCCTATGCCAGGCAGCAAGTGTTCATCATGAGGGAAGAGGTTTTTTGTTCCTTGTTTTTCTGGGTGGAGATATGAGGCAGTGTTGCAAGAGGCATTCAAAGGTCTGAAGAGATATAGAGGTGGTAGAGGAGGTACTTCTGGAAATTTCATCTGCCTGCTTCAGTCTACCACTTGCTCCGATTCAATGCTTATTCCATAAAATAGTAGGTGCAGAATACCTTTTTATATAGAATCACAGAAGGATTTAGGGTTGNAGCAGGTCCACCTAGAGCAGGTTGCACAGAAACAGGTTCAAGGGGAGTTTGAATGTCTCCAGAGACAGGGACTCCACCACCACTCTGGGCAGCCTGTTCCAGGGCTCTGCCACCCTCAAAGTAAAGAAGTTTCTCCTCATGTTTAGATGGAACTTCTTATGTTCAAGTCTGTGCTCATTTCCTCTTCTCCTGTCAACACATCTAAGACATGTTACTTGTACATCAAAATCATCATTGTATCATGGTACCAGCTATATTACCTATAAACCTACAAAGAGGAAGTGTTGCTTTCAGTGTTCAGACCAAATGTTTAATGAGGGCCATTGTGTCCCATAACTGTGAAATAATAATAATTGTGAAAAGGTATGTGAATAATGCAGCGATTATTTTACTTCCTAGTGCTTTTTTTTTTTTTTTTCAAATGAAGGTAACCTAACTTTAGTTCATAATTTTATTTCAAAAATTAACCAGAGTTCTTTTTGAGCTGCTGCTAAGCAGTTTCCACCACTGTTGCAGCCACTACTTTCTGAAAAGCTCTTTGAGTCACTGTTTAAAAAAGAAAAGATAAGACATTTTCATCCTATTCTAGTCTAATTTAAGATAACACAAAACACTTCCCTTGCAGTAGTAATTTACTATTTAAGGAAAAGAGGAGGGGATGGTTTGTTTACTGTATTTTACTTTTCTGCTGAAGTGAGGATGTAAAGAAAATACTATCTATGTGAACACATTTCACATTTAAATTAGAAGGGATGAGAAGTCCATTGTGTTGGCCAAGTGAAATGGTGGAAGCAGCGTACTGCAAAAGGGAAAAAAAACTTGACAATTGACAGCCTCACACTGCTCTGCCTGTTTTGTACTGGTTAAAAAATACAACTGGTAGAAGGGATCAGGGAAAATTAAAATCAGTCGTGTAGGTGATATAAAGAGTAACAATTCCCTACAAGAAGAGAATTGAAAAAGCTAAGGAAATTTTGTTGTTCAGATCTGTGAATAGTGGAATGGGAAGTTGGAAACATTTGATCAGAAACCTTGATGAAGTTAAGGATGTAAGATATTCCTTACATGTTCAAAATTCTCACTGACTTTGATGGGAACTTGGCATGTGCAAGGGATGCAAGCCAAGACATGAATTTACATAGTTTGGGGTAAACACAAGAGTGGAAAAAATCCTGTTGTTCTTTGCTGGTGAGTCACGGTTCCCTTATTTGCTGTGAGCCTCCTCCCTGTCGTTAAGATAGGAATCAACTTGCTCCAAAGAAAGGGTCTGGATATTGTTGCATTTCCCCTGTCTCAGACCACCACCAGTTTGCTCCAGTGAGGAATGACAACACCACAACTATATCTGGTCCAATTCATTTGTAATATGTGGTGAAATGAGTGCAATATTCAATGAGTAATATAACTTCCCTCGACTCCTTTTCCTTCTACATCATTTTGCAGATTCACTATGTGAATACAAAATTAAAGTTATGCACTCTAATATGCAATTTTAGTCAATTGGTAGTCACTTCTATAAAATGTGTGGTTAACAAAGCTTTAACTGCATTATATTATACCAATTCTAAAAAGCAGTATAAATTCACAGTACCTTTCAGCTGTAATGATTTTGGATGGGATAAAATGTCACGTAAGGGGATAAACTATCCATTCCTTTTTCCGTCTAGATTCCCACCCCCAAAGGTACTTGAGGACTGTTATTTTTGCTGTATTCTTCCAAGAATTACATGGAAGATGTTCCAGACAGATCAAATGTAAATGATATAGTGGCATACTACAGGGAATTAAAATAACTTTTTCCAGCGGGGAAAATTCCAATGTCTTCCATATTCATACTGTGCCACTTGCTCTAAGCAGTATTCTAGGATCTACAGACTAAAGGGACTATAATTCCTTTGCACTCCCTAATCTTATTTTTAAACCCTTTGGCAATAAATTTTATGTACTATCTATTAAACACCACAGTCACTAGAGGGAAGGTAAATATACCCATGCATTTGTGTTTGGGGTTACTTTTTTTTTCTTACTGATGTGGAGGTTTTGTTTTGTTTACAGCTCTGTCATGTATTTAAATGTTTCTTAAGGTACAAATCCCTGGCTTTACCACGTTTCAATTTCAGCTGACAGTCTCAGCAGTATTTAAAAAAAACACAGCTCACCTAGTTGATCAGTCCATTTGAAAACATCTACCGGTTTGGGTTGCAGCCAATTTGCTAAGTTATCTAGCAAACCTTTCACAAAAGATTATCCTAAATTTGTTTATACAGAGAAAAATAGTGGGGTTGCTTTAGGTGACATCAGTTTTTCATTAATAGAAATCTGCTAATTTATTAAATTTTCTTAAAGACAAACAAAATCCCTCAACATCTTTCAAAAGTAGTTCTGTGCAAATAAAGACTGAAGTTTTCAATGCAAAGAGGGAAGCTGAGAAACAGAGGCACGGGGTAATGATATGTGTATATGCCCGACAGAAAAAAAGTTTGTATTTGATGAACAAGGTAAAAGTCTAATAAGAAAGGTGTAAACAAATGCTTTTTGAAAGGTTCTGATTGCAGACCTCTTGGGCAGGGCTTGGTTTGGTGCTACCCCAGTGCAGAGTGGCCTGAAGTGCATTTCGCAGGAGCCTCTGCAGGATTCCCACAAGTAACGTGAAGAGTCAGTCAAAACTGCAAAACACAGAAGCATGTCACCTGCAAAAGCTAAAGCCTCCGTGGAGTTGACTGCTTCAGCCAGGGTCTTTTTCCTGCTTGGCAAACACTGAATAAACTGGTGAAGGCCAGAAAAGGGCCGGTAGCTATACATATTAATGTATCCTGACACTTTCCATTTTAAAATGCTGATTTTAGTACTTTTCAATTTGCCGATTGGTAGACATTTGGGCTCAAATGTTCCTTTGTGTCTGCTAAAAGGTGACTAAAACATGTGTTGGAATCTCTTTTTTGCCAAAAAAATCCAGTCATTTCTGAGAATGAGGCAAGAAGTTCATTGTTTCACTCATGACAATAAATCAGAAAGGAAAGGGGAGGGAGGAAGATGATAAGGGAAGAAGTTGTTTCAATAGTTAATATAATTTGAAGCTGCAGACTGATATTTGGCAGCTGGGACTAACAATGTGGGATGAAAATTGAAATTTGGCTTTTGTTGCCACTGGAAATTATAAGGTTTTGGAGAAAAATATTCAGGCTCAGCAGAGACTTCTTATGTCTTAAGCAGAGGATATCAGTCGGGGAAGGAGTGGAGGGTGGAGGGGTTCCATCTAAGGCTACGTAACGTTTTGCTTGTATATGCAGCTCTGTGATATTTTAAAGCCAGAGGTACAAGAAGAGAAAATAATCAGTGTCTGCTGAGTTCAGTAGCATGAACACTAATTTCAGTCATGTAAGGGAAAGGACGGAGCTGCAGGAAATGCGTGCAGTGAGAGAGAGTATCAAAGTGATCAAGCACTGCGAAACTGGGACTCCATAAGGTAGAAAAGAGGAAAAAAGGTGGGATTTGTATTGGGGAACGTGTCAGAGGAATTTAAGGAATAAAAATTGTAATTGGTATGCTTAACAAAATGGGACTTAGATGAGTACCCAAGGGTTTAGAAGAGAATAAGATCAACAAGTAAAGTCTTTGAGGAATTGGCAGGAGAATCTGTAACAATAAAAACATACTATCTCCTTGAACTTGGAAAGCATCCCAGCACTCCTGATCCGCTCCCTTACTGTATTAGCTCAAGTTATCAGTAGTCTGTGTAACGATTCAGTATTTCCATTCATATATATCAGCATTATTAATAAATGTGTGGGAGACTTTTTCCGGTGACATATTGCAATTAGTCATGTTATAAATCCAAATTTGGTAATACTCGAGTAAAAAATTGCTTGAGCAATCTTAATTGTGCAATCCCTATGAGCACACACTCAGGAAAAAAAATAAAATCACATAATAGCATACTGTTTTTCCTTCAGTAAGCACACACATACCTCATTTAGTACCCAAGATGGGATGCTTCTGGGACCGAAACAAGATTGTGCAGTACAGACCATTGCTGTGGCCTGGATCCCCGTTTGCAGCAGAAATCGGAATACGTACAGTGGTTGAAGGAAAGACTGTAGGGGGACAGGGGAAAAAAAAAAGTTTTAATGATTAATTCAGTCAATGCTACCTTGGAGAATAGAATAAACCTCTGCTAGCCTTTCACAGGTGGCCACAAGCTATGTGTTTCCCAGTTTCAGATCGTGGCCTGCTTTGCAAAAGTGCTGTTGAACTCCCTCACTGGGAGCTGCAGGTAATTGGAGAATATATTTGAATACAGCAGGAGCTCTACAATGCCAGCTTTGGTGAAAAAAAAAAAGAAGTGCCTTCTTTGTCTTGCACAAGGACAATTGAAACCTCAATATTTAAAGGCAACTCTCAATCCACCAGTCCTTTTCCCACCTGTATTGGGCCCAGGTTGGTTATTAGAGTAAGGTAATTGATAACTGTGAAAAACTCAGAAGTAAATTTTATATTCTGTACATTTTCTATGGTATGTTTATTACAAAGAACATTAAATAAAGTGGCTATGATATATCTCTTTTCCTGCTTCATCTTCTTCCTAGAAGGAGAAAGGTCTGAGTTGTTTTATTTCGGATTTTTAAACAAGACTGAATGTTCATGTATGTCCATTTACTTAAGAGAAGACAAGGACAAGGAGCAAAACATGAGGAGCTAGAGGTGATTTTGCATTCTTCAGGGTGTACACAAGTGTTGCATTAAACTCAGAACACGTTTTTCTCCAGTCCAAAGATGTTTTGTTTTTTTTTTTTTTTCCTTTACAGAGAATGGCGTCACTTTGAAACAGTGATAGCTCATGTCTTATCCATATCCTCATCTAGAACTTCATGGTGCATTTTATAGGCACAGCACATATGGTGGCATGTGTGAAGCCCTGCTCTCCCTTCTCCCCTTTCTCCTCTGGCCAGACTGCCATAGGTCTTACAGTCCATATGGTCATGTTTCTTTCCCGTGTAAATTTGAGCACTACAGGGGGAAAGACATTTAGCTTGATGCTGAAAAGAAATTAGAATCAGCTCAGCAATCTACTCTCCTGAAGAGATACACTGCAAGAGTCTATAAATTTGAAAGTTCCAAATGCTGCAGACTTTGAGGCCACATACACAGCATTACTGCAGTTCATCTGGAACGGGTTCAAAATGATTATTCCAGGACAGGAAAAACATTAAATTCTCTGATCTTGAACTGTATTCTGCAAAATGCTTAGAAAAATAAATAAATTACAGGTAGAAGCAATTGAGGCAAAGTAACAAAGAGCAATGGATAACTTTGGAACTGGTCTAGAAGGAAAGTTTAGACAAATTTGTCATTTGGAAAATATTCTCTTGGTGGATTGCTTTTTCTGTTGGTGTGAACTTTTTTCAGTTAGGACCAACATAAGTGATAACAGGATCATGAGACTAAAAAGTATTGAGAATCTTGCAGTAACTCATTGTAAAATCGATCATTTGTTTTGATAGAGTTTTAACAGTGCTATGAGAAAAACAAATGAGTGAGGTAAACAAGAATGCAGACAATGAATAAGGAACACTGGAGTGTAAAGAAAAATAAGAGAATAATATTATTCACATCTTAAAAAAAAAACAAAAACAAAAAAAAAACAAACCACACAACTAATTTAACCAACTAAAGTAAACATCTAATTTATTGTAATTACTAGAAAAGAAAGAAGTTGTCAAATATTTAAAAGCTGAGATTACATCTTTTGCAACAGAGTTACTGTGTATCACTACAAACAAGTGAAATGTTTAAATTCCAGCATAAGAAATGCAGGCAACGTGAAGAAACTTACAATGTTGATGTAGAGTGTCAAGCCGGATAGCAAAAGAATAATGAGAATACAGAGGAGAAGAAAACACAAGAGATACACAAACTCCCAAGAGCAGGCATTTTTTTTCTTCACGTAGAATTGAAGAGCAATGCTGTGAGAGCAATGCTGCACTGTTAGAATGTGATAACTTTAAAGATATAAACAGGAATAGCATAGATGAATTGTCATGCTGATCTTTTAAAAAGATGGAAAAAAGATTACGTGTATTGGAGGGGAAAGAGAAAAACGGTGAGTGGAGTCAACTATAGAATTGCAAGCTCATATTAGTGCACAGAAAGACATCTGGAAACCCTACCAGAAACTCTGTCCCTAAGAGTGACTTTAACTTCCCAGATACCTACTGGAGAACAAATGCTTAAAAGAAATTAAGGTTTCTATGATATTGAACTCAGTAACATACAAATTCATATCCCAGATAGGATCATGCTTTGTTATTGCAGACTCTGTTTATTAGACTTTGGTAAGTAGCAAGCGTATTGCATAAAAACTAGCTATAGAAAATAACCTTGGGAAGAATTATCAGTAGACAATTTAATTTTAATTAAATAGAAGGAAAACCACAAACTAGTCTTTAAAGTTTCTGATTCAAAGTGAAGACTTCAATAAAATAATTTTCTATTTAGTTAAGTTAGGCAGGATGAGAAAATTAGTTTCTCGTTCCCCTTTCACTATAGCAAGAAACCAAATAATATTTTAAAAAAAGACCAATACAGAGATGTGGGAACCATATGGAACTAAAGTAAAATAAAAATGAGTGAGTGTATACATAACTAACTAAATAAATAACAACTGGAAATAACCAAATAAGAATGGGAAGCCTAAAATAACTGAAAATCAAGGTCATTAGAAAATTATAGTTTCAAGTTTAGTACTTTCAAGATAAGGAAGAACAAACAAAAAAAACCACCCAAGCAAAAAAACCCCACCCAAATTAAACATATTTTTACCTCTATAAATAAAAGACAACTGGGATGAAGTGTAAACAACATGTAGTGAAGATGCAATAAGGATTAAGAAAGGTCCATGTGTGATTTTAAGCTAAGGTTCAGTTTTCAGTGAGGTTACAGGAAAGACGTGGGATATAAATTATTATTTGATATGGGGAAAAAATATTAAATACTCCATTTCTGAAAACCTGAGAGAGATTGTCTCTGTCCTATAATGACGAGGCTACTGGAACAGTGTTCCAACTTCTATAGTCAAGGTGTGAAATCCATCAGGTTTCAAGAAATGCCACACAACAGAAAAAAATATTAAATGTTACACATATTTAAGAAAGTAAAAAAGGGTGATCCTCATAATTGTGACCCTCTCAGACTGGTCTGAGCTGTGTTTTCCAACAGGAAAGGATAAAACCAGAGAGATACAGAGAAAATGTGATAAAACGTAACTTGGGTTTGACAAAGACGGATTGTACCAGACTAACCTGATATCCCTCATTGAGGAGTTAATTGCCTTTCTAGACAAGGGAAATAGGTCTAATCTAGATCTAATCTACTTGGAAGCCAGTAAAACTTTTGATCCTTAATAGGAAATTATTAGTTAAACTAGAGAAGTTGATGATTAGGACAAGAACGGAGAAGTGGATAAATAAGAAGCTGAAGGATCAGTGACAACAGTGTGGCATGGAGGAGCTACAGTGAAATGCATGATTAGACCTCAGTTTAATACTAGTATTTTCAACTGTGATCTTGGCTTAAAAATGAGAAAATGCTGATGAAATTTGCTGATGGCATGAGTCTGAGAAGCTTCGTGAGTCCTAAAAAAGAAAAGGTCTGAAGTACAAGAAGGTTAGAAATACTACAGTTTATTTCTAGAATAATTTCAGAAAGAGATCCAGAGAAACAATTATCTGCACTGAACCTACAAGGATTTTGGTTTTGGACCAAGACAAATACGTGTGTTTTACATCTTTTATCCCCAGTAGCATTGATATAATTGCACATATAGACAACTATGGATGGCAGTTAGTGTCATAAAATAGCTCAGTAAAGGTGTTAGCAATTGCACTTCAGTCCCATTCAGCTCAATTAGTTGTTTGCTTTTTGTTCTGTTGTTTTCACTCTATGTCATTTTCTGCCTTGCTTTGGGCTTTTTGTGCTGTAAGAAACAGCTTCCCTTTCCTTTTTTTTTTTTTTAATGTATTGAATCTACAATTAAATAATTACACTCTTTCTTCAAACAAGAGGGCAGGCCAGCTGCCTCCAAAGCAGCAAACAGCAAGCGACCTGTAAGAAATATAATATGGTTCTGATTAAACAAAAAAAGTGATTGCTACTCTTCCTCTTGGAATCTGATTTTACCAGCATTGATTCAGCAGTACGCAGAGCATCCGATCAGGATGGGAGCATAATTCCACTTGAAGAAACTTCATAGTTGCAGGAACCAGCTGACTAGTTTCAACCAACAGGCTATTTATGCGGCCTCTTTATTTTTAACCCAAGTAGAATTTTAAAACGGTTTTTATTTCGTTTTGATTCAGACACGAGATCAGTTTAAATAATTGGTCTGCTTGCATCTGACCACTTTGTGGATTTTCTTGTTGTCAGCGATAATATTCTGTATACACTTATGCTGAGTGATGATGTCGTAGCAACAATACTGTCGTTATAAAATCATAATCCATTTTATATCATCTTGGGAAATAATATTATGATTCAGCACTAATTTAAATAAAATCAAGTTTGCTATTGAACTGCTTATCACGTGCACATAAATAGTTTATCTAAACAACTGCTGCATTTATTTTGATCAATCTTATAATTCAGAACACCTGCAAATGATAATATTGTCCTTTTCTTCCCAAATTGTTTTAAAATTTCAGACCTCCAGCTTCCAAAGATTTTGGATATTTTTAATCCCTGAAGAGTAAGAGTTAACAGTGAACTGTTCAGCTACAAACAAATGAACAAAACTACTGCTGAGTATAGAATCAAAGGTGAGCTTGAGTGTATTACTACTAAACCACTTGCTATTGTCTCACAAGTGACATTTAGAGTTCACAAATTTGGTTTGTTACTGCTTAACATGTATAAGCAACTGTAGCTCAAGTAATTTACCTTATATATATAGGTTTAATTTAGTGGAGCACCCATAGGAAATGCTACAGCCAACCTTTGTCAATCACAATTCAAGCAACTTTTTCAAATAAAGACCTACTTGCAGAATACTTTTGGGATGTTTAAACAGTACAAAGATAGATGTAGATGTAGATGTTGATGTATATATGAGTGACATAGATATAACCAAGGATATCACAGACTCTTTACAGTAAATAGAAAAATTATAACACTTCAGGTAATTTATCAATGGAATTGTTTGTTCGGTATTGTGATCTAGTTCTCATTACAAAAAAAATTCAAATATTTAAAAAGTTTTTTTTTAAAAAAACTAAAAAGGTTTAAGCTGGCAAACAAGCCATTCTATAAATCAGTTTTGGTCAATTCTATGATTATTTTTTATATATAAAATTATAGATAATACTTTTCTGCAGCAAAATGACCATTATCAAATGATATAATCTAAACCACATTTATTTGATTCAACATATAAGACACATGCTTATGGATTCCTTGGAGCTCTAATGTCACTTACTGAGTCTCGTAAACAGGTCACTCATTTATATAAACTGTAGTTGTGAGTTCCAAAGTACTCTAGTAAAGCTAGATGCCCAGTTAATTTTAACGAGTATTAGGCTTCCAACTCCCTTAGGCAGCTTTCAAAATGTCAGCCTATAATTACAAACAGCTTGGACCAAAGCCCATTGAATTTAATGGAAAGTCTCCCATTGATTTCAATGAGCTTTTGGATCATTGACTTTACTCTTTGCACAAATATACCTAAAAGGATTTGGATAGTAAATACCACATACTTTAGAAACACTACATTGCAAAGAATACCTTCACTTGTCGGTATATTGGTTTATTTACGAAATACAGAGAAAAAAAAACCAAAAAAACTATGGGAAGCCATATAATTGCAGAAATGTTGTAAACTTCGGTGGGAAATGTAAGACTAAAAAAAATATTAAAGGAAAGGAATACTACTAGAGGGTCAGTCAGGACTGCTTTACAGAATTGTTTCAGCTGAGAAAAGCAAATGAACCAAAACAGAAACTTCTGCAAGGAATGGCTGGCTTTGAGGAATGTAACTGTCTGTCAGGAATGTTTCTACAGTTTTGAAATTGTCAAAATAGTCCCTGTCAACATTTTCTAAGTAATAAATATTGGTTTTGGTTTCTTCTACTTGGAACTTTCATCAAATTATAGAAACACATGTGATTCAGAAGGATTTTGTTGAAAGAAAGCATTCCTTTTGACTTGAAAGAAAGACTTTCTTGGTGGTTTTTTTTTTCAGTTGACCAGAATGTGTAAACTTTCAATTTTGCACAGCAGAGGAAAAGTTTCCCTGCATAGCATTCTTCAAAAGTTTAGCTGTATCTCTTTATTACTGAGCTATATTTTAACAGCTTACAAGTCTCCCTTTTCATCCCTAGGTATTCAGGTATCATTTTGCTGCAGACACACTAAAAGCCTTGGGCATGAATTGTTGGCAAAGTCGCAGAAAATACAAACAAAGGTGATTATACTGTGGAGCTCCTCGTAAGACAGCAATCCAAGCAGGTGGCTCAGCCCCAGGAACACAAAATGAGAGCGTGACACCTGGTTTATCACCATGCTATAATAAAATGCTGGTAGCCAAATGCAGAGTCCCAAGCAGGGAGTTCAAATACAAGAGCAGAAAGGATTTCACAAACTTTTAGAAAAGAGAAAGGTCGGGAGGGAAAAGCATGCGATGGAGTGAAAGCACCACAAGCAATAGTTAAATACAATTAATATCAAAGTAAGCTGTAGAAAATGAGTCATAAGTCTCATATGGTCACTGTGGAAAAGCACTCAGTTGGAAACTAGCTGATATTAGGAAACATAGTACAATGCAGTGGAAGGGAGCTAGGGAGAGGCAATCTTCTGGCTTCCTTCCCTGGAAACGGGTGCTTCTGAGGGTAGATGAACATAACACAGACAAATGTTATCATCTCTTCTAAAGCTCACCCTTCTAATTAGCTCTGCCTTCTAATTAGCTTATGCAGACATTTACACACACACATGCACAGATGAAACTGCATCAAAATAAAATTATTGTGATGAGGCAAGTCAAGCTGTCAAACCTGGGAAATGTAACCAGTGACTCTCATTTAATATAGCCATAAAAGACCCTGAAGCTATACTTCTACCCTACACAAAATAAAATGTAGATCTGCTAAAGAAACTGAAACTCTGGGCTGGAATCACATTGGGAAGAACGGTTAGAAGTCAGATTTAAAAACACAAGCAAAAGAAAAAATATTTGAGAGGTGCATTAAATAAGATTTGAAATTGTTATTCAGGTGTCACTGAATACCTACATGCTCTTGACTCAAAGGATGAGGAGACACCACAGTCTTGCCATAGCAGCTTTTTTCATAAATTATGAAACTGTTTGCAAAATATCAGATGAAGAATTTCCTTCAAATTCTGCCTAAGATATTATCCCTTGTTCATTTTATAAATAAAACATCTTAACTGGAATACCCAACAAATGTCCTAAAATTTGTGAAATCTGGGATCAAAGGCTAGTTGAAGATATACTCCAAGATTTCCAAAGTCCTCTTCAGGTTTTGGCTTGTGAACATTCTTGAGAAAAAGAACCAAATGTCAGGACATTATATTTTTTAGCTTTTTTTATTGTTCAAACTAATTTAAATTTGATTCACAGGAGAAATAAATTCTCCTTTAGGAAACTGAAGTAATCACCTTCTTGAAAGAGCTGTTGCAAACAGAAGGGGTGTTGCTAGGAAGTGATGAATGCAAAAGAAACTTCCTTTCTCAAATCAAACCAAACCATAGAAAAACCAACCCAACCGAAAGCAAAACAAAAATGAAAAAAAAAGTAAAATAAAATAAAATAAAATAAAATAAAATAAAATAAAATAAAATAAAATAAAATAATAATAATAAAAAAAAAACTAAAAAAAAAAACCAACAAAAACAGAAGGCCACATACTTTCTTCTTATAAGGAGAGCATAAAGCAAACTAAACAAGAAGGACTGCAACCCATATCTTTGATAATTTTTAGCAGGTCAGAGCAGTGATCATATTTTCTCTGGTGGGCAGTCAGAAAATGGTAAGGATGTTTTTTGTTTGGAACATCTTAAAATTACCTCAGTACAAACAATATATATTAACAAGGAACTCAAAGGTAATGTGGAGCTAAAGGATGATTTGATGGAGGATAATCATTGGACAATTTCACAGCTGCTTAGCAATATCCAATCTCCTTGTAGTCTTGGCCTTCATAAGGACAGGCATTAGCATTTTAATCTGGATCAGACTTGTGCTTTTCATGGAATCTTGGAATCACAAAATGGTTTAGATTGGAAGAGACCTTAAAGATCATCGACTTTCAATAGGTAGGGACACCCCCCACTAGACCAGGTTGCTCAAAGCATGTATGTATTCCACATAATAAAAAGTGGTTAAGGAAAACAAGTATAAAATCTGCACCATGGATTCCAGGTTTCCACCTATTGACAATAAATCACAAGTAGACAAATGATGACAGTTTATTAGAGACTATTTTTNTTGGGAAGAACGGTTAGAAGTCAGATTTAAAAACACAAGCAAAAGAAAAAATATTTGAGAGGTGCATTAAATAAGATTTGAAATTGTTATTCAGGTGTCACTGAATACCTACATGCTCTTGACTCAAAGGATGAGGAGACACCACAGTCTTGCCATAGCAGCTTTTTTCATAAATTATGAAACTGTTTGCAAAATATCAGATGAAGAATTTCCTTCAAATTCTGCCTAAGATATTATCCCTTGTTCATTTTATAAATAAAACATCTTAACTGGAATACCCAACAAATGTCCTAAAATTTGTGAAATCTGGGATCAAAGGCTAGTTGAAGATATACTCCAAGATTTCCAAAGTCCTCTTCAGGTTTTGGCTTGTGAACATTCTTGAGAAAAAGAACCAAATGTCAGGACATTATATTTTTTAGCTTTTTTTATTGTTCAAACTAATTTAAATTTGATTCACAGGAGAAATAAATTCTCCTTTAGGAAACTGAAGTAATCACCTTCTTGAAAGAGCTGTTGCAAACAGAAGGGGTGTTGCTAGGAAGTGATGAATGCAAAAGAAACTTCCTTTCTCAAATCAAACCAAACCATAGANGGTTTAGATTGGAAGAGACCTTAAAGATCATCGACTTTCAATAGGTAGGGACACCCCCCACTAGACCAGGTTGCTCAAAGCATGTATGTATTCCACATAATAAAAAGTGGTTAAGGAAAACAAGTATAAAATCTGCACCATGGATTCCAGGTTTCCACCTATTGACAATAAATCACAAGTAGACAAATGATGACAGTTTATTAGAGACTATTTTTTTTCCAGACAGAAAGCTAAACGTTCTCATGATTACATCTCCGTACTAGACTGTCAGTTTTGACATATTTTTATTAAGAAAACCAAAACAGTATGAAATCAGATGTTCCAAACATCATAAAATGGTATTGTTCTATTTCTATTGAAACCCACTTTCAAAACGCAATTGAGATATTAATGATATAAGTAAAATATGCAAATCAGTGACAAAATTTTCATTCACATAAAAATGTAACACCTGGTTACTTAAAATATTTTCTTTGCCAAATAATTCATTAGTGGAAATTGGTTTATTTTTATTCCAGTTCAGAATGAAACTATATATAATGGAATTTTCTACAATGCAGAAATGCCATTTTCCTTACGGTTCATATTTTAATCACTATCCATTTAAGAATGCATTGTTTTGAAATGTGAATTTTTTTCTGTGCCACATTATTATTTAAAGTTTACATACCAGCATTTTAATTCTAGATGCAAACTGGCAGATGACCATCATGGGTTCTAATAAACTCATATGTTGTAATTTTTTCCTGTCATGGGCCAGGGAGTTAGCTAGTGGATAGCACTGATTCCCATAGCATTATATTCCTTTCTATCCACTGATGATCTGCTCTGCCCATTTTAATGGTTAATATTTAATATTTTCATGAAATCAAAGTGAATATCTTATCCTGCAAGCAACAGACACAAGCTATGGGCTAACAGTTGTCACCTCTGCAATCACTGTAAATATCACATATCAATAACTGATTCAACATCACATCTTTGCTGGCTTTTGATGTAGATGCTTAAAATCCCACGGAATCACAAAGGCCCACATATAATCTTTATCAAACTTATGAAATGCTATTTGTATTGGTACTATCATACAAATCAAGTTATTCATTTTTTCCACCTTTTTTTCCCCCTCTAATTTATAGAGTGCTATATATTCATTTGGTCCTGATCTTGCTCCTTATTTTACACATCCTTCTCAAATGTGATTTTTTTGGCTGTTCTTTGCTGGCTTTTACTGACATTTTAATGCCCAACCTAACCTTTATTTTTGTAAAGACACCCCAAATGGCTTCAAAACTGCAACATAAGTAACTTCAGCACAGTCTTTTCTTAGTTCCCTATCCTACGTTTAAGTACTGGTTCCATTTTATATTGTACAGCTGTTCCTTGCCGTGCAGGCTCCATTTACACCAGAAGTTTCCCTCTAAGATGAAAAGCTAAAATCCCTACTCCCTTACAAGGATTTTCTTTCCCTTTCATATTTGGAACACGAAGAAAAGAATATGGTGGTTTCTCTCCTCCTATCAAAAGGTTTGTTATTTTGCCCCCCTGACCTGGTCTTTCTTCTGTTATTAGCAACTGTGTGTATATAATCACTATCATCTTCTGAAGCACTCCCCAGAGAGTATCTAGATGCCATAAGAGCTCTGCCTTTTGCTCCCAACAGATGCATCATCATATGCATATGCCTCTATGCAGTCCCCACTGATGTCTTAAAACTCATCTACTTGGTGGTCACCCCTATGGGCTGCCCTTTTCTATCATCACGGGTGTTAAGATCTTGATATCTCTATCAGATATTATTGCTTGTGTCATTTGTTGCTTATTACATATCACAAATCCAGCACTCTGTATGCATTGCAAAATGTTTGTGTGCAATGGGTTCATAACAGCTAGCTGTGAACTATGTGATATTTAAGAAATTTGGTCAGATCTCTTGGTATGGATTTCATTACTTTCCTGGAGTTGATTTTGCTGTTACTACTTAATTTTTTTTGTTGTTGTTTTACTTTTGGTTTACCTCTGTTATGAATGGATTTCCCTAATCAAATGTCAGTGCTTCTCGGTTTTTAGAATTTAGATTATTTTGGTTGTCTTCGCCAATCATGCTAATCGATTCTGGTAAATCTATTCCTGATGTAACAGAAAATGCTAAAAACCATGCCTGAAGATTTTATATAAGAGGTGAACCTATTTTTTCACTGTATGTACTGTTAACGTAGTTTAATTCATTCATTATTACAATGGCTGCCTCCAAATTTTTTGGCTAATGTATTGCCTTTGAACTTTATTTTTTTGGGCTTTAGGGACTTAGACTTAGATTTTAGACCTTAGATTTTAGCCTTAATTTTTATGCTTCTGAAGCAAATTCTTTATGCACAGATTAAACTCTTTAGGTGACTTATGAGACATTATATTCTTTATTCCTAAAATTCATAATCTGTTCCCAGGATATCTAGACTGTATGTATTGCCTTGTATTACTAAAGTCAAGCCAACTGGAGTTTTCTATTTTGTTTTTTCATATGAGCCCCCTCAATTTACTAGGCCTTTGTCTCAGTAATTCAGTGTCTGTAATTCAGTGTCTGTATTTAGCTATCAGTCCACAAGAAAGGCTTTATTCTTTAACGATTCATAAATGATGATATAGTCATGTGCAACAGAGGAGGAAAAGACCACGACATATCTATCTGCTGACTCTTAGTGTTCAGAATCACAAAGGAAAAATATTCTTAATATAAGTCAAATTAAAAATCAGTATCAAAGGAAAAGGAAATCTTTCTTCCTCACTGCCATTTCACTGGTGGAAACCTTACACCTGCTCATTAAGTTACAACAGGGAATTAAGACAGCCCAGTAGAATATAAAACAAAACTAGTGTCAAAGTACAGTAACTGAATATATTACCAAAACACCATCATTTGGAGACTGAACAAATTACTGAACCACTCTTTGAATGTTACATTTTTTATAGAACTACTTTTTTCTCGAGTTTTGTGTAATAAATACAATTTACATAATTTGCTTGATGATAATTATAGCCGTACAGTGTTGTCAGTATTTTTGAGAATACTGCCTTCTATAAATGTTTTCAGCACCAAGCAGCACTAGTTTTCCACAAACTCATGAAAAAAAAGCCCTGCTTCAGTAACTAAGTTCCCTGTCCAAAATAATTAAAAAGCAATGACAATCAAGCTCCTAGGCATGACATCTGTTAACAACCTGGATTCTGCATCACTGAGCTTCAAAGGGAGATAAAGGAGAGAAGTCATTCTAATAACACTGTATAGTCTCCACGATGGCAACAGATAGAAGCCACATTTCAATGCTCTGTGCAAACTTAGTCTAATAATCCTACTAAATCATGTGTTTCGTATAGGGTGAATAATGAAATTTCACCATGTAGTTGACAATTCTGCGCATACCATGTGATTTCAATGAGGATTTATGGTTTGCATTTTGCAAAAGAAAATATGGGGAAACTGGACATTTGGTCCAGCCCAAAGTCAAAATGAAAAGATGATAACCCGGGGATATGAGAAGGTACCATGGATGTCCAGTCCTGCAACAGCGGTGCTACGTATTTCTTAAGGGGAATCTACATTAATCTCACAATTCATAAATTTAAGGAAATCCAAATGACCTGGGTTATATATACATCTCTGGAGCGGTGAGGAGAAGGGGAAGATAGGCATGACATTGATTTTTCATCAGAGGATTTTGCTGTATTGCTTGTTAAAATGGAGTTCTGCCTCTAAGCCTGCATAAATGCATCTGCTGAGCGTATACCATTTAATAAAGCCAACTAATCTGGCCGTGGCAATTTAAAAAGTTCCACTTCTAGTAATGTAGTCAGTTCTTCTGGCAGAGTTTACTGCCCTGAGGACAGAGCAGAGGAACTGAACGTGTTCCTATGCTCAGCTGCTTTGGGGAAACTTCTCACGTCTCATCTCAAAGCATCGGGGAAGGCAGGTTTGTAATTAAGATATGAGCTTCTGCACTGAAGTTGTTTCGAGATTGTATTGAGATGTGCGAGACACATGTTCCGGTCTGGTAATTCTTTAGTGCCTGACTGGTGTTTGGCAGTGGCAAAACTTGACGTGGCAACTGCCTGACCTTTGGGTCAGCTTAAGATTCACAGAGTCTGACTATCAAAACCTTTAGGTTTGGCAACGCAACCGTTAAGTGTCCTACACTTGACTGGAGTCAAAATGTGAAGGCCCTGTACAAGGTGCTGAGGAATGAAGGGAGCTATATTCAGTTCAACAGAGAGGAAGAGAAGAGACAGCTTTTACTCCATAAGCTGCTGGAGAGCCCAGCATGTGTGAGACTCAGATTCTTTACCCTGCTTCAGGCAGATGTGGAGAATTAGACCATGATCACCCCAAGACACTTAACTCAGCAGTGCAGTACCATCTGAGACCACTTCTGCCCATGACCCAGAAGAGAAACTGAGAATCATAGAGTCATAGAATCATTCAGATTGGACACCCTTGGGATCATCGAGTCCAGCCATCAGTCTCACTCTACAAAGTTCTTCCCTACACCAGATTCCCCAACACCACATCTAAACAACTCTTACATACAGTCAGGGATGGTGACTCAACCACCTCCCTAGGCAGCCTATTTCAGTGTCTGACCGCTCTTTCTGTGAAAAATTCTTTCCTAATATTCAGCCTAAATCTATTCTGTTTCAGCTTGAAGCCATTCCCTCTTGTTCTATCACTAATTACCTGTGAGAAGAGACCAGCACCAACCTCCCTACAATGTCCTTTCAAGTAGTTGTAGGGAGTGACAAGGTCTTCCCTCAGCCTCCTCTTCCTCAGACTAAACAATCCCAACTCTCTCAAGCTTTATTCTCCAGACCCTTCACCAGGTTCATTGCCCTCCTCTGCACTCACCCCAGCTCCTCGATACCTCTCTTGAAGCACTGGAAATTTTGAGGATGCCACCCTAACTGCCGGAGTCCTGCACTGTGTCCTGAAAATTTACATTGTGAGGGCAGAAGCTTTTACAAAACTTGTCTTTAGCCTTTTTCATTAAGTGACATCACTGAGCCAAACTAAAAAAAAACATAAAGCACCACTTTCAGTTGATGGGCTATATTAACATTAGTGCTGAACTTCTCATCATTCCCAGCTCAATCTCAGATGTACTTCCCTTGTAATTTCAAAGTCTGCAGTGTGTTGGGACCCAAATTTTCATCCACAATTTGATTTTACCAGTATTCACATGCCTAGGATGAAGTATGCTGTAGAAGTTTACCTGGAAAATTGCTTCTAGATCAAATTATTTCAGTTTGACGTCCCCCCCCCTGTAACACACTAAGACAATTCCCTGAAAAAGGCACTCTCCCCTAGCTTAAATGAAGAGAGGGACAGAATAATACTATAAAGATATGTCAGCAAAAGAAAAGTGTAGTTAACAGCTTAACATGCCTTGGGAATCTGGCTATATTCAACTTCTCTACAGGGAAGTGTTAGGAGTAGGATTTCCAGGAGAGTGTAAGTTAGCATTTCAATTTACTTGAGAGCTGCAGCTCATGGCAGTTCTTTTAGAAATCTCAACTGTATCAATTAGGCATTATTAAAACCTGAGATACACTCATATACTCTATGTATTGCATTTTTTTCATACTGACAAATAGATTATGTGGATAAAAGTGATAAAAAGCTTCTAAAAACTGAATGAAATTGAGTGGGCTTTCTCAGGTTAAGAAATCTACTACTCAAAATGTCAAACAGAGGTATAAAGTCATTCAAAAGGGAACAGAAACACTCTGACGGCTCTACATCATCTGTCAAAGAATCAGTTGAGTTGTGCAAGGATCATGCACATGCTTTGGATACAGAAAAAATAGAGTGAGCTATGGGTAACACAAACGTAGAGCTAGTCAGACCTTTATAAGTGATGCGCTGATCTTCATAGACATACTTAAACTACTTTTAATGTCAAGTGACTCCAGAAGTTGACACCTTCACAGTCTTTGTCCCTGGTAAATTCAAGTTCCTCTAATTTCCCTCCAATTTATTTATAGCTAGACTTTGGGTGCACCATATTTGAACTATTCCTAGAGTAGAATCAAGTGTTGCATGGGAGAGTCTCATGAATCATCCTGATTCCAAGCTCCTCCTGTGAAAAGTCACTTGAAAATTTCTGACAACACCTTTCTTACATCTTGCAGCAATCTTACTATCTGATATATCCATGTTCTGAATAATCCCAATTTCCCATTGTCTTCAATAAGTACCAACCTGTGTGCATGCACGTTTTCCCCACAAAAGTAATTAAATTTGAATTTCAATTCAAGTATTTTTGAATAAAATATTTAAATTCAGAATATTTAGTTTTGCATCATTTTGCATGATCACACTTCTTTTCCAACATCTAGAAGGGAATGCTAGATGTTTGATGGGGGACATCATGTCTTTTTATACCCCCTAGAACAGAGAACCCTGGGCTGGGGAGGAAAAAATAATGAAATAGCATTGCATTTTCTGAATGGGGCTGGGATAGAATGCAAAAGTCTCTTATGCAATTTGTGCTCAAAGAGATCAAGTTTAAAGAAATTCTTGAGAGAGTGAATTAAGGGTTAACAACGAAACTGCTTGTCATGCTGTCACTGAAAATAAATCTCGTATCATCTGTAAATCAAATTCCTGCAGATAAACAGACAAATCCACTGATTCCAAAGAAAGTAGGATAAACCCCAGGAATGTGAACAATCCAAATATGTATAACAGAAAGTTAATAAATAATGTAAGCTTCAATATCTCCACTGTTGTTTGCAGTTATATGTCAGGTCCAGTGTTAACGACAGGAAAAAAAATCTTGGAATACCCTGTAACCCGGAACTTCCAGTTGATGGCTGGAAGTCCGGGGTCAGCCTATACACGTTACAGTACAGTAAATCCTGAACATGTTGATTTAAAAGAGCTATCTTATTTGGCACTCTCTTAGAGCTAATTTAAGATAAAAGGCCAGCTCTGCTCTCAATTACGTAACTGTAAATCAAAGGAGTCTGACAGCCCTGAGGTACTCTTATAACGTGAGCCAACTTATGTCAAAATCCTTAGATTTATTTTTTGATTTATCTGAGGATCTTTTCTAAGGACTAGAAGAATTCAATTTTCACAATAATATAGCAGATATTCCATGAAACCCAATTAATTTCCATTTGCCTCATTAAGAAATTAGTGGTTAAGAGAATGCCTGTTGGCCTAACAAGTTTTCAGTAGAGTACAAAAAAGTAATCTCAGTTTTATTTTCAGTTTGACTTTGGTGGGAATAATCCCATGAATGAAGTATGC
>VXBW01008457.1:777298-857351 GCA_013400375.1 Thinocorus orbignyianus | reverse complement strand
CATGCCCCCAAGCCTTTTAGTGGTCAAGAAGCATTTGGACCATGCTTTTAGATACATGGTTTCACTTTTACGTTGACCTGTGCGGAGGCAAGAGTTGGACTAAGTGTTCCACATGGATCCCTTCCAACTCAGGATATTATATGATTCCATGAACTAATTTCCAGCACAGTTAAAGTTCTAGCAAGTTTTGCAAAGNGTTTTTTTTTGAAAGCTGAGATTCCATAGCAATATGTCTGGTGTTTCAAAGTACAGTAAGGCAGGTAGAAAACTGGAGTAGCCTTTTAGCACAGAGTCAGCATATTCTAATAGGAACTAACATTTCAGTTGCTAAGATTAATGCGGTCGTTCATTTATACTTTGTTTTGGATACTGATAAAGTGCCTTAGGCCTGGAAGATCTGACAACGAAGGGAAAGAAGATATAAAATAACTACTTAACCAGATGGAATATCATTTCTTCCTCACAGGAAAAGTCAGAGGCAAAATAAAATCCTGTCACTGGACAAACTGAACACTATATTTTTGTGTTCAAAGCATAGTACTTACTGCAATAAAACACAGCACAGGGGCCACTTTTTTATCATGGAATCACAGAATTGTCAGAGTTGGAAGGGACCTCCAGAGATCATCCAGTCTAACTCCCCTGCTAAAGCAGGATTGCCTAGAGCACATTAGAGCTTGTTTATTTCCGTTTCGGAGCCAGAGACAAAGCGGGCCAGTTTTTGAGATAAATTTACTGAAGAGAGGAAAAACTTCAGACATACCAATCTTTGAAGTTCTCAGTCCTGGAATGCAGTTGCAGTGTTTATTTTGTGAATGAATCATATTGTTATCTAAGGTCCAATAGCCTGTTATCTACTGGATCAAATATCGTTGGAATTTATTGTAGACTTCTTTTTCTCTGACCTACTGGACGTGACTTTGTTCTTCTCACAATCATGCTATTGTGTGGCACCTGCTAACTTGCTGCAGAGACTGGAGGTACTGCCTCG
The DNA here is from genome assembly GCA_013400375.1 of Thinocorus orbignyianus. NCBI lineage: Eukaryota > Metazoa > Chordata > Aves > Ciconiiformes > Thinocoridae > Thinocorus > Thinocorus orbignyianus. The sequence goes on along the minus strand of VXBW01008457.1, from coordinate 856,360 downwards.
TTTCCATTTGCTTTCCCACAAACACTGCTTTTTTTTTTGCAAAACGGACTGCAGACTTTGGAATATGTTGCGCACAGGGAATTTTCAGATGTCTGTAATGTGCTCTATTGATTTTGTCAGAACCAGTAAACCAATTAAAATTGCCTTGAAATAAAAATCATACAAGAACAGATGGGCACCATTCATATTGTTTTCCTACTTACGAAGAAGTGTGGGAAAGCACTTAGCAAGCAATGAAAACCACGATGTTGAAAGGGATTTGAATAATGGTTATGAAATAGGTTTTCATATTTGCATGAGCTGAAATTCACACACTTAACAATTTACATTCAAAAATACAAGCCATTTCCAGGATGTATATGGCTCATGGAGCATAAACACAAACACACAGTAATCTGCAACTGATATGATTTACAGTGGTGGCTTCTTGTAGAAAATATCATCTGTCCATTGGGACTTTTGCCATTTTATTGCTCAGACTACTCTTGTATCATATAACTTCTGCGTAAAGAAATAAGATTTTCTCCAGGCAACAAATATGCTAAGATGTTTACTTATTTAATTTTATTGACAGTGTATGTGTACATTTTGTCAATAGGAAACTGTAAGGTCTGGGGTTTTTTGAGATGGTGTTAAACTAGGGAGCATGTGTCATCTCCTGAAAACTTCTGTTTTTTTCTTCAGACTGACAATTTACACCTAAGCTATTTCTTAGCTGAATGAACATTTTTCCTAGAACTGTTTGTGTCCTTTTTTTTTTGTTAGCATAATCCTAGGATTTTTCATGTTGCATATAAATAACAACAAAAAATAATGGAAACTGCATTTATTATTTGAAAGACTTGATAATTCTGGTATCCAGTCTTCATTTAATGGAGACTCATTGAATTTACAAGATTTGTGGAGTTCTTTTAATGTATGATTGGGTAAAGATGACTTGAGACTACAGGCACTTGTGATTCCCATTTCATAACCACAGAATACTAAAAGCTAGAAAATATTGATGTAATCCATCTGCTAGAATATACTGAAAGAATTACAGGGCACATGTTTCTTACCTACTTTCCTTTTGGTTCTTACATATTTAATGGAACTGTGTACCTAATAGTAGTTCTAAGTAATTTTTATTCTTGGTCAGTTGCAACTCTGCATTGTGTTCCAAATATTTTTAAGATCTACGAACCTTCAAACCCTGCCTTCCTTTCGTCTCCATTCACTCCTATTTAATCCGTGGCTTTAGAGTGTAATTTGCAATGATAAATCTGCAGATTAACCCTTATGCCTGTGAAGGACATTACTGACCTCAATGGTTCTACTTGTATAGGAACCTACCAACTGGGGTGTCATTATGAAACTAGTACCATAAACTGCCTCAATAGATGTCGCTAACTAATTATCAACTAGTCATTAACGCGCTAATGACATTAATAGATGTGATTAACTAGTTCCATTAACTGCCTGAATGATTCTGTGAGTCACATTTTACTATGAATTTCAGGTTTAATAACGATAACCTATGGGCCCTATAAATTCTAACTATTTTACAGGTATCCATTTAGAGATTACGGTGTTAATCAAAGTGGAGACCATTACCAGAGTCATAAAAATGACCCAAAATCATCACCGTTAAAGAACTCTACACCTTACCCAGAAACCTTGTACCTATATCTAGCAAAATTCACTAGTGAATAGAAAGATGTAAAGCCAGTAGTGACGTCCAAAATATTAAGAAGAAGAATGCATGTCAAAAACATAGAACTGCAGTGTTTCAGTGCCTGGATAAACATAGCTAATAGAGGCATGGGGTAAAAATAACTTGCAAATCTGGACAGACCAGAGTTTGTTCTCAGTTACAATAAACTCCAGAATAAAACCAGAAAATGTTCTCACTGTTTCTTTAAAGATTTGGTGAAGTTAAACAGTACTTAGTGACAAGAATTACTAAAGGATTAGGGATGGTTGTGATTTCTGTTCTTTCCTTGTTACACTGGTGAACTGACACCTTTTTATAGTATCATGTTTATATGTCATGCATAGCTGGATGTAAGAGAGGCAAGAGACACTTGGTAATGAAATGAGAAGTGTTTAGAAGAGCAAACCCCTGGCAGGCAGAAACTGCAACACAGTTTGAATAACAAAAAGCGTAACCAGAAATCAAAACATTCCTTAATTGTTTATTTATGATACAAATGTTAATTGCCTGATGCTTTACATGGACTGTACAATAGGACAGGTTAATTGGCCTGAGAAATGGCTAGCTCTGAAGGTGTAAGTTCAGAATAATTAAAACTCTTGCATCATGTTAACAGAACTCTCCTGTCCTTTGGGCTCCAAGGATATTTCTTTGCATTTTCTTTGCCTGCTCTTTCTGTTAAACAGTATGTGATTTCTACCATAAATGAAGGAATCCAAGAACGGAGCTTTGGCTGACTACTGATATCATGTGAGACAGATTTTCATGTGGATTTGAATGCATTGTAGGGAATGAAAGGACTACATCAGCCTGAATGACTTACAGTGATCCTTTCAAAGCCTTATTTGCATCTGCCAGTACTAAACCAGCCAGCAGGAGCCCGCAGTACTGCCAGGAAATAAAGTGGCCTCTAATTGCTTATATGTTGATTGCAAGCTTTTCAGAAACAAACCCATCACATAAAATATCTGCTAGGTCACTGAGCAGTGCGATGGTCACATGCCCACTTCTAAGAAGGGCAGCCGAAGAGAAAGATGAGGGCTTACAGGGGTGGCTGGGCAGGGAAAAATAATAATTTAAAAAGTGGAATCTAATTCTCACTGATCCTTATTCACACCAAGGTGGCTTTACAGCTCACCAGTAGCATAAAAACAGATGGAGGAGGTGTAAATTATAGTTATAACTACGGTATGGCAATATAGTGGTGTCAAAGCAGCATAAAAGACCTTTCTTTATTGTAGGCAGGGATTTGACGGCTGCTGTTCTCGCAGTTGTACCTGAGCAACCCTGAAACTATCTGCAGCAAAACAGAGCTCAGGGAGGCTAACACCAACCACTTACCAGGCAGCACTTTGCTAGCACTATTTTTAATGACTCACCTCCTGCTTACTCTATCAGGTTTCTTCAAAACCAATACATCTGCACTGTATCACCTCTAATCGATTTTTTTTTTTTTTTTTCTGGAAAGTAGGATGTTCCTCACTGTGTGTAACGACTACATCCATTAAACGACAAAAAATCATTTGATCTGGATTGGCACAAAGAGACTTGAAGAGCAAAAAAGTCTGGCATAAAAAAATAAAGAAGTGGTGTGTGTGTGTGTGTGTGTGTGTGTAACCCCACCCTTAAAGAAGAAAAGTTAAATACATGGTTCTCATGAAGAAGGACTGTGGATCAGTCAGATGTTTCACACAGGACTCTATCCCTGGTGGGATAACTTCACCTTGACTAACATGAGGGTGCCTCTAGTTCTCTGGAAGTTTGATTCTCTCAGGGGCAGACTGGAAACACCTTAGAGAGATAAGCTGGCGTAAGGAATTTAATTAGGAGATTTTAAACCTTTCCTGTCCGATTTTTCCACAAGACAGAGCATTCTACTCTGGTTGAACACAAATCAAAAATATCTTTGTTCTGGAAAGGACAGAGAGAGAAGCTAGACTTATATGTTGCTGAGAAAACTACGTTTTCTCTTGCCATATTAAGACTAAGACAAACCTATGGTCTTCCTATGATTTTGTTCCTTTCTGATGCTGAAGGACACAGTTACATAGAACTTTGAGGAATTGCTGTGTCCAGTGTGCACTTTTGTACATAGTAATATCCCATACACAAAACAATGAGCTATGCATTTGATGATTTTATGTCTTGACTGTATTCAGAATAATCACTTTCCAGTTTTCTTTTCCTATGTGTTACTGGGCTTAGAAATGGAGACAACGTTCACGTGTTTTCATTTGCAACTTTTGATCAAATTAGGTTTTTTGTGGGTGTACAGAGTTCTTTTGGGACCATCTTCTCCTCAGTGTAAATCATCTGATGATCATCCAAAACTTCTCATTATTTTATTCAAATAGTTTCCAGAATGCAATCAAGAGAGAGTACCCTCCGACTTCCCTTCAGCTCCTAGCTCAGTAAAAAATGGGGGATAAGCTACAATTTTCCTTCATCGCTTTCAACAGGCCAGCATTTCTCTTCCACACTCATGTACAATCTTGCTGAGTCACCTTCTTCAGGTGTGTTTATGGTGCATTCATTTAGTCAGGTGCTTTTGGACTTCCCATCCCTTCATCAGCCCGATTAGAACTGACTGACCCTTTGTCATGAATTTACTTGGTTCTGCAGAGAGAAGCTCTCTTTTCACAAAAAATCAAAGCACAGCAGAAAGGACTATGTTTGACTGCATTTTTCTAACATAGCAATGTGATCAGGATAGTGTTTTTGATTTTGAAAAGACAACCGCTCTTTAAAAACAGACTAAGGTAATACTGGCGAGAGGGACTTGCAGGTGGCTCCTCTTCTACTCAAGTTTCAAAGTAATTTAGAAGTAAGGCTTCCCTCCCCTCCGCCCCGTACATACTTGTGGTCACAGGGATGCTTCAGTAGAAAGGCAGGTATTTTACGTACATTTTCAGCATAGCATCCAACTCCTTCCTGTTTATACTAGTCAATTAGACAAAGACTCTATTTACTATTCATATTTGCAGCAGCTACACACCTTTGTCTCTGCAGTAGGGAGGTGTGAGCTCATTTCCACAGAAGCCCCAGACAGTCTGATAAAGAAGTGGTATCGATGTTGATTTCAAATCATAATGCACACACAGATATTCCAGAAAGACAGGGTTTTCTCTCTTGCATAGGTCTAGTTCCATATGAAAAGGTTAGCCAAAAAGTGTCATCTACACTTGTGAAGGAGATACCATCCTGATGAAAAAGTTACCCCAACAGATAGGCTTTTTCATTACAACTGGTTTTAAGTTTTTAATTATTCCTCAGTCAAGTGGAAAACCTCTTTGATTCTTGGTTAAATGTTTTTGAATGCTCCTGGATGTCTGTGAGGTACAACTTAGCAGTTCACACTGTGGCCACTTCCAATCCATATCTCCTAGAACAAAGACAGCAACCTAGAGCAGAGGAACGTCTCTCCTGCCCACCCATATATTAGAAAGGAGAAGAAAGAGGCATTTTTGAGGCAAGAATTTAAATGAAGTACAAAGCATTTTGTCACTTTTCAAATAATGGTGAGGGTTTCTCCTGTTTATTTCATACCAGTACCTATTTCTGAAATAATAATGTGAAGTGGGTTAGAAAGGGGGGCTTCTGTAAACCCAAGGTTAGGTACTGCATGTCTTTGACAGGCTGAAATTAGAAATGGAACAGGTCATTTCAGGCAGATACAAATCCTGGCTTTTAACGTAATAACTAGACCCCACTCTTTTTGCTTACTGTTGCAGAAACAAGACTGCAGAGCTTAGAGAATTGGATGGCAAGACTTTGATGGCAAGAAGGAACCTCTCCTTAAGCATATATGCTCTTTTCCTAGGGAAATCCACACTGTCCGTTGGTTTTCTGAAGTAGTTGCTTAAAGATACCTATGTGAGATTTCACTGGATTTGCTACTTATCTTGTTTGGGTGCAGTCAGCAATGGAAATGAATTATACATTTGCATCAAGAAACTTTTTTATTTCGTACTTTGTTCCAGCGAATCTAAATGAATAATCTGCATGGAAAGACCCTGGTTTCTGGTGTCACACCACTGCTCTGTGGTTTTTCACGTTGTGCAGCAGAGAGGAAAAACAGCAGAAATAAATTCTGTGATTTCTCAGCACTGGTTACATTAATTAACACCTCACTGCATGAACTACAGTGCACCCCCCCACATGCCCCCATGTCTCATTATTTCCATTATCTAACATTCATTTAGGCTTCACAACATAGCATACAAAGATTACAATGTTAATTTTTAAATGAAACCCAAAGGCAAGTTTAATTTTAAACAGCATTAATTTTCATGGTGAAAGACTTCAGTGGCTTGTCTTATGCAAGGATGCTGACATTAAATTTGCTATTTAATAAAGACTGATGAACAAACGGAGGGAAGTTTGTCAGGGAGGGTTTGTCAATTTTGCTTCCTTTCCTCACAAGTTAATGACATTTGCTTCACAGACCGTCCCTAATGATGCAAAGGAGATCTGGCATTGCACAAGCTGCTGCTGCTGTCTTAGTTCAGCGGTATTAGGCAATCATACAAGTGTGGCACTTTAGAAAGAGACCAGCAAGACTTACCGAACTAAAATACAAAGTTGGCAATTTGCTGAACAGAATGAAAGGATGCCTAAGTGCAATTTTTTTTTTTTTCCTTTTTGGGGATGAGTCACACTTGAGGAAAAGTTCCACATTTCAGAGGCAGCACAGAACTACTCTGACGGGAACAACATGGAAGCAAAGCGCTTCGTACCAGCTGAACCTGAAAGACCATAAAGGGTGCCGATGCCTCTCTTGTTCCAACCACAATGCCTCCAAAATATGTATTCTAGATTAAAATCACCGAGTCCTGAAACAACCTTTGGCTTATTCAGTGTAGTTCTTGGACAAGAGCAATGATACAGAGACTATGCTTAGCAAAGTTTTCTTTAGCTGCCCGCTCTCCTAAAAAAACCCCCAACCATATATAGGCCAAAGGCCAAAAGAAGATGGTTTATTTATTTGCTTTTACTCTGAATACCTCTGAATCAATCATCAGTGGGGAAAGTAAAAGATAACTGTTCCCATGTGAACTTAATCCTAGACAGCTGAAACCTCGTATGAATTTATTTCATTGAGTTTTGGCCATAACTCTATAAAGAACACTTGAGAGCCTCTAATGCTCTCAAGCACAGATTAACACCGTGTCTCTAATGTCTCTTGGGAGAGATTGACAACTTACTTTGGAGCTCATTTGATTGATCTGCAATGAAGTTAATATTCTGTGTGTACTAAACATACTTTAATTGCCCATTACTTTCCTTTGGGTAGGGAAGATAAGAAGATAACCACAGCAAACCTTTGAATTCAGACAGTATCACATAGTAAATGTTTCAGAAGTAATCGCGTTAGTTCAGCTATTCTTTCAGGATGGCCAACTAAAAACCACATCTAGTGCTGGACTCGTAAAAATAGATGGCAAGGTATTGCAAACACTCTAAGTGGCATTACAAGAGCATATTTTGGTCCTTAAAAATCATTTTCCCACGGACACATGACTGCAGTTTCACCAATGACAGTGGGAATTACTCACTGATATCGGTTCCTGGAATGCGGTTCACTGCTAGCATAATATTTGCTTTCATGTTGCTTCCAAAAATGGAGGGTATACTGTGGCCTTTTCTCCTATCAGGCTTTACTATATGCCAGCTGTTTATTTTTGTTTAAACTAATATGGTTACTGCTTGGTTAACTGCTCTCAAAATGCCTGGTTTTTAGGAATTCTTTAAAGAGACAGTCACGTAAGTTTCTCCCCAGTTAACACAGAGGCCCTGTAAGCAAACTGCAGTATGATAATTTCCTTCTGTAAGAGCAGGGTTATGCCTGGATCATAAAATCAGAATAAACTGAATCTCTCATCTGAAATGTCAGGAATGTTGATGCTTGTTTTTCCCACCCTTAATTACATTATACACAGTCAACTCAATCTAGCCATTATGTGATACACTAACTGTTTTCAGACCATTCCAGAGCGAAGATGTTCAACTAATTAAGAAGAAAATAGACTAATTTACCCCTTTTAGGCTGCTCTCATCATACTGGAACCCCATACATTTTGTGAATGTGAGATAGCTAGTGCACGTGAGCCTCAGATAGCGGCTCTGTGCTGGAAGTGTGGAAAGAGTTTAAGCCCTTGGGTGGCAGAGATAATAACCAGACAGGTCTTACACAATGTACTACTATGGAGATGAAATATCACAGGACCGTTGCACAACTTCTGAATAGTAGGACATTAAGGTATGCAGATACCTTGCATAAAAGAAGAAAAGAGAAAGATGGATTGATGAAAGGAAGTTTAAAAATAGGAAACCAGACTTTTTATTTTTTTCTTTCTTGTATGAAAGGAAAGGTCCCTGATACCAAGGTTATTCGTTACACCAGGACAGAAGCAATTTGTTCAACAGTAGCTCAGGTAGCGTCAGCACTTTCATTATAAACTCGTTTCCAAGAGGTCCAAAGCCTGACTGTAATAATTTTTTCAGGCATGAAACGTTTCCTTAGAGGTCTTTCCCTAAGCATCAAGAATTATCACAGACTCAATTGTAGCTATTTGTTTCATTTTTCTGCTTAAAATAAAGAAATAAATAAAAAGCTATCAATTTTAATGACAGCACTTTGCAACATCTAGAGAGTTTCCTTCACTCCTTCTTTTAAATTTGTTGCAGCTGACCCATGTTTTTCATTATTGGGCTGCCCAATGGCTTTAGTTTTTCAGACATATTTAGAATCAATAAGGGGCAGCTGAGTGATTCTGTGTCCCTTCCTCCTGTTTTCCCCTCTTTTTCCTTTTCCCTGTGACTTTAGGCTCTAGTAAGCAGGTAACTTGCAATTATTTTTTTTTTCACCTCTGTGATGTGTGTGGCTTCTCAGCTTCTGCTTCTAAACAGCATAAGCAGCTGGGTTTATTCTGGTAATAGCCTGTAATATTCAAACATTAATTAATATTCACAGTTATGCTTGCAAAACTCTTAGTGTATTTTGCTGTCTCTGCTATTCCTCTGAATCTAAAAGAGAGTAGAGGCTGGTAGTAGTCAGGTGACACCTCTCTTTCTACAGGTTAATGTTTAGAGTCCTTAAAACTGTGGTTTGGTTTGAGTTGGATTTGTTTTTTTACTGCCTTTTTGGGCCTGGAGTAACGTAGAATTCTGTGCATCTGAAAAAAGTTAACAGATAATACTTCTAAACTTCTTGTATTTCCTCTTTCTTCATTCTACAGCTTTTATCTAAACTCTTCTCCAGACAAGTCTGTTGTCAGAGTTTGTCTCCTGCTCGGAGAAACAGCACACACGGCTTTAACATCATCTCAGGTAACTGCGTAGCCCATGAGTTTTAGTGGGTAACTTGGTGTTTTTCAAACGAGGGAGACTTATTCATGTATTCTCTTCTCCATCGCTTTGCTGAAAAGCAGCCATGACACAATATCATGGAATGCAACCCAAAAGAACGCATCAGTGTTAATACCTGGTCTTAAAAAGTTCTGTCAGCATTGCAGCCTGGTGGACTATTGCTTTATCCTGTTACATACAGCTCCTGTGAAAACTGAGTCCTGCATTAGAATACTGCCAATTAAATTTTCCTACAGTGCATTTTCCATTTCTTGTGAGTTCTTCCTCTCTTTTTTGGCTTTACATACTTTCTTTCTCTTTTTTATGCTTTTGTCAGCTAGTGGAAACTGAGATTATGTGCCTTAATAGGACACATAGTTTGGTGATGTTAAAAGTGTAGGCATTGCTTTCTGGAACTTTAAATTAAAAATTTTCCACTGCAATTACTTTCAACAGATTATTACTTTAACTTGTATAACAGTTAAACAGATTTAAAATTAATTAGTTCCCAAGCAGCTCAGAAATTAGTGTGGGATTTTTCAGTCAATGAAGTAAAATGGCACAGAAACAAGATCTGTTTAAGCACAGACATTCTAGCTAAAGTTATTTAAATTATAGAACCGCTCAGCATCACTTGATGATATACTACAGCAGAACACTTTGTGCACTCTTTCATAGAAATATTAACATTAAAATAAATTTCATCTGTACAACCAGCCCATGCAGAAATAATTGCTCATTAGCAATATTCATAGCACTGGGCAGTGCGGAGCAGTAGAGGGAAACTTCAGATTATTTACTACGGGTCTTACATTTGAAATTAGTACAAGGGTGCATGTGATTTTGTTCCTTCCTCTAATGGCCATAAGACAGCAGCAAGTTGTACTATAGCACCAGATGTAGTGAGAAGTAGTGGGGATGCCCCAGTATCTGCTGAATATGCTGACCCCAAACTACTTTTTCAAGGAGTTAGACTTCACTTCTCTTTGCTTCAAACTCCCCGAGGCCCACGTATCTTTCAAAATTTAATTTGTTTCCTTGCTTTCCAACCTGATTTTCTTCCAAAAGGTCATTAAAAAACAACGATTTGCATCCTCCTGCGGTTCATAAAAACCGTTCTGTGCTTCAGAAGCAGAGCAAAACTTGTGAGTAATTAAGCCCACCCTCTCTTCACCCCCATTTTTAATTGATGGTATTTAAAAACTAAACTCTAGAGGCATGAACTGTGTCAGCTGCTGATGCATTGAAGGGTTTGACTAGTGTGCAGATTACCTCCACTACATTAAACTCCCTTCACACTGCCAAGTATAGCATTAGAAAATTCCAGCATGGGATCAGCTTCGGATCCCTGACTTGTCCTGTCTGGGAGCTGAAGGCCAGGTGCCTTCTTTTTGTTTGCTTGTTTTCAGGAAAGGCAGCTCTTATGAGTCATTACAAAACCAGGGCTGACACCTTTCTGTGATTTTTCAGGTGCTTTTAAACAGCTACCTGGTTAATAGTAGGAAAGTGTTGTAGTTACTTGGCAAAGTGAGTACAAATGGTTGCATGTCTTTCAGAGAAGTGAAATTTTGCAGACTTCCCTGACTTTCATTTCCCTGCTAGACCATGAACGTGTTCTACCTTCTCCCTGGAGGTGCTTTCCCTTGGGGTTCTGTGGTTCTAGTGCCAATCCCGGCACAAAACGTAGCTGAAGCGACTGTTTCCAGCTCCACTTTGCTTATTGAAAACTTGCAAAGCTGTGAACGTCAGGCCATTTCCAAACATTATCTCAGGCTGGGGTTAAATGAACACAGGCTGGGATTCAAGCTTACCAGAGAGCACAAAGGAGTTTGATTGCTTCAGCTCTGCATACAAATATTGCTCTGTGTGCAGAGGTTGGACCAGATTCACGGTATCAGTTCCTTCTGTCAGCAAGTCTCGGTGATAACTCTGTGCCGTGTTCCTTTGCCTTACCTCATATTTCCTCTTGGAAAAACTTTAACTCCTTGCCCCAGCTTCTGCTCAGAATGCTTTAATGCATTCTCATGAAGCAAGCAGCAAATATTGTTTTACCCATTGAATGTTGGCTTGTTGTTTTTTTTACAAGAACGCAGCAAAAGAGAGGCTAGTGATTGCTGATCATTATGCTTACTGTGAGAGCTGCCAAATTTTTATCACGTCAGAACACTTTATCACGCTGGAACATTTTATAGTCTTATTCATGGCAAACTTTCCATTGCCATACAAGTGCAATCCCAGCCTACTGAATGAGAGTGGCAATGGTTTGCTGAAATACCTTTCAGATTATTCACTCTCTCTTTTTCTGTGACAGCCGTCTCTCTGTCTGTTTTCATTACAGAAAGAGTCATGTGTGTCTCTGAAATAGTGACATTCATTTTTATAGTTTAAATACTTATTTTCCTGTCTGGTTTTTATTTTAATATTGTATCAAAAATCCAGCCCAAGCTAGAGATGAAGGAAAAGAAAATCTGTGTCATCACCTGTTAACATAAAACAAAGGGGTTTCTGCAATTTATAACCCAACGTACTCTGACTAATAGTAAGCCAGGCCATGGGAAGGGCCAGTGGAAAGTTTGTTTGTAGGAATCAAGACACAAAATTTTAAGAAACAGGAAGAAGAGGAGGGGGCAAAAAAAGTACAGATAAAGGAAAGAATAATAACAAGGAGTTAACAGAACAAATTAACTGCTACTGAGCTGCACAAAGCCTCATTTATGTCGACTATACTGTAAGTATTTCTGCAAGCATTAATTACTGTCTAAAGCAAAAAAAAAAACAAAAACAAAAACAAAAAAAAAAGAGGCCGGGAGAGGCAAGGGACAGCCAGTATTAGATACTAAATTAGAAAAAGTCTAACCTCTTGTAACCACCTCTAGCTGTAAAGGAGGAAGAGCTTTCACATTCCTTCAGTTATTTATCTTTTCTGTTTCTGTGGTCTCTTCTCAGCCTGCCATTCTATCAATACTCTTTACGAAGAAAAGTCAAGAGAAAAGCAATAAGTAATAATATTGCAGAGGCGGACTGGGAAATGGAGATTATTATACATCTTGAGATGGACATAGATCAAAAATGGCCTTCACATGTGCATAAAACAATCTTTCTGGTTTATATAAACTTAAGCCTTAGGAAACTGATTTATTCAGCATGTGGAAGACTTCTAGGTGACTGTGGTCACCTTTGGGTGATGTAAAGTGCCAAGAGGACATAAAAAACTTGGAAAACATGACTTACATGGACAATGTTAGTTTTAAGAGTCTAAATTGGTCCAAGAAGACTAAGAAGGATGTAGTAATATTTGAATACTTAGAGGACTGTTGCTGATCAACCATCTGGTCTACTTCTCTGAGATGGAGGGTACAAGAATTAATAGCCTTAAACCAGTACTCAGAGGTAGTCTTCGGAGATCTTTTCGACAGAAAGGTAAAGGAAACTCTTAACTTTGTCTAGGAGAACTGCAGAGTCTGTATTAATGAGTATGAAAAAGCCTTAAGAAACTTTGTGGAGTTAAAACAGGAGTCTGTCAGAAAAGACAAAATAGATGCTCTCCACAGGCAAATGAACTGAATGGTCTCTTGCCTTTCTTTGCCTCAAGCCCAGCCACTCTGCCAGCACTGTTATTCCACTATTTTCTATTGGTCATTACAAATGCACATCCAAAATCCTGCTTAATGTGTAAGGGGCTTCAGAGGTTTCACTAGGTGTTTGCTTTCTTCTGCCTCACGGCTGAGAAACCCTCAAAAGCTCCTAGGTGGACACCAGTCTGCAAGTCTCCTCTTGGTCCTTCCTGTCAGTGGCAAAACCATCCCCTTTTATCCCAGTTGCTCCAGTGGCTTGGGGGAAAAGCAGAAAGGAATTTGTGGGACATCCCTGCTAGTTTTCCCATCCAGAGATGATTTGTCCTGAATGGCTTTCTGAGATCTTCGCTCCCTTGTTCCCTAGTTTGTTGTGGTTTTTTAATTTCTCAAAAGAAAAAAATAACTTATCCCAGTATAGCAGAGATGACTCTTGTTTTTCCTAGGATTCTCCACAGCTTCTTTGAATATTTATTATTTCAAATAGGGATGGATTCTTGCTGTTTCTCAACATTTTCTTCTGTAATACTATTTTGTAAATCGGATGACTCATATTGGATGGACACCTTAAGCACAAAATCTTTATTGTTTTTCAGTTTTCATAGGGACTAAAAAAATGTGTGCCGTTTAAGTATGAGTGACAGACTTGACATTTAGGATGCTTTTTCTAGGTGTACATGCTTCCATTTTATTTCTTTCTTTTTTTTTAATTTTGATTCTATTTCTGGTTTAACAGCAGAATAAGTAATTTTTCTGGATGAAATACTTAAACTGTTAGCTTAAACTTACTGATGATATACAAAATACTTGAAGATATTAGGATTGAAGGATTTATAATTAATATATATTTTCTTTTAGTTTCAGTTTAGGAAGACAGACATTATTACATCCAGTGCTGGAAAATTAGAATTAATTATCGTTTTATCTCTTGTAAATGTAGCATTTTCAGTTTCCCAGGTTTACCTAAGCATTTACACATTTATAAATGGAATGGAAAAATAGTTTAAGTGTTGCAAAACAATGAAACACATCCCTTTCCTGGCTTTTGCAAGGGAATTTAGAGCCCATGACACTGTGATGACTCCAGAGCTGCTTTCTCAAAGAGAGATGACAAATTGTGTTAATTATAACAAATGTCAGTTGTTGAAATGATTTATTGCAAGAACAACAATTGGTTAGTTTTACACTGTAGAAGAGTGGAGGCCACACAAAACTCTTTCATATGAATGCAAGAACACTCTATTCACAAACCCAGAAACAAAGCTAGCTGTTAGAGGTAACTAATTAACATACTGCTATTGTAAGCATCATGTCTATTTAGGCAAAGAAAATGTGAATTGGAATGATGTGTAACTGTGGCTAGAACTCATAAGGAAATTTTCAAGTTTTAAATACATGGATTTACTCTGCTTCATTCCAGTGCAAGCAACTGACTTTTAATACATTGTGCCTGTTTTAAAAGTTACATATATGATACGTAAAAATGTATTTTAAAAATTCTATTCCTTTATGGTTTTTTTCTTAAGCTAAGAAATTTTTTCAAAGGGAAAACGACTTGTTTTGATAGGCCTTTAGATGGTATTAATTGCCTTTTACTCGGAAAAGAGGAAGTTTGAAGCTATTTTCTTCACTGTGGTTGAGGTTAATCTTATTTCCTTGAAGACAAAACACGATAAAATTGTATGCAGAAAGCAGAAGAAAGAATTAGAATAACACAAAATGTATCTCTGTTAATATTTTTTTACTGAATTACTGTACAGCCTTGCTGTTGAAGAAAAACAGAATCAAAGCATTGTCAAAGCACATCAACTGCTTGGAGGCCTGGCACATTTGTAGTAACATCAGGCTTCCTAAATCGTTGCTTTTAGCAATCTTTCCACTCCTAATCTCTCAGAGGTGCTGCAAAAATAAGGTGTCAGTTACCCAAGCAAGTTATTTTTAAAGAGAAGGCAAGGAAGGTGTGGATCTGGGGGGGAGGGCAAGTGAGGAAGAGAAAGCAGGAGGAAGATGAAGAATAAGGATGTAAGCAGATGCGAATGTGAATTAGTAATATTAGTGCCTCATGTGATTGAGAGCATGGTAACTATAACAAGGAACTCACTGTCTCAATTTGCTTGAACTTCCAGTGCCAGTAAATATCACATTACAAACCTCAAGCTGTGAGATCTCTCCCATTGTTTTTCCTGTCACTCAGGTATCATTTACAGCACCTAGCCCACCTTACCATCAGGACCCAAGACATGTGTGATGCCATAACGCATTGAGGTGCTTCTCAAGAAAGACATGGATTTTATGCAGGTCCTGCATCAAATCATGCAACTTGGAAGCATCAAATAGCTCTAAAACAGCATTAGACTTCTCTGTTTTGATACCTGAATGTCTCCCATAATTTTCATTCTTTTGTGGGCATAAGCACCATACAGTCTTTCAGTGGGATTAGTGATAGTTTTGCTTCAGTAGAGTCAGGTTTTCCACCTCCAGCTTTCTGCTGCTTTCTATGAACAGTATTTTCAAAGAAGTCGGTTGACCTTCAGTAGAGGAAAGCTACCAAGTATAAGGCTCCATATGCCCCTCACCTTAAGGGTACGCTACTTCTGGCTACAAGTTTCATCCCTGGAACCGTCAACATCAGATCAGGACTTTTGAGAACTATTCTTAAGAGCTCCAAAAGGGAGAGACGGGATGAGTAAGCAAAGTGTTTTATTCACAGACTTGAATAAACTGAAGCTGATTAATCTCTCTGCACATACAAATGAAAAGGTACAGTTTGGGTAGCTTTGGCTGACATTAAATGCGACTTCTCCCCTCTTCTTAATCTTACAGAAATCTCTTCAAACACTGTTTTGGGAGAGGAAGTTAAGAGAGAAGAGCAAAACAAAGAGAAATTTATCTCATCTACAGCCTGAAAGGCAGAAAATTTGTTACAGTCTTATCAGTTGGGCCCTCTTTTCTTTGTGGATATTGGAGTAGACAAAGAGGGGAGAAGCTCCTCTTTGTCTACTTGAAGAAGTAACCCCAGAAGCTCCTGGGTTACAAGACAGATTACTTACAGGTAGTATTCATACTCTGCTGAAAATAGCTTAAGCAAAGGTATTTTTGACCTTAAAATTTCTCTTATTAAATATTTAATGAATATTCATGGGGATGAAAATGATCCTCATTTTTATAGGGTTCAAGATAATCTAGGGATATGATCTAGTTTTCTTTTTTTCCATAACACCAGGAATGGTTAGAATAAAGAATCAGCAAAAATTGTCTCTCCAATACTCCAAATGCCCCTTATTTTCCAAAGAAGCTTTAGATGGCCATTAGCGTTTCCCAAAACTCACCTTCTGTGCTGAGATAATTTATTTCTTGTTAGGGTGGTAACTCATACTAATTAAGATAAACTGTTTCTAATTAATTGAAACCTGGCATTTGTAGAATGAATTCTAAATGCCTGCAAAGAACACAGGAGTCAGAGTCAGATAAACGTTATTGATTTTGCAAGTGTTTGGTGTAAATTCCTGGATATGTATTACTCATATGCAAATTTATATATAAATGTCTCAGAAATCCAACAGTAAGTGAAAAAGTCACGCATCAAGAGATAGTATGGTGGAAAACTGGGGATTAGTGGGACTATACCCACTAAAAAGGGCTATCAGTTATACAAACATGCTTGAGTAAGGTTCATATTGAGTGGATGTTGGCTATTTATTTGACTGTAAGAGTGAGGGGACAGCTACTGCCACACGCAGGAAAGAGCCACAATAAGTGGATGGAGCTGATGCTGAAATAACTTCTTACTCTCTCCCCTTTGACCATTTGAAGCTTAATGTGGTATTTTAAGCTGAAGAACACATTTTGTGGTTTGCCGTAAAGGTCTATTTTGACTCCATTTGATCCAAGTAATGTTTCATTAGAGCTGTCTGTCATGGAATTAAGATTCATAAACCCTAACCTTTTAAATCAACACAGTTCAGGACAGTGCCTGGAGCCTGAACTTTTTGTTCAGAAAACAATGGCTATTGGTTATTTGCCTTGCACATATCATTGTGACAACAAATGAATGTGAACTCTTTCAAATCCTACAGGTCATTCTTTTTCCAAACCATGAGATGACATAGCAGGGAGGGAAGGTGTCTTCCTCAGGGCTGCTATTTCTCTCACAAGGCAAAGTTAGAGACAGGAATTAATCAGCAGCATGCTTGTTAACTTATTCACTTTCAGAAGTGGGCAAGTAAATAAGAAATGTTTAGCAACCAAAGTTATACACAGTGAGATGCTGGCTCAAGAAAATATATACTGTAACCATCATCCCCACTGTTCTCTTAGTATTAGTAACCCATTTTGTGGGGATTTTGGTGTGGAGTTTGTTGTTTTGTTTGGGTTTTTTTTTTTTTTCAGGAATGCCTTCAGCACTCCAATACTGCTATCATAGATGACTTCAGTAATATGCTTTATATGACTATAGTGGCCAACATGACGAACTGTAGGTTTAGTGGTGCTCAGTTAACATAAAACACCTTATGGTGGCACTCAGTATCTCTTTATCTGTGTTTCTTACTACCTTTTCTCCTAACTGGCCCGGTCAGTTAAAAATGTCAAACTGTGTCAGCCCTCCAATAATTCAGATTGATAGGGCTAAGCAAGCACAAGGGAGAAGGGAGGTTTGCTTGGGAAAGGCAGCCTGAATTTCTTTTTCTAAAGTGAAGAGTTAAAGAGAAGCATTTGTCTGCCTGTGACACAGTTCCCTCTCTGGGTCTCTCCTGAGGCATGCACAGGCGGCTAAATCCATGATGGTATTTAAGGTTCTCTTTGAACTTGGAATCAAGTCTATAAATGCCATTTCCCTGGTGCAGTGCCTACTTTTATAACTTGTCAGCTGCCTGCACTGTCCCTCGAGAGTCCTGAGGCTGCCAGGCTGACCCTGCACGCAGCAACCTCCCAAGTATGTTGTATGTTTGAGAATGTCCCCTGCCTTCCATGCCTCAAACACAGGCAGCTGTGTGGTGGCACATCCCAAGGTCACAGGTCCTCCTTTGCCTTCCTCCCAGCTACTCTCAAGATTAGGTAGACAGGAAGGCAAAGAACACAAAAAACTTCAAGAGCCTTGTTCCCACAACACAAGGGAATGTCACTATCTCATAATTCCATGACTGAGAAATAATATATGCCCTGGGGGGTGGCTTTCAAGTTGCAGTGTGGGCGAGGGAAGGGTTACTCATGAGTACAACGATGATCTCAAGGTCAACTCTGGAAAGGAAAAATTTGTGTGTTTCCTAAGAAAATGGTGGGTTTGTTAATACAGTTCATGACTTTGTAGGATCCTGTCCTTTTTGAAGAGTAGCAGGATTGATGTTAAGAGTCTGATGGAGCCACTGAGCTCTGATGTTACAAGAGGCACTTTCTCCCAGTTTCCTTTGTGGTAGAGCTTTAAGGAAAGGATAGAACCACAGTCTGCTTCACCCACTTCAAGTGTAGCTGAGCTCATGCTAGCATGTAGTCTGCTGAACTCAGTACATAGCATATGTGTTTCTTCATTTTTAGTCTTCTCTAAAGTGCTTCCTTTTCCAAGAATGTGCTGTAGGGTCACTCATTTGGCCTAGGTCAGTTGAGATTTTCTCCTCCATAGAATAGTTTTGTTTTCTTAAGGAGCCACAAAGAACTAGTTATTTTACACGTTAGATAAGCATGAATGAGGAAGAGAAACTAAAGAAAATTCTACTTGAATAGAGATGTACGGTGTTTTAAGCTGTTACTGCAAGTGGATATGAGCTGAGTTGTCCTGGTAGTTAATGTCCACTGTGATGGCTTTCAGGAAAAACTACACTTCTTTATGGCAGTAGTCCACTTATTCTTCTGCAAAAAAAAAAAAAAGTGTCCCCATTGAATATTAATGGAAGATCGCCTGAATAGTGATTCCAGCACCTACCTCTTTTTTTTTAAACATGAAAATCAAGTAAAACACCATGAAGACACGTTTCTCTAAACACATGCCAGATAAATAATCTGAAGCATATCTGAAGGCTTCTTACGCTCATAACTAGGGATTGCAATTAAACCAGGTGTACTGTAAGTTATTTCAACATGGAACATATTTCAGACACCAGTTTACAAAGGAGATAAATACGTGCTTTTATTATGCCAAGATGCAATTAATTGTGAAGTCTTTCATAAAAAAAATACAAAAGCAGTACCCCAAATCAAGTTTCACTTGAGAAATAAAAGAATGTTACGAGTATCTAACCCCGAATATAGGTAAATCTTTCATCCCATAGGCACATTTTAAAAAAAAAGAAAACAAAAAATCCCCTAAATCAATTTCTTCCTTTTTTTTTTTTTTTTGACAAATGAAGTATTTTCTCTGTGTCTTGTTTGTTTATTTGGTTTTGGTTTTTTTAACTCAAAAGTGGAAATGGTGACCTCTAAGCAAAACAAAAGCCCATAAAAGCAGACTAATCCATTTAGGGATCAGACAGGCTTTCTGGAGCCTATTATCAGCACGGTAAAGTGTGGACCCTGCTGAAGGTAAGACATTTATGTGAGAAATGGTGGCAAAAATGAGAATCTGAATAACTTTTTTTTTTGGTTTGTTTTTGGCATCATCCCTACATAAGATTCAGTCAGTCAGTAATGAACTATGAGATGACCTCATGCAGGGGTGTAAGAGGTTGCATGCTTTCCATTGTACCCTTGGGGCTTTCCTTGCTGATGAGTGACTCCTGTTTTTTTTGCAGATGGTGAAATAGCTATTCTTAAAAAAAAAAAAATTCCTATAAAAATACCAAATCAAATTTGCAAAACTACAGCTAGGCATTTTAAATTCTTAAGCACTCGGAGTGCTCTTTTAGGTTAATAGTTGAAGAAGCTGGAGTGCATGTAGTCAGGCCCAAGTACGGCTGCAATTTTTGTGCTTACAAGATGCAGTCAGAGAGCTCCCTTGGGGTTGTTTGCTACCAGGACCTCAGAAAGGACAGTGACAGCACAGGAAATTTGTGGTCCTCCTTCAGCCCTTGTGTCCTACTTGGTTGAATATCCATCTGCAAGCTGAAGAGGTAACTCTGCTCCTTGGAGGTGGTATAAGAGCATCAGCCCTGAGAGGGACCTAAGGGAATTTGTGACATGTGTGGGAGACCCCAGTAGGGTTTGATGTCACCAGTCTGAATTAGCATCAGCGAAATCCTCAGTTTTTACAATTTTTCCCATCATTTTGTTGTAATCCTAAAATCCTCTTATTAATGGGTCTGTAAATATAACATACGGTAAATGGCACATGGGGCAGAAGTCAGAGCATTTAGTAAGCTAGATGTAGCAAAATCAATATGCCAGTGATTGAAAGATCATAATGTAATTGTTTTTTAAAGAAAAGGTAATATATTTCAATGGATTAGAAAGTACTGCCATATTTTTTACCTTCAGTAGACTTTCAAATGCAGGAACTCTATAACGATAAATCTATGTTTTAAGCCATTGCGTAGTGTATAAATAACTTCTGCTTAAAAGAAGGATGTATTTTAAAGTGATGTTTTAAATATACAGAGCAAATATGAACCATAGGAAAGACAAACTTCTGATATTTTCCCTGGCTCAAAAAAATGTTTTCCTGCAAATGCACTAGCAGTGAAATAAGTGGTTGTTAGAAACAAGAATGTAGAAGGACTGTAGGATCCCAGTGAGCCTGGGAAATGATTGCCATGAAAAAGTACTCCTCCTCTTAGATAAAATCTAAATTATTTCTGCCAACTGTGTTTTAATCTCTTCAAGATAAGGAGTAAATTGGTAAAAAAGCAGAGCTAAAATTATAACCCAAGCCTAAAGGGAACGAAACAATTATCGAAGAACTTGGTTTCTTGTTTCCTGAGGTATCATAATCTAATTTTAATTTTAAAAATTTCAACACTTCTTCTAAACATCAATTTTATCTTCACTCATTCTTGTTATGCAAATATTATGCTGATGTGCATTTTACACAACATTTTACTAGAGAAAAGCACGCATAATTGATAGCTCAGTTCTAAAATACTGAAATAAGGAAGGTACCCCAAGTGCCTCTACAAGTCTGTAGAGCATATGAGTTAAAGCTCCATAAGCAGCCATTTTACAAACACCTTTCTACCTCAGAAGAGTAAAATATGTGTTTGAGAGTTTGCAGCACATCAAACTACCATTCTTCCTCAGAAGTTTGCATTGATTGCTGACATTTCAAAAAGAATTTAGTAGTAAAAAACCAAATGTACTATACATTTATTAATCTTGATGCCATTTAATTATGAGGATTCTGAATACAATTGTGTCATTATTAGGGCTGACTCCTTTCAAACAGATCCATGGAAGCTGAAATGTTGTGGTGCTCACAGACCTGAAAATGACACAGGGTTCTCAAATTAGCTACGGTCACTTGGCACATCTTTAGAGGTGACTTTCTATTTTCAGTACTCAGGTGCCTGGCAGCAAACGATGAACAAAAGCAAGCAGTGCCTAGAACATTTATCATTATAAAACAGTCCTGAGACAGCTTTTCCAAAGGTATACTTTTATTAATGGAGAGTCAAGGCAATAAAGAATAATCAGGAGTAAAATCAGGAGACGCTGAAGTAGAAGCAGAAGCTTGCAGATACATGTTTATTATTTATTAAAATTTAAATTTTAAGGTCACTCTGTGAAAAATAGAATAGAAAGTACTTCGGGAAGGCATCCATTCAGTAATACTTGTTTTCTCTAGTAATCAGAGGTGAAGTACTATCGGTGTCTCTCAAAATTGCCTGTTTTTCATGAATAAATTGATGACTTAGTTCCAAGGAACCTTTTTAGTCCTCACAGTAGCAGAGAAGATTATCCTTCTAGAGTTATGGGGATTTGGGGTATTCTTGTAAAGTGTAAGTAGTCACGCTTTTTGTTTCACTAGAATTGCAATCTCCAGAAAGCCCTGTCAGGTACGTTTCAGAGGGGCAAAATGCATGTGACCTTCACGTTATAAATTTTCATCATAAAAGCAACAAGCATCAGCAGTGGGGAAGAATTAATTCACCTGCTCCACTTCCATTCCTGGTGTACTCACAACAAATCTGCCAGAAAAAAATCTCTCTATTTGTGGGATGGTGCCTTAGAGAATAGCAAGGAATAGTTTTATCTTGTGCATCGTTTAGCTATACTGCAACAGAACCTGGACCTAAAAAATAAAACATATGTATGGTGTGCTTACAAAGATACTTAAAAAAAAAAATAATTAGATATATATATATGGCTTCTTAGTTTTAAATATAGGTCCAGCATGGGAAACTAGGGGAAACTTTGGCAGTGTCTCAAGTGAAATTTTCAAGTGCTGTCGCTAAGTCTTCAAGTAGTTTGAAATGTCAGTAACCTACTCTTGCACTAAAGCTACCAAGAACATTTTTCTATTTTGAATTAAGTAAAATTTAACGTCCCAGCTGTGCATACAAAGAAATTATACATATGTGTATACTAAAACCATTGGTAGACCGTAAAATATACATTAATCCTTGCTTCTTCTGTAATTGTGTAAGAAATGTATTTTTTCAAAGAAGAAAATAATTCCTTTGAATACATGTTAAATGACAACGTCAACATTCTTTCCTCAAAGATGACTGTTGTATATTTTTAAAATAATGTCTTTGCCCAAGCTGGCCTCTTTCCACATGCACTTTTAATTGGAAACAAATCCTGTAAAATATAAATTATGTAATCTACCTTTAAATCATTCATTATGAATCTGTTTTTCAACTGAGAAGAAAATAATCTCTTCATGATTGCCCTTATATAATTGCTTTTCTTTATTTTTAGTATAATATACATAGTATGATAGCAGAAAGAAAAAAAAATTGTGAGAGCCTATTAGTAGTTCTTATTACTCTTTTGGGGTAGATGAAGTCACACGGGTCTTTTCCCTAGTCATAATAAATCCCAAATTTAAAGTAATTCACCAGAGCAACCCTGATTTTTATCTCTTTTTACTTAGTTCATCAGATTTTTACTGCACAAACAACAAAAACCAAACACAATTATCTTACATATTTTGCCCTGAAATTAAGCAATTATTTTCTAGAATACTAATAATAACAGCCACATCTACAGATCTTTTTCTCAGTCATGTAGTGTTAAAACTAGAAAGATCTACACAGACAGGCCTTGTAAGTGGCATATATTGCAAACAAGAATTGGTTCTTTGATTTTCTTCATCAAACTTAGCCTTGGGCAAAAAGAAAAGAAAATTATACAGCTTTCTTAGATTAGAGTTGTCAGATTACAAACAAATAGTACATTTTGTAACAAGATATTTACAAATGTGTTCTATATAACATGGTAAGTACTTCTGACTTTGCTTCTATTTTTGAGTAAATAGAGTAAGAAAATAATTAAAATCAATAACATTATATGAATTTGTTTCATGATGATGCAGTTCTGTTAGAAATTTAAAATATTAAATTGAACTAGGACATCTTTCAACCATATTAATCTGAAAGTGAGTTAAAGACAAAATGGTTGATGTTTACCTATTAAACTGCCCTGGGTCTTTTCGGCAGTGTTCATCTCCAAAACATCCTATTTTCTGACTGAAAAAAAGATAAAGTGTTTTCATATCTTGCTAAATACTACATGAGTTAGCTTTAGAGTTTCAAACTGTTGAAGTAACTGTATAATCTAACAGAAATCCAATACAACAGTAATAATTACAATGGATTCTACTGACAGATTAATGCAATTTGTAAAAACAAAATCAGTGAACATTCTAGATTTTCTTATGGTGTCTGATGTACTGAAATACAGAAATCAAGGCTGAAAGCTTGATTCCAGGAGAAACAGCTAAAAAGGTCTGACAATGAACACTATTACCGGAAAAACTATTCAGATGCCACCTTTACCAAAACGACCCAAAATAGTTATTACAAAGGTCTTCTGTCTGCCAGACCTGAGAAATGTGTGTTTGAAGATACGTTTATGATGTGTCCAGGGCAATGCTTTTTTAGCATACTCTTTGATCTCTAAAGATGTGGCGAGTGATGCTGATGCACATATTGGTAGAGGAACACAGCTCATACAGAACAAAGATATTACAATAAATATTGAAAGAACCATGATTTGCAGAATAATTCTGAAAATATTTAATGTTTTAAATGTTCAAAGTGTGTGAATCAGTTATACTGCATTACTTTTTCTTTAAACTGAAACTAAAATTGTCTAAATATGAGATGTAGTTTGCTAGTTGTTTTTTTAGCTTGGAAGATATCATGAAAACCTTAGAAATAGTTTGGCCAAGTTAACAAAACCCATGTTTGTTATACCTGAGAGGATGGTCAGTGTGAAAGAGATGGCATTAGAAAACAGGGCCTAATTAGACACTCTGCACATTTTTATAAAACTCTGCTAGCATTTCACTTGGAAACCTGATTACTTTGGCGCCTGTATCAGAAGTGATTTTTCTAATTTCTGTTTATTCATGAAACGCCTGGCAAGCTTGTGATTCGATAATTATATTTCATTAAATTCTGTTCCTTCAGTGTAATTTTTTTGAGGGAGATAGTTGGAGGGGTTGGAAATAAGCAGTCTCAGTTTGGAGTGTGCCCAGAGCTTACTGTCAGTGTGATTTAAAAATGAAGTAAATCCTGCAAACTGACTTCAGTCCTACATTTACAAAGTCTGTTCCTTGTAACAATACTCTATTCATTGCAAAGTAAACAGGTTTAACTTTATATTCCAACTATTTTAAATATAGACTGTTTGCAAAAGGCCTAAAAAGTACCAATGATATATTCACTTCATTTCTGTGAATCTTCCCATTTTTTTGGGGGAAAAATATTTTAAACTTCTTTGCTTAAGTACTTCACTGGTCTCTGCAGCCTGGACTACAGACCCACCCTGAGCAGGAGTCATACCGACAGGCCGTGTCTGTGCACACTCCTCATCTGGTACAAAATTCCTGTGAATACCCACACTTTTTTTTTTTCCTAAAACTCACCACCAGCTGAAGATCCTTTCTTTGCTCTCTGCTAAACTAACAGTAGAGCCTCTCTTTTACAACCAGAAATTTTCATTTAAATTTTGATGCTATCTTAGGACAATTTGAAATCAACTAGTGAACTCACACTTGAATATTTCTATTTGCTGAGCATTTTCAAATTTCAAATTATGAAGATGATAAAAGGATAGTACTTTGTCCAATTATGGCAGATATTACATGGATATTAAGTTGCTTTTGCTTTTCACCTCTAGACCTTTATATCTCTCTCTTGTGTGTGTGTGTGAGTTTGCAGGTAGATGAGCCGTCTCCATGGGATTTGAATGTAAATAATATACAGAATACCTTCATTCTGCTGCAAATGTTTTCACTCTGAAATCATCACAAGACTGCAAGAGTTAACATACAGCATCTTGTTAAACCTGTGACAAGCGTTAAAAGTGTTCATGACAGAAGTCCACAATTAGCATAGTGTTATGTTTACAGAAGAGTATGACCCCAATTGTCAGAAAGAAAGTTTGAAAGTGATGTTCAAGCAAAAAAATGACACAACTAAACCTGGCAAAATATGTTCATACAGTCAAAATTGGTTAAAAGAAATTAAAAGCTGTACATGGCTGTTAATAGTTTGGTTCTTTTTTTTCCCCCTCTCCATATTTGTATGACAAGCCATGCTGATAAACAGTATGACACACTCCTGGAAACCATCATACAAGTAAGAAGGTTGAATAAAGAAATTCTTCTCATCTTTGACATCCAGCTCTTCTAGTCAGGACTTGTATCTGTTGACATTACTATTTGCGTAGCATGAGGTGTGCATTCAGCTCAAAACAGAACAGATATTTTGGCAGATTGCATATTGACTAAAAAGTAGGACACTAAATTACTCCACTCCGTATATGTTGTCCCAAATAAATTCCTTTCATTTTTTTGATTGAATATTATATTACAGAGAATGAAATTTTAACTTATTTTGTACAAAATACAGAACAATATTTTTTTGAGAAAATAGTATCTAAAATGGCAAAGACCAAGAGTTCATTCCAGATCCACACAAAAATTTTGTACCTAAGTACCTAGTTCTTGGAAATAAGAAGTGAACTTTTAAAAATATATATTTTAATCTTTCTGAAGTTGACTGGTAATGATAGGTTAGATATAGAGGTTATTATTGTTCAGCTAACATGTGGCTGTTTCGAGTTTGGTTCCTTAAAAGTGCAATTAGTTCTACTAAAATCAGTGTATATTTATCTGTAAGAAAAGACTAGTTCATTTCTCAACTATGGGTCAACATTCAGGGTATATGGTCATACAATTTTGTGTTAAATCAGAAATAGAACTTATTTTATAGAGAATTCCTTCTTTATGTTATATTTATAAAGATAAATATCTAAGGACTAGGATAAAAATATGATTAATTATTAGTTACTTAACAAGAAATGAATAAATATTATAAATAGCAAGATTTAAAGTATCTTGTCATTGGAAGCAATTGTAAAATGATTTTCCCAAATATCTGATAAAACCATAAGGAAAAAAATTAAAATCAGATATAGTTTAAAAAAATTGCAAATAACATCTCATACATAAGTTTGGGGAATTAGGAAACTTTTTTCTAGGCAATTAGGAAATTAAGTGCAAAATTATCTTTCAAACTTTAGCGGCAGAAAGCTGAATTTGCAGGTTAGCAAGGTGTGAAAAGGTTATGAAAAGGTTAGTTTAAAAGTAGCAGCCTCCAGTATCGACAACGTGGATTTGATTACCTAGGAGTTTATTTCCAGCACTAAGTTCCCACGTGCGGTGCCTATAATATCTGCCTGTGTGATACCAGTGAATGTCATGGGGCATTTACATATGCACACGTTCCCCACCTCGTCCCTTATTTTAATTAGATACTCTGGCTAAGAGTTTGTAAAGGGCATTTTTCTTACAGCCTGCAGAGTTTTAAGCATCTGTCAATTGAAAAGGAGTAAAAGCTCTGCTGAAGAGCATCCTACCTTTTGATCTTCAGCCCACTCAATAGTAACGTTGCCCTTTTCTCCTCATAGATCACTGCCAGCTTTATTTCTACAGTCATACACGTTCTTTGACCTGTGATAAAATTTGGTTTGGCATATTACCCTGAGAGTGACAGTTCCTCAAACTACACTTTATATAGCTATGCAGGAAGCAGAGAATGCACTGTCCAATTCTATATCCATGAACATTTTTGCTTCATTCATTATTTCTTTTATTTTTCTATATACTGTTGTGCAAATGGAGTGCATTCTTCCATGTGAATTGTCTTTCTGAGAAGAATTATCATTACTTCTATTTGAAGTCTTTTCTTGTTTGTCTGCTGGAACTACTTTCATTTTTTTGCAACAGTCTGTGTTTTCTTTTGCTTATTGTTAATATGATGTTATTTTTTTAACCTAACTCTGACTAATTTGACTCGTCTCTTGGCATTTGTGATGTTTCACATTTTCATAACAGCATGGTGCTATACAAAATAAATCATTCAGTGCTATATTTGTTTTCATAAAACAATGGGAAGACAGACATTCTTTTTCCAACTACAGAATTAGTAGCATGAAGTTTAGTTGGAGGCCAGTAGCTATCAGTGTAGCCCATGGGTTAATACCCTCTTCAACGTCTTCATTAATGATGTGGATGATGACGCAGAGCGTACCCTCAGCAACTTTGCTGATGATACAAAACTGGGAGGAGGAATTGATAAGCCAGAGGGTTGTGCTGTCATCCAGAAGGACCTCAACAGGCTAGAGAAATGGGGTGACAGGAACCTGGTGAACTTCAACAAGGAGAGGAACAACCCCCTGCACCATATACTGAAGGCTGCCCGGATGGAAAGCAGCTTGGCAGAAAGGAACCTGGGAGTCCTAGCTACCAGGTGCAAGTTGAACGTGAACCAGCAATGTGCCCCGTGACCAAGGTGGGGAATAGTATCCTGCACTGTGTGCAGGAGTACTATGTTTGTTTCTGGGCTCCCCAATACAAAAATATTGTATGGAAGGAAAAGAAGCTGACCACAGGTCAACAGTGTGCTCTTGAATTATAGCAGTAATGTTGCATGTGTTATATCTATTGGCAACATAGCAAAATATTTGATTTTCTTCCTTTTTGTTATGAATTAAAACATTGTGTCATCTCACTGTTACACTGAAAATCAGGAAACTCTGCTGGTTCACATCAGGTCAAGAAGCCTGTTGTTAGCGATTGTAGACTGGGAGTGGAGAACCAAGTCTTAATTCACATTGACTTCAGTCTAATTTTTCATGCAGTTCTCTTTTGGTTTTGAAAATCTCTTTACTTCATTCAGTTCCTCCTCTTTACTGTATTTCCACAGGCAGGAAATAATAACCTGCAGATTAGTCTATCTCCAGTGAATCAAAATGATAAAGCTTTATTTTTGCATCCAACATGATTCTCAAACTGATGCCCGGAAAAGGGAAGGGAGACAAACATTATGGCACTGCTGTTGTATTGAGATAATCACCCTCACATCCATCTTTGTTTTCCCCTAACATCTACAAAATTGTGTTGGTCCCCTTCATGCTACCACTAACACAGAGACAGGTAATAGCAGTCAACCGTTGACTCTACTTGTACTGTGACTATATTCCCTATAAACTCCTTTTTATCCATTCCTTTGAGTCACAAAGCTCATGCTGTTCCCTACAAAAGTTTCTTTATCAGAGAAGGACTAGGATCCTGTGGGTCAACAAAGGGAAAGTCCTATTTAACTCATTTGATACCCTTCTATGATGAGGTCACCCACCTGGTTGATGAGGGGAAGGTGGTAGATGTAACCTTTTGAGTGTTGGTAAGGCTTTTGATGCTATTCCTAACTGCATCCCGCTGGACAAGTTGTCCATCTGTGGGCTGAGCAGGTTCATGATGTGCTGGGTGAAGAACTAGCTGAAGGGCAGAGCTCAAAGTGTTGTAGTGGATGGGGCTAAATATAGCTGGTGACTGGTCACCAGCAGTGCTCCTCAGGGTCTAGATGCAGGAACTGAATTCACCACCAACAAGCTTGCTGATAATACCAAACCGGGAGGTGTTGTTGACCCTCTTGGTGGACAAGGTGCCTTGCAGTGGAATCTAAATAGATTGGAGCATTGGGCAGTGATTAATGAGACAAGTATATATTGGGAGAGGGTCTCCAGTTGCTACAAGGAGGAGACCATGCCACATGCCCAATTTTGCTGTGGTGATCTACAGCACCAAGTCTTCTTCCATTTCCAGAATTTCCTTTTAAGACCACTCCCTTACCAGACCAACTCTTTTCTTTTGGGGACATTTTGCACCAGCCCCTATGAAGTCACAAAGCCACCTACCAGTACGCTAGTTGGTGTCACTCCAGGAGAAGGGAGCGCTGTGGTATGATTCCGCTGACTAGAAAGCTTAATTTCATTCCTTGATATCTCACAATTCAAGGCAAAGATAACTGAGGCAATGTATCCAGCAACTCCTAAGGCTCTTACAAAACATCAGGACTTTTCTGAAGGTATTTGTGTGTTAGTTCCAATTCCTCAATTTACACTTCAAATACTGGTTTGTTTTTTTTTTTTTCCCTAATTTGTCATTGCTTTGCTTTATAGTTAGTTTAATTTCTACCTGCATCTCAGTACTTGGAAGAAGAAAACCTTTCATTCTGAGAGGTCACATCAACATTCCAATAATATTAAATAGGTCAATCTCATGCTTGGTTTAAATTGATGTAGCTTAGCGAAACAAACCAAAATTCTAATTGCCTAGAAGCAGGAGAAAAATCAGAGAATAAATTAGTCTTTACAGGTTTAACTGTCCTAACTGCACTAAACAGAAATAGTTTTTGAAGGTTAACACAGCTGACAAAAGTGATTAAGAAAACTACCTGACCTTATTGAAAAGGGAGCACGGAGCCCTTTAAGTGCAGTGTAGTCATTACTTTATGTTTCAGTGTGTCAAAACCCTAAAAAAACTACTGTACGAGTGATCATACATCACTAGTAATTAGGGGAAATATTGCACTCTAACCTGCAGTGAGTCTTGAAAGACAGCAGAGCTGTCGTGGTGTCCTGTAAGCTCCTAGGCTCATCAGACATATGAAAGTGCAAAGCACCAGCTACATATCCTTTAAAAAATAATTTGGTTTAAGAAATTGTCTCGTTGCTGCAGTTTCTGGGAGGAAATCACACAGCATTTCATAAACACAGGATTTAAATTTCTGATTAGGATGGGAAACAATTTTTTTATACGTGTTTATCCTATCAAAATAAATAGATTTCTTCATTCCAGAAGAACAAAGCCCTCTCTTCTGGAGAACTCAAATGGCAAAGACAAGAAAATTAATTTTGATAGGTATGGTGTAGTAAGGATACCTGTGATTTTCTACCTTTTTTTTTTTTAACTTGCCACAAGCTGCTGTTGTCTTGTAAACTTAGGTATGGTAATTGTCTCTGGTTGTGAGGCCTGAAAAGCCCAGTTGTATATTCACAGTAATTACTTAAATTTTCACCTAAAATATTTTGATTACTTTAAATTATTAATACAGTCAATACCTCACATAGGAAAAAGCCTCCATACCTACGAAGTGGAGGCTTCACCATTTCTCAGGGGTTTCAAGGCTTGCTCTGTACTAAATCCAGGTGTAAAAAGGAAAGAAATGGATATGACAGTAACATTTTACATGGATACACTCGTGACCATAAAATTATAAAATGATTTAATGCCACTAATTAACCAGTTGACCTGGAGAAGCTGCAAGATATCCATTGGCTGTGCTCGGACAGAATAAATGATATATAGAGTTTTAGGGACTGTCCTTAGAAATTCAAGTAATTATAAAGATTTTCTTATTTCCATTTTGGTGGGTTTAATTTAGCAAGAGAGTGTTCTTTTTTTGTGTTAAGTGCACTCTAGAACTTCTAGCATAGAAACTATTATTGGCTGTACAAAGTGATTTGGGTCACGTTTGTTGTTTATGGAGTTTAGTAAAACAATACAGCTGTAAGCCAGGTTTTACTTTGTCTTTCCGTGGCCTGAATGTTCATTGTGGCACAGTGTTTTTTACTTTTATTTTATTGTTACAAATATTTTTAAAAGAGAAATTTTGTTTTCTTTCCCAACACCAAAATTGTGAAGTTTAGACCCTTAAGTATATCTGGACCTGACCTGCAATTATAGATACAGTCAAATAACAAGACAGTTCTTGCAATGGTTTTGTTTCTCTCTGATTCAAGATTCACTCCCCCACCTCCAGTATCATTTGAAAATCAGATTTAAAACACAGGATGTCAGTCAAAGGGTAGCATGCTTTGAACAATGACCTTAATATTCATTAGGAAATAAGACTTTAGTAATGAGACTAAAATATCAAACTTTTTTTGTTTATAAACTTAATACATCAGTGTGCCTCTAGTTGGACTTGGAGGAAGGGTTTGGATGAGAGACATCCTATTGTTATACTGATGTGTCAGCTAGTTACCTAAAGGTAACTCAGACATTTGTTTCAGAGATATGATATCTTTGACCTTCATCATATTTTAAGATATACATAGTAATTATATGTTAACAATAAGCTTTCCTTTCCAAGTCACTTTTTTTTTTTCAGACAGTTTTTGCCATTCTGAAGGACACTGTAAACAGAATATACAAAGCTGAAAAGTACAAAGATATTTATTGGCCAACACAGATGTGTTAAATCACAAGGACTAGCAAACTCCTAAGCTAAGCATTAACACATTCCCTATCCCTGATGAGTGGCTGCAGACCAGGCAGTCAGAGTCAGGTGAGAAAGTCAGGGTCTTTGACCTCATCTCCTGATTCTCTGACTTTTCCCTTGGGATTTTTGTAAAGTTTTCCATCAATATTTCTCCTGGTGAAACCTTGACTTGCTAATACTGTCTCAGCAATCGTACTTCTCTCTGTGCTTTTACTTGCTTTGCATATCTTCCTTTCGCAGACTTTCTCACAAGTTAACATCTACTGATAAAACTGAGTCAAGGTCACAGAGCCCTGTGGCACCAAACTAGGGCATAAATTACAGACATCAGAGCCCTAGGGAGGAGAGTTACAGAAAAATGGGACACCTCTGAACCAGTTTTCTGAAAGGTAATCTGTTGCTAACTCAGGGATCACTGTGTAAATTATGGATAATTATGAATAATATATTCTCCAATTAAAAAAAAAAATAATCAAAGATGTGGTGGCAGAATTCTGTACAAAATTTGAAAATTTATTTTTCGTGTTCTTAGTAGGATGCTATAGTTTAATTTAGACAAAAAGCTTGAATGTGTATTTAACATAGCTTCAGAATGAGGCAAACAGAAGGATTCCAAATTAAAATTCTAGAAAACTAAAAGCATTCATTTAGATGCTCGTCTAACTCACAGACTAGATGCATGAACATCTTGATAAGGGAAACATCAAATGTTACAGTGTTTCTGTGTGTTTCATTAAAATCTATCAATTCAACTAATGGTGCATGAAATCACAGAGGTTGACACAAGCCTCCAAATGGAAGCAAATGGGAAGCTTCATTATTGCAGGGATGAGAAAAGACAACACAGGTCAGCAGTCCTGGGATGTTCTGGCTGACGATAACATTTTACTTATTGGCTCTTAATGACTGATCTAAATTCCTTAAAACCTACTGAGGAGTTTTGTTTAAAGAAAAATGAGACTCTACAACTACTACCCAATTCTTTGACCAACTTAATTCTTTATTTTGGAATAGGAAACTATACATTCTTACCTGTACTCTGAAAACTACTTTCCTTCATCTTTGAAGGATACAAACACTATTGGTAATTACTAGTCTGGACAGATTCCATTGCTAACTAGTCACTTCAATCCCAAACAAGTTGTTTTCCAGAATTAGGAAGTACTAAAAGAAAGGTTTTAGCTATTCCCTGGCTTGTGTATCAATACAGTAGAAAACATGGCAGATCTGAGGGGCATTTTTTGTTAAAAACAATATCCTGATAACTCTTTTTTCTTCAACGTTGAATTTTAACCTTCTAAATCTTACGTTTAAAATTTCCTTTTTGTACCTTTTGAATCAGATCTTATCTGTGTTCCTTATTCCTTAGAGTTGCCATATTTACAGGGAGAGGTAATACATTTTTTAGACCAGTAAATACAGAACTTCTCCTTATCTTCTCCAATCTTTTTCATACTTATAGCTAAAAATTAGAAGAACTCTAGCACAGAACAACAAAGTTTTATGACAGGCTTTTGGAAGAAGATCTTCATCTGGCTTTGTTTCCAAATTCAGAGAATCATCTTCTGATACATGTTCTGCTCTTTTGCACTATGTTTCTCCCCTAAAACAGCATTTAAATAATAATGTTAGACTTGTTCAGTCCCGTTGTATTGAAGTAGATCTATAACAAGGAACAACGGAACTTAATGTTTTCCAGTGACCCAAACATAGAATAGTTGTTCAGACCTCTGCTCCTCCTGGATATAACTTTCTTTCTCAGTCCTACTGGAAGTGTGGAATTCAGACTACCAAGCTAAATAGGTCCACGCTACAGAAACCCACCTGAGAACTAGGTTCCAGTGACAGTCAAGGTCATGTTATGAGCAGTTCATCTGACATATCTTAAACATTTATTTTAGAGTTGGATTAATCTCATCTCAGGTTTCCTAATTGTTTCTATTGTCTATTCAGAAAGACTTATGTGTCAAAGATAAATATAAAAACTCAGTTAAATAAACTACGGTAATACGTTTTTGTATAAATCAATATAATGATATACCTTTCACATTCATCTGATATATATCATTCTCATCACGCGTCACTTTTTTTATCTTTATTAGAGAAATATTAGGCTGATATCTACGAATAACTGTACTACAATCACAGTACAATTCTTCTTCCTAGTTTAAAGAACTTTTTTTAAACTTTATTTACTCAGTATGTTCCCGGTTCAGTGATGCTTTGTAAGCTTACATTTTAGCACAACTTAGTGCTTAGTTAACTATGATCTTGAATAAAAATGTTTAGAATATGACTATGCTTCCCATTGGCACCTGGGTCGATATCACCATAATAGTCTGTTGTTGGGAAATCAAGTAGGGATTTTAAGAATTTCTATTTCAGTAGTAAATCTTTTGGCTTGGTTTTAAACTACTTATATCATTTTATCTATGTTTGCATGTAATAGAGGAAATAACAAAGAAAAAAAAGATCTGTCACACAAGCATAAAATGTCATGACTACAACAAAAAACCTAAACATTTTTCACTGTATATCTGATTTTCCCAGACTGTATAGAATCACATCTTAAGCTGATGCAATATGTATCAGGAAATGAGCATATAATACAGAAAGGGAACATAATTAAAAAGTGATTGAGTCTTGCAGAGAATTAAAATCCAATTGCCAGTTCAGATAGCACTAGAAGTTTAGAAATAAAATTTCATGTTCTCACACTTCTGCAAAGTGTGCTTTTATTACAGCTCAAGAGGATGAGGTAATAACATCAGGGAAAATCTGGTAACTACAGGGTGTATTGAGCGATCTCTGCTTCGGTTTTAAATCTAGTCCCCATCATTTATGCTTACTGCTGCTTTCTGCCTGTGGAAGTGTTGTACCTTTGTGGGTGTGTGTAATTCCAAACTGGCCATAGTCAGATTAATATATTAAGGTGGCCATATAGGAAATTAATATGCATAAGGTGATGACAAACAGGTTTTCATTGCCTTCTTGAAAAAAGGCATCATTCAAAAAACAAAATGACCATGAGAACTCTTTATGACGGTCCTAAAATACATAGGAGTTTTGATAGCTGAATTAGAGTATATATTAACTAAAGATTTGATTGTTATTAAAAGTATTTGCAAGACTATGAAAAACCTTAGTTTTAGAATGAAATCTTAGAATGAAAGAACTTCTTGGCCTATCAATACTTTCTCTCCTATCAACAATTGCCCTTAGACACCTTAGAATTTGCGTGTTCACAATTTATAAGCAAGCAGATTAGCCCCTGATGAGGTGGGAATTGATGGTGCTGCACTCTGGCAATTACCATGACAATGTTAGTGAATACCTTTCACAGTGGCAAAGCAGAAAGGTTATTTGATCTGATCAGAGGACCTGACAGGGGGCTTATTCACACAGCGTCACACAACAATGAGGTGGCACTGAGAATACTGGCTGATGGTTGCTCTGATGCACTTTCTCTTCTTTATTCCTTTTCCTTTTGTCCTTGGCCTTCTTTTCTGTATTATTCCCATTGCCAATATAGAGCCACAAAACATTTTTTCCCACCACATAGACTGTAAATTCGTGTTTAGTAGATCACATCTGTAGATCAGCTCTGGTGGAAGAAGTAACATGTTTCATTGTGGTTTTCTCCTCCCAGAAGAGTCAGTAGGACACTTTCCAAAGTGGTGGATATTTTAGTTTTCATTCTGTCAGAAATGCATAACGTAATAAACTCTTGATGGGAACAAGGAACATGGATACATAGAATTTCACAGCTTTCTCTGCTTTCTGCATTGCTTTTGGGTTCTGGGTGAAGTTCAGGGTACCTGTGAGTACACTCCAGGGCAGAGCGAAGGCATTTGACATCCACATAATGAGTACACACTAACTACTGGCTGCTCTGCGCTCTTCCTTTTGCTGTCTGCAAATACTCTTACATGAGAAGCCTTCTCCGAACAAAATATGGTTTTCTCACAAAAACTAGCTTTCAAAAAGTTTTGACAACTTTAAACTCTGATTTGGTTTTGCAAGGTTATATACTCTTCAGTAAACATCTGTAGGGCTGTATAAGGATCAATTTTTGTCTTATTATCACTATGCTGCTTACCATCCATATCCTGAGAAGGTGCACATATCAAAGCAGCTATTTTAAGAAACCAAATCACACGTGTATACGTGCGCATGCATGTAGATATAAACACACAGCAAACACACTGTTTGGTTTTTTTTTCCAAAAGATATCCTGAAATTGTGGTGCTATCTTCTTCTCACAGGTAAAAATCAGATGTCATGTTTAATATGAACATGATGTTTAATGTTCATTTGTGTATTTAAAGTGTTAAAAGTAAGGTTTTTGTACATAATAGTGGTCATTGAGTGAGTTTAAAAGCCTGTTCTCTAACGCTGAGCCCAAGATTGCACAAAGTAAATAGTTCTTCTGTTTCTAAACAACAAATTCTTACAGTTAAATGCAACACTTGAACAGCCTCCTGAATGCAAGTGCCATACAAGGATATAGACATGTGCTCCACCTGGGCACCTAGCTCTTGCCTAAGCTCTGTCACAATTCACAAATCAACTGGAAAAAGGACTAAATGACACCTAAATTCATGGTAGCTACAGTCCAGTAGTCGTGCTCAGTCCGTGAATAAGCTTTGAGTTTTCTTTGAGTCACAACAATCACATCGGTTTCATTCAAAAAACTTCTTGGGGAAAAGTGAACCTGGGAGCCAGATTCATTACTCTTACTAGATTCAAAAGCGTAAAAGAATATAATATAAGCTACAGAATAAGATGGCATGAGGACATGCTTCACTCAGCTATGCCAAGGGGCTATTGTTTGTGGGACAGTGGTTCCCTGAGGCTGTCAGGACTTTGCCTTGCAGGGTATTCCCAGAGCTCAGGCCAACACGGGTCACGTAACAGAAATCGACCACTCCACGGTGTTAAGCCAAACCCCAACCAGCTCAAGCTGAGGCAACTGCAGATAAGCCCCAAGACCCTGCACTGCCAGGTCAGTACAGATTCTGGCTCCTTCTGGTAATGGCAAAAATCATGTATATTGGAAAAGGAAAGGTGTTCAAATGTATTCCTGATGATAAGCATCCATTCCCATACTCTAAGCATTTAAATGCTATACAAAAACCACTGTTACCATCTGGGAGACGGGCAGGAGATGTTAAAGTGTTCACTAACTCTGTTATATCATTCACTTTGGGATATTTGAAAGTGAAAATCCAACTCTAGCACAGAAAGGGAAGGTAGAGGTTCCACAGTTTATACTGGAGGAATTGTTAGCAACTTGAAGAAAAGCTTAGCTCTTTATTTGGGATGCAGGTTAGCACAAAATAGACTCAGAACTCTAATTTCTGGGAAAGCAATTTTGAAAATATGTGTCAAATATATATAAAAAACTTATTTAACACTCAGCAGGTTCTTGAAAATATTAAATTCAATGTGTTGAACAGAAAATAATATTATTACAGGTAAAATACCTACATTCAGAATAAAAGGTATTTGTGGCATTTAGATATAACATAAATACAGTTCCATTATGTTGTATTTTTGGTAGTAATCTGGAATAACTCACAACATATTTGTATGTACATGTATTGAAACAGTCAAAAATCCCTTTTTTATTATATGCTTTCTTTCTGTTCTAGAATGATCGGGAGATTGTGATACTTGTGATGTCCCTTCACAGAGTGATAACTCTCTCTTAGCATTCTCAGTGCCACTATAATTTTATGAAGATTATAATTTAGTTTCATTTACTTTTGTTTAAGATACCAAATCAAAGCTTTTATTCTGATTCTAATTCTACCAGTGTAAAAGCAGTAACTCCAGATCTCAGTAAAATAAAAGAGCCTTTTGGTAAACAGGATAATCTTCACTGTCCATCCGTCCCATCCCCCCCTTATTTTTTTTCTAGCTGCCAGTTATTTAGATCTGGAGTCCTTCCAAAACTGAGAGTCATAGACGCATTATGCTAAATTCAGTTGCAGCATACATTTCATCTTACTTTTCCCTATATCCTAAGCTCTCATTTGAGGAAGAACAAGAAGTTTAATTAAATACGTATTGAGACTCTCCTCCACAATGTCAGCCCAGGATGATGATAAATGCGAGTGGTTTGCCAGCAATATGGCTACCCCTTTAATCTCTCCCTTTTTTTAAGCTGCCAAGAGAAAAGTCCCTCAATCCAGTGTTTATAGACACTGTGTTCAGTGTATATAGACATTTTATGTATGAAAGGATTAAAATGGCAAGAGAGATGATGAAAAAAATGTAGTGAAACAGTATTAACAGAAAATAATACCAGATAAATTATGTTATTCTGTTCTGCAAATGGAAAATTGTAATATATGTGGTGCAGATGAAACAGATATATTCCCATGAACGTATATTCCTGTATTTTCTTTCTCCACCAAGAGTAGTATTAAAATAAACAGGAAGGTCATCTGATATCAAGTTTCAGAAGATATTGCTTTCTCTGTATTTACGGATTTGGGTATATGGTTTTGTTCTGAAGTGGGGGTTTTTTGTGCACGCTGTTAATTTTGTATTTTGTAGGGTCTCTTGCATTTTGAATAAAGTATATCTCAAAGCCAGAGGCTCTACACTCACTCTATTTTGGACCAATGTCAAAATTTCTTAGTGTTTTGACTAAAATAGTTCCCACATCTTGAATCAAATGTAGGATTTTGCTGGAGAAGTTACTCGACACGATTTGATGTGTCCACATGAGATACATAGATGACCTGCTTGACTATAGAAAACAAGACAGAGGATCCATTGGTTTAGGTGGTCCTTTCTAGCACCATGTGTGTCACTCTGTAGGTCTTTACCTTGAACAGTTCACAGTTAAATCCATCAGTCCAACACAATCAGCTTGACCACGTGGGTAGACCAGCTGAATCGATGAGACACACACATGGCAAATCTCTCCATTAGGATTAATTTGGCTACTGCCGTGCCATTCACAGGTGTATGTTTGCAGCACGACCAATACCTGCCAGGGAAATGCCTATTATAAAATGAAACACAGTGAGTACACAGCGACAAACAATGGGAAAAAGAAATGTTTTTGAACAAAATAATAAAAACTCTGTATTATGTGACCTCCACATGGCATCTTTTCATAGATTGAAAGCTGTTTCAGTTATCACGTTGGGATCTGTTGCACTGATGCAGTTTAATACAGTTGTCATCATAAAAACTTAATGGATTAAATACTGTTACTGATGATGAAACGAAGGTAAGATTGTTCACATTAGTGATACCCAAATGTTTGCATGTTCCAAAGTGCAGGAATATATGTCAAAGAAAATAATTTTGGATGACCAAATACCAAGATATAAAGATAACCTAATTTGAAGACGTAAGCAAAAGGGAATTGTTCAAACATCATACGCGATGTTTTATTTTTAACTATTAATTCAATTGCATATAAATTAAAAACATAAAAATCATTGAACCTCTACAGACTTGTAAGCTAATGTACAAGTCTACTGTGTACTTACAACAATATACAAATACTATAAGTACTTGTGCAGAACCGTGTCTGGGAAGTCCAGAAGGAAAGCACAATCTGCCTCAGGTTCATATCATCAGGATCTGCTGATAACCAAACTAAAAGCCTACCTGGCACTAATGTTTGGAAACTTGGCCTAAGTATTTACTTAGCCGTACAATAGAGCAAATTGAAAAAACATCTGCTTCTTATGCACAGACTCTCTATGTGGAAAAATGTGTGTATTTAATTAATAATACACAAGCATTAAAAAAGGTCAGCAACCAAGTATGATTAAACCACCTTACAACTTTTTGTGTACCTTTAAAATTACATATATCTAATAGTAATACACATAATTATTCATTTTATGTGTATGTGTGTATTCAAATATAAATATACACATATTTATATATAAATGGATACAAGAACTAGAGAGATAGGTGAAAAATAATAGAAAGTCCTTGTAAGAGTCTTGAATATAGTGAGACGTACTTCCTATATCAGTGAATTTTCAGATGATATGATGAAGAACTAGCTGAAGATCTTAAGTGGGCTTTAAATCCATCCTTCTAATCACTGCAGGCAAAACCTGGACCTTTTCATTAATCTCTATTTAGATATTAAACAGGGTGCAGGAACATTCTCATGCTAAAATGTTTATTCGCCTGTAAAGTTATATTTTTGATGTTACATGTATTATTGAATGTCACTTTTACACAAAAAAATTAAATATGAATGTTAGTTTCATTCACTTTGTAGGCATACACATCCTCAAAATACCAAAGAGAGCAATTATTTAAATGGTTATACTATGTATTCCTTTTTTAAAAAAAACAACCAAATCTTACCTATTACATAGTTAGTCTTTATAACAGTGTTCCAATCAGGGTTATAGTACATTATAACTGTACAGTAGCATTGTTGTAAGGATGTGCTGCTGATATAAAACCATGAAAGTCTAAAATGTATATACACATACATTCTTCCTCAGCCCACCATGACTTTTTCATTGTATTTTATACACAAGAAATGCATGTCTTAACATCTGGTCTTCTGTTTGCTCTCCCTGCTGCAGGTGTCAGTGTACGGGCACTTTAGAGAAGGCTCCCCACCATGCTGATTTCCTAGAAAGAGTCTGGGGGTTTCCCCATAATGGTGTCTTTTAGGTGTTTCCTTTCTTGCCTGCAAATGTTTGAGGTGATCCTGCTTAAGCCCTTTTGATTTTGTTTGATTTTGTGTTACTTTTCACTCACTGTCACCCCAGTCCTTTTTCTTTTTAAACCTATACATCAATCCTTCCTAGGGTTGCTGGTAACCCTCTCCCTTCTACACCATTACTAGATTAAAGCCCCCCAATACCTGGTCAGTCATCCTACTGGGAAAGAGACTTTTTCTTGCCAAGTGAGCTGGATCCCATCTCTCCTCAAAAAGACATAGACTCTCAAACAGGGACCTGTGTTCAGAGAAACCAAAACCAGGTACATTATGCCAACAATGGTTGATGTGTAGTCTGTCTCTTCCTCCTCACAGCCTTTTCCCTCAATGGCAGAATGGAGACGAACACCATGAAGACCCCTCTTCCCCAGAGCTCTGCAGTCAAAATCGATACTCTCCAGGTTGTCCCTGAGAAGTGGTGCCCAGCTGGTGTCCCTGAGAAGGTGCCCAAGTGGAATAATAATAATACTCAGAGGGCTGGCCAAGCTTCATCAGTCCCTCTGCAGAGTACTGGATCTGACTCAGGTCGGGTCAGGTGCCTCTGTCCCCTGCAGCCAGGAGTTGCCAAGCTGCTATCAGTCACCGCTTCCTCCTGGTGCTCCTTTGTGAATCAGGGTAAGTCCACCCAGATGTTCTGCTTGCAACTACACCCAGCTCCTCCCCAGCTTTGAGGGTAGAGAACATGTTCCGGAGCCACATGCATACAGATGTCACCACCTTCTTGGTGCCAAAAGGCACCAGCTCCAGCCTTCACCTTCCTCAGAGTTTCCACTTACTGTTCTTCTGGGCTCTGCCCAACAGGCTCCATAGGTGAGCTCTACAGAAGGAACGCTGTGTGATACCAGCTACATACATTGCTCTCATTGTATTCTCACTTCTTTTGTCATTTAAATGTATGCTAAATGCCATTGAGAGTAAAAAACCAACAGGCTCATTTTTAAACTCACCCATTTTACAGGGAGCTCCATTTGCACACAGGTAGAACTAAAATAAAACCTAAAGCTTGGGGTCAGAAAATGTAGTAAGTAAACAGTTAATGAAAGTAAGAATTCTTTTAACGTTTCCAAATCAGCAATGTCTCCACCTGAAGTGCCTGAAAGACTAGGCACTAAGTATCCTAAGTAGCATATTTATTTCCAGACTTCTTCTTTGACAAAGGTATGCCGAATGACTTATTGGCAAGTATTTCCAGTACTTACGTATTTGAACTGAACCAAGGGCAAAACTAACTGCTCCAGTTTGTCCCTGGAGCTGAACTAAAGCAACGTCTCCCCACTATGCTAAATACTTTCCAAAGAGAACAGATTAGTTCCCTACTTTCCATAGTTAAAAAGTCTGTGTGTTTATACCAAGTGGAATATGAATGAAGAAACAAAGCAATAATTCCAACATCGATGTATTTATTATTTCGGCTCCCTTGACATCCTCTTTTGCTGATCTTCCAGGCCACAGTGTCTCTTTCCATTCTAAATAAGCAGACAAATCCTCATGGGCACACTTGCGTTCAAGTTTCAAAAAGAATCAGGATCACACATATCAATGCTCTATATATGGAAATATTTCTTGTCACACAGAATGGATCTTTTCACTGTCTGACTGTCAACCCCTTCCTGATCAAACCAGACAACACCAGCTTCTGCTGCTTTTCCAGACTCTTGGCAGGCTCTCCTCACATCTGCACATCTTGCATTTACAAGTACACAGATTCCAAAGCTGTCAGTGGATGGAAATAATTTTGAAATCCAGAGTGAATACAAATGGATTCCCTGTAAAAGGCTTTTATTTCTGTGTCAAGTGGTAGAGCTGCTAGTACAGAAGCTTCCATTTTACACTTTCCTACTTCCAACAACATCACAGAGGACTGGAAATGTCCCAACAGTAAATAGACGTAGGATTTTTTAAAAACTGCTTTGTGTATCAAATAAGCAAGTGAAAAAAAATATAGTAATAAAAAAAATCAATGTATTTTTTCCCGTAGGTTGTTTTGTTACTGACAAATAAAGGTAAGGGGGGAAATCTCTTGTAATGCTTTCTTCCCCCTTCTTTTTCAAATGAAGATTTCAAATGAGAAGTTATTTCTGGTTTATTTATACTACAGTGTCATATGGGAGTGCTTTCAGTAGCTGTGGATTACAGTATACAGTATTGGCAATGTAATACAATCCATCCATTCCTTATTATATCTCACTCTTCCAAAAAAAGTCACAGCGTTAAAGTTCAGTATTAGTTTGGTTTGGAACTCATTAGCCTGAACTGGTTGTTTATTCTGGATGTTGCAAAACTGTGATCTCACATTTGTGATGTGAGATTGACATCTTGACAGCTGAGCAGAATTTCATAACAGTTCCACCACAATTGGGCTTTTTAAAACAAAACCAGATTGCCTTTAGAATAAATTAATTTGGGGCAAAATTTAACAGTTTCCAAATTTTTCCACTGAAGAATAAGCAAATTTGCCAGACTTTTAACTGC
Source organism: Thinocorus orbignyianus (assembly GCA_013400375.1). NCBI lineage: Eukaryota > Metazoa > Chordata > Aves > Ciconiiformes > Thinocoridae > Thinocorus > Thinocorus orbignyianus. The sequence goes on along the minus strand of VXBW01008457.1, from coordinate 813,889 downwards.
TACCTTAAAAAAAAATAAATTGCAAGAACAAGAAAAATATGAAACCCCAATAACTAGAAATAGATAAATGTTTTCTGCTTTTACCAACATGAGGAAACACATTATATTGTGCACTATTTTTTTTTCTGCAGTAGGTGAGGAAAAAGCCACTGCTGCTGGATCCTTTGGAGTTCAGCCCCTACCAAGAGCTGAATGCGTGAGTGGAGGTCTCCTAAAGCTGTGCCTGGCCAAAAGCAGCCATCCAGGGAGTTGGATGCAATGGAGCCCTTTAAACAACAAGCCAACAGACTGGTAGTACATTGACCCTGACCTCGGTGACAAAACTTGAGCAATTTGTTTCGCTGTGAGGCAGCCTTGGAATGAAACGCCGAACTGTTTGGTACCTAAAGTATACAAATCCCTTTGGAACATTATCATAGAGATAGATATGTCAGCAACACAACTGGGATGAAGAGAGCTTTTCTAGATTGCGTATTTTGCTTCAGAAAGAACAAGTGCATTCATTAATGAGGAGGCATTACAAGACTGTGAGAAAAAAGAGTGTCAACAAAACTCCACTGGCTTTTTGCTTAAAGCCGTGAGAAAGGCAAGTGTCAGCCAAACCCTCACCCCAGGCTGAACTACTGAATGTTGCCTGCACACAAAAAAAAGGACTGCTTGACCTACTTTTATCTTCTGGATGAAAAATAGAGGATTCTGTCTGCTGATGGCTGTTGCACTTCCAAAATAACAGGAATCAAGTGACTTTTATTTCGTCTAAAAATAGTTGTGCCAAATCTGTCCTGGATGATGAAGACTGAATTAAATACACACCCTAAGGAAATTACGAGTTTTCCATTGACTGTCGATTAGGAGAAGCTAAAAGTTGCTTAAGCAAGATGCGGCATAAAGTGAACCTGAACCTTAAGAACAACAAATGCGTTCATCAGGACACTGGATATAAGAGCACATTTGTAAAACTTTATAGAAACTTTGTGCATTTTGAACATTTAATGACAATTTCTCTTTTCAGATAGGATGCAGCAGGGTGAGTGACAGTAAATGCCGGGAGCATCCTATGGCAGGTAACCCCGAAAAGGAGTTCAAGTAAGTAAAAAACTTCATTTATGATGTGGCTTCCATAGCTATTCTTGTCTTAATTGCCCTTCACATTCCCTATAAGGTTGGGATATATTGTACTAATTGTACTAATAATATTGTATATTATAATACATTTTGGGAGTTTTATATATATATATATACGTGCATATAAAGCAAAAGGTTATGATACAGTCATGATGGCATAACTTAACAGACAAGCTAAATTCTTAAAAAACATTACATTATTTAGTTGGTTCTTCCTGTGTGACTCCATTCAAGCATCAATCTCAGTGTGAGAGTGGCAAGACTATTTACCAGCCACTGACATGCCAGGATGCTCCCTGATGGAGATGGTGCTGCTCAAATCTCAGGGTTTAACTGAGATGGTCAGTGTGGGGAATAAGCTGACATGCTGTTAGACTGCAAACAAACTCCTACAGGAGTACTGAAAAAAAACCTGCAAAGTTAGATTTCATTTCAACTTCCAGGCCAAAGCAGAGAAAGTTCTTCTGGAAATCATATTGCCACTTATATTGTTTAGTAAACTGTATTGTTAATAATTTCTGCAATACTAACTCTTGGAGACTCCGATAATGAGCTGGTAAAGTTTTACAGAAAAGAATAGTTTCTTCCTCCAGATACCTTACTGTCTTCGGAACAAGATGAGTCATAGCGTGAAACAAAATTAAAATAGAGAAGAGGGAATAGGCTGGAAAGAGGAAACACAGTCAAAATAATAAACAATATTATTTTATCCAGGGCATACTAGCTTATCAAATGCCCAGTTTTGGATGAGAAATAATTTCCAATGGGGGAAGAAAAAAAAAAAAAAAGGAAAACAAACAGCAACAGAAATAAAACTATGGAATACCATTTCTTGGCAATGAGTTTTAATCTGCTTTTTCTGACTTGGCTTCATTGTATCTGAAGCATCCTGGCACAGCAGGAGAGGTTCAGACTTATTATTAGATTCACCATTTATTGAGGCTGAACACCAAACCTCCAAATCTTTTAGGTGGCTAAGCAAAAAAAAAAAAAAAATAATGTCTATAAAGCACAGGTAGGTTCTTTCCTCTGCTGGTCAGTGTGTTTCATACTTCATTACCTTTACTAACGTGGCAAAATCATCACATGACATGGAAGTAGTTTGGGGAAAATTGCAGCGTTAGACAACTGCAGATCTCTATCTACTAATAGAGATCCAAGAATAGTTTTGTTGCAGTTAATCAACATTAGGAGATTATGAGTTTATTATTAATTCAGTGCAATCTCTGGGTTTGAGTCTCTTCCTTTACTTCATTCATAGAGAGAGGCTATGATTACTCAAGAAATTCAGGGGTATATCTAGCTCTTTCTGTATGGTGTCTCCTAACTTTAAAAGTGGAGCACAGAAAATCAAAAAAGCGTATCTGAGCTACCTGCAGCAATTATAAAAGATACTGCAAGGCTTATCTTTCTATCACTACAGCTCTCTGTGTATGAAAATGCCTTCTCATTCAGAACTAAAAGCACTGCTCGTCTTCAATGTACACTTCAGGGGATTGCTGTATATATATATATAAAACTTTAACTGTAGACTCTCCCAATTCAAAAGGCAAAAGAGAAGCTTGGATGGAAATGTTGAGCTAAAATTCCTCAGTCTTATGTTGCTGCACCAAACAGGTCACCAGCTCTTACCTTTTTTTTCCTCGTAGACTTTGCTCCTCAGAAAACTGCAATATAAAACTATAATGTAGTTCCTCCTTGCCAAGGGATTTGGCACATTATATCACAATTAAAAAATACAATAAAACCATGAAGCAATAAAAATGCTGTACAAGCTTCTATAAACTAGGCTAACAAGCAATAAAACAAATAGAGTTCAAGTGTAAGGAAGGGCTTTTGCTGCCAAAAGAGGAAGAATTTTATTGAAAAGTATATATAGTCATCTGCACATTTGTACTGTTGAAACTGAATGCTCTTTAAAGGGCAGTACTGCTGTTTAATTCAGTGCTTGAGATCAGCACATGTATTGGAAGGATTTTTGAACTGCAGGTAACTAATACAACTGCCCTTAGGCAGAAAAAAAAATTCCCAGATAAATGTAATGATTCAGATAGAAGTCGAACTGATTCTTTCCCTTTATATATCAAGAAACCACTGCAACAGAGAATGAAGCTAGGATTACATAAACAAATACCTTAGAAAGCCCATTTCAAAAAGAAAGCAAGCACACACCAAAAAGCCCAGTTCAATGATCCTTTAAGCCTTAAAAAAAAAAAAAAAAGTCCTCCTGTTTGGAGCATTTGAGCATTTGTACCAGCACTAATGCTGCTGCTGCTTCTCCTTCTTTCTCTGACTTATGAAAAGGGGAGATAGACGCTGGCTGCCTTTAGTGATGCTCACATTTCACACCAGGGCTGCGCTGAAGCCAATGTTAGGATTTAGAGATGTTTGTCACCAGCCTGAGGGTGGCAAAGGGCCGGGTCGGGCTGGCAGAGTCTCTGAGCTCGAATCCGCTCCCTGACGCGCTTCCAGTTCTCCAACGGCAAGCAGGCTGCTGGCACTGCCACCAACTGACCCTATGTGCTATAAATTGACACGTTTGGCTGGGAACGGGCTCCTGCGCAGAAGGGGATGAAGGGGAGAGACATGGGATTTATTTTTTGTTATTGGTTGATACTGCTCTTTCAGCGTAGATAAAGATTTATGGAACTGCAAAGCTCATTGCATCAGGCTGGAGTGGAAATTTCCTCCTCAGCTTTCTCTTGGGCTTATCCTATATTAAAGGGTAACGGTTACTTAAAAATGCACAAGTAATATCTAAGACTCAAAATAAGGTTCAGTATTAATAGTTCACCAATTATTTTTCTTAGAGGGAATATCTGAAGAATACTGTCATCAGTGACATTAAAAAGAAACCTGAGAACACATAATGTTACATGAAAAACAGGGGAAAAGACAACTAAATTGGAGAATATTCATGTGTTTGAAAGCATTTGTTCTTTCAGGTTTGTTTGAAATATTATCAAATTAAGCTTCCGTTTCTGCAGGCTGCTGTGCATTTTTATTTAAGAGTCAAAACAATATATCTGTTTATGCGGCCAGTCTTCTGAGTGTGATTCCGACTAGTAGTCATGTTAACTTCTTAATATTATAGTTGTGTAATTTACGTTCCTTTTATGCCTAAGCAGAAAGGATTTTGAAACAGCTTTGTGTGCCCCAGCTTAATTGGGTGGATGCCCAGTTCTTCCACAAGGGCAGTGAGTGCCATTTCTCCAGTCATTTCTTTACGCCTGGAACCCCTCCACCTTGTGCAGCCCACGGTGCCTTCAGAGGCACAAACAACCCTTATGAGGTGGGAACCGTGGTAAGAAATACTTTCAGGAGCTGAAAACTTCTGCAAGTAAACTTAACTAAGGAACTCCTACCTAATAACAGACAGAATCCATTTTGCTTTTTCTTCCCTGCCTCTCTTGACAGTGAGAATGCTCTGAAAGTACATGCATTGCCAGAAGTGTCATAGATGCTTGGGCAAGGGTGAGGGCAAGGACTACAAGTGGCCAACTCTCCTCACTCTTACGAATGCCCAAGCTGGGTTAAAAAATAATCTTTGAAAAAACAGTCTCCACACCCGCAAAGGTAGTTCTGAGATGCTTTGAATTTTAGGGCAATTTCTGCAGGAGAGAAGGTTTTCTATGCCAGCATGCTTACATCTAAAATGTTACCTTACCACCAATTTGTATTCCTCAGAAGACTCATGAACATCTAGAGCCACCAGCTCCAGATGAGCTCATCTAACTATGCTAGTAAATGCCAATATGTAAAATATTACATTATCCTAATGGCAATTCTGTACCTTCAAACGCAGTGCTATGGTAACATCCTGGGCTGCCTGTGGCAGCTGACTGCCTTTCTCAAGTAGACTTACAAAGGTGCTGAGGAATGGAGCAGAGTGTTGAATCTGAGTGGTCTTGATGAAAAGGAGTAATTATCTTTTCAATTTTTCCAAATGCTCTGTCTTCAGCAGTTTGGTATATAACGCTGAAGTACAAACCCAGGAGGAATATTGAAAGACAGCCTTGGTTCAGTGTCTCCAGGATCTCAAGTACATTTTTCTGCTATGATTAAGGAACAGACAGACTAAGAAGTTACCCTCAGGTACAGCAGTGTGAACGTTAACTCATGTGAGCTGCTATCACTTCTGTGTGAGAGCTCCTACCTGATGGCAAATGAGAAATGCTCACAGGTAACTTAAGTCCAGGCAATAAAAGAGAACTAAGAATCCTCACATTTATCAGGTTAAGTGACAGAAGTTCACATTGAAGCTTGTCTTTCAGAGGTTCATTCATCTGCTTATGCCTCTTTGATGCTTTTTGTAGAATCGTAGAATCAGAATGGTTAGAATTGGAAGGGACCTTAAAGATCATCGAGTTCCAAACCCCCTGCCATGGGAAGGGACACCTCCCACCAGACAAGGTTGCTCAAAGCCCCATCCAGCCTGACCTTATTATAAGACCTGTGCAAGCCTTCAGTGACTAAGGCTGTGAAAGACAAAATTCAGATGCCTAAAGGCCACCACGATCTGAAATCTGGCTGACGAATCAGGGTCCTGGATCTTTTTTGAGCAAAGATTAATTGTTGCTGACTTTATTTATTTTTTTTGAAAAGTTATACTGATTGGACTCACAGCATTTGAAGACCACAAACAAAACCACCTCAGCAGCACCATTTCTCGATTCATTAGGTGTATTCACAGCCATCTGCTTGACTTTACTAAGTTTGCGAAGTTTATTAATAGTTGCTATGATACAAGTCTGAAGACTTCTACCTAAAGAATACTTTAAAATTTGGCCAAATATAAAATGTTTCAGCCAGAAATTCAGGAAGTCTTCATAAATTCCTGAGTGGGGTGATAGGAGGCCATATTTCTGGACCATAAATTGGTTTTATTACTTGGTTTTGTTCTGCTTGTAGTGTGTGCTTTTTAATTTAGCCTCACCATTTGGAGGATGCCTGCTGAAATTATAAACAAATGTGCCCTGAAAGGCTTTGAGAAAGAATTTTGCAAAATACCATTTCCATTGAACAGCAAAGGGAATAAAGTAACTTTTCATATTAATGGACTTGAATTTCAAACCACTAGGAAGATTTAAGTGATGATATCTTACCAGTTGGACAGAAAATGCATCAGACTTTCTACCTTCTTTTTTCTTTGTTCCTTTCTAAGGACTTTTCACTTATTTGAAATAGAAACGGCATGTCAATAATGCTAATATGATAGCATTAATATATGGATGAAAATTTGTTAGAGTAATTTTAATTTAACATGACATACTGAGGTGCTGACATTACTAAGTGCCAAAACTGGAGGAAAAGTAAGAGAATACTGTGTTCCCAAAGCATTCCCCCTTCAAAAAAACCCACCACAACTATTTAATTTTTGACAATCTTTCATCAATCCTGCAGCCTTTGTGCACAAGGACACAGCTTCTGATTTACGGAGACTCACCCCATCTCAAGCCTTTGAGGTTAGAAGTTATTGAATTTGGGACAGTATCACGGGGACTAACACTGCATATTTGAACTCTGTTCAGCACTAATGTAAGTGGATATTTGTCATCATCTAGTACGGCTATTCTTATATTCTTGAGAATGACAGAGAGAGCAAGCAATAGGAGACAGAGAAAGAAAAAATAATAAAAAAATAAATTCAGAAGAATAAAAGCTAGAACAATTACCATGAAGAGAATGAGAAAGGAAAGTGACAAGGGAAACGCATTAGTGAGTCAGATATTGAGGGGAAAAGCATAAGCACGAATAGATGAATACATTGTACTCTTGAAAGAAGAATAGATAAAGATGAGGAGTTAGATTTAGTAGTAGGAATATTGGGAAGAAGGGGCCTCTGATGGGAAGATGAAGAGATTGCAGGAAATTGGGGGAAGGAAGAACAAGTGAGGGAAGCATGGTTAGCACAAGAAAGGGGGATCAGGAGAATGTGCAGAGCATGAAACTGCTCACATCAAAGGACTTCATCATCTTTTGATCTGAGAGCAGTCTTAGGAGGCCAGTAAAGAATTATGCTGGAATGAAGAGATTAATAACTAGGAATTAAAATTTTATTCTTGCTCTGTTTTGATATTTTGAGGATACTTTTCATGTAAAAAAAAATTTATTGACTTCTTCCTTTTTGACGAGAGACGATTATAATTTGCTGAACCATACTTTTAGGATAAAAAAATGAAATTATAATATATGACCAATAAAATCCTGTTGCTTTTGCAACATTTTTGGCTTATCCAGTGGGATTAATAAAATGCAGTGTCTTTTCCTCTGCAGAAATGTAATAATTAAGGGAAGTGGAATAAATTTCCTTTTCCCAATATCCCAATTTCTGTCAGGAGCTATCAAAGTTAAATAATGAGAGTCCAATGCTAATTAAATAACATCTCATTTTTCTAAGCAGTCCGTACAGAGATGGGTGATGATAACACATGGAAGACTCTGGTTCTGCAAGTGTTGTACATTTTCTGTTGGCAAATGAGAGTATTTCTTCCTCCTAAGTTTTCATACTGGTACATTTCATAAGGAGTTCAAATCTGGAAATTGAAGTTTAAGTCATATATTGCACGTTGGTCCTATTATCTAAAATACATGAATAACTTCAGCAGCATTTTTTAATCCCTTAATAGAATAATAGAAAATGTTTAGGTTGGAAAAATTGAGTCCAAACACCAACCTAGCATTGCCACGTCCACCACTAAACTGTGTCCATGGGCTCCATGTCTACATGTCTTTTAAATACTTCCAGGGATGGTGGCTCAATCATTTCCCTGAGCAGCCTGTTATAGTGCTTGACAATTGTTTCACTGAAGAAATTTTTCCCAATATCCAATCTGAACCTCCTCTAGCACAATTTGAGGCCCTCTCCCCTTATTGCCTGCTACTTGAGAGAAGAAACTGACCTACCCTCACTACAACCTCCTTTCAGGTAGTTGTAGAGAGTGAAAAGGTCTCTCTTCAACCTCCTTTTCTCCAGTATGAACAACCCCAGTTCCTTCAACCACTGATGCACAGGACTATTTGATGCCTGATATCACCATGATCCTTTAATAATAATTATCTTAAATTCTTCTCAGTGGTTTTTCTAGTGTTCTTTTTTTGTTTTGGTTTGGTTTTGTTTGGTTTTTAAAAAAAACCAAACAAACAAACAAACAAACAAACAAACAAAAACAACAAAAAAACTCACCAAGGCTAATAGGAGCTCTGCTAAAGAGTACTGGTATTATTCAGCTGACACTTTTTCCTGATACTGAAGCTCTCCTAAAAAGCAAGTTGGTAGGAGACAATTCTTCCTGGGTTTTTTGTACAGGTGGATGTAATGGTGATAAAGTTATATTTTACATATATATAGTCTGTATATAGTAATATCGTCTGTCTTTAATTGATCATGAGTAGTCAGACCTTATCTGAATTTATCTTCACTTCTTCATTTCCATATTTTTCCATGGGCTCTGCTGTTTTAAAATTTCTATAAATAGCAGCCTCCACCTGTAGATTTTTCAAATAGTGTCTGCAAAAATATTAAATTCAGGGTTTTTTTCTGGATCTCAGTATCTTTGGCTAAAATACAAGCTGTTTTTTTTCTTGTGGGCCATCTATATTGTCTATTTAGTAGACTTGTTTAGAAATAAATATTTAACTATTTTTCCACATAAGAGTGCACTACTATCTTGCTTCTATTTTACTTTAGATTCTCTCAACCTGCTTTAATGGACATGCCTCTAAAAGGGTTCAAAACTCCTAATATTTGCAGATATAAAATCGATGCCAAAAATCACCAAAAGTATCACCTATTCATTTTAAATAACCTCTCAAGCAAAAGTAAGCTGATTTAAAATGCAGGTATGTCATCAGTCTTAGCTAGCTATCCGAATATGTGAAGTACAAAACCAGCTATCTGTTTATCTTTTGGTTATAAGGGAGTGCACAATATCATTCCTGCTTTAAAGATTGACATATATTACAGTTTCTCTAATTGTTTATGTTGTTGTGTATGCTACAGTTTACTACCATACGGAACTACAGAAGCCGCAAGATTTGCTCACCGTGCCTACCTTGATATCTTAATTTTTCTGAGGCACCTTGGTCTCCCCAGTGATGCTTTAGCTTGTCACAAGAGTCCCTTGGCACCTGCCTGACATGCTTCCACACTTTGTGTTAATTACAGTGAAAGACCTACTGGGCCTTTTGGGGCTCTCTTGTATAGAGGCACAGGCGATGTGTTTGAAAAAATTTAATATTTCTGATCTGCCTGTATAACATAAACAGTTTTGTTAATTGTTCCAATACCTTTTTTATCATTCTATAACCTTGCACACTGGACCAGCTGCTACACTCTAAACATATTTACCAGATGTATCATTTATTAGGAAAATTGGGGGGGGGAAGGGGCGGGGAGAAGTCTGTTTTTTTTCTAAAGCCCTGAGAGTAGAAAAGTTGAGCAAATTCTCACAAGAAAGAAAAATAACTGGGATGCCATCTTTACAGGACAGAAAACTGCATGGAGACAGGATAAAGTTATGACGTGTCTTCCTAATCTCACTTGTTTAGAAAGAATAAGCACAGAACAGTAGAACTGGAGTGAACACTGGACATTTTGGTAGACATTCACATCTTTCCTTTGTTTTGGTACATATATGCAAGGCAGGCACACATTTTCTCTCATTTACCTCTGGAAGCCAACCGACATTTCCATGGCTGTTCAGGCTCAGGAATGCACTTGAAGTGAATGTCCCAGTCACATCTACTTACTATTTATTGGCTCCTGTTGTAGTACAGTCTTGAAATTTGCAGACTGGATTTCTTATGGATGAAGTAAAACTAGAAGATGGAGTCCAGGAACATACATTACATGCTCCATCTGGTCATTTAGGATGTGGAACCAAAGCTATTCAGAAGTGAATTCCTCTGAAAACACAGATAATATGGATATGAAGCACCAACTGTTTCACTCTGTAAATCAGCCCTGGTAGCTCCATATTACTTCTTGAAATGAACACAACGTCAGAGTCTTGATTGTTCTTGTGGGAAGAAAAAGATGCTTTCTCTCTGCTTAGAACGAAATGATGAGACCAACATAGCCTTGTTCCTCAGTTCGTTTCTTTCCATGCACATTGACTAGACAAACATACGAACAACTTAAAGTTCAAATGTTAAATTAGCCTGCTGTATAAGCAGGACCATGATCATCTTGCAAACAGAACTTCTTTAGAACTTATGGTAGACTTACCTGATTCTTCTTACTTTATGCAATGACTCTCCTTTGCTTGTTGGAACTTATTTTAAAATTCATATTTAAGATTTTAATCTTGGGTCTTTTTCAGTTCTGTCTCCTATTATGACTGGGTTTTGGCTGTTACCGGTTGCATACTCCCGTAAGTAGTGACTCAGATGCTCAGCTCTCCTACCATATCTTAGAAAGAACTTTGAAAGAAGGAAATCCTTTGCCATTTATGAAAACACCAGCCAGCCCAAAACATCTCTTGATTTTTACAATAGTCCCTGAGGACTAACCAGCTCCCTCCAGAATGGGTTTATGTCTGTATAATATCCAGTACCAGAAAGGTAGAAACTAAACAAACTAAAATTATGCAAAAATAAGGTGAAAAAAATAAAATAAATAAGCAAGAAACTTGAAGTGGAACCACGTTTTTCTCATGAGACTGAAATATATCTTTTAGTATGTCTGCAATAAAGCTTTCAAAAATTCTGTCTGTGATACCATCAACTGCACAAATTAATCCTTGAGAAAAAATAAAACATATCTTGAAGCTAAATACTAGGTGAAGGCTATTATCAGACATTGTAAATGCTAATTGCATCTGGAAGCCTGACTAAAATAATCTAAGAAAATATCATAGAAAAATCAGCACAGCACTGTAGTAGTGTACTTCCTTTTCTACAATAGTTAGAAAAACAACATCAATCACTCATAATCTACAATAGAATTTTTTCTGAAAGATGCAGCCTGTTACACCACCAAGAATGTAGTGCCACTTATTTCTTGGAATAATTAACATTAAAAAAAATAAAAAATGATTGAAATGAGCATGTCCAAGAGCTGACTGTTAATTATTTCAGAAATAACATCAAAGTTCAGGTTGGGACTGAATATCATAGGTCCAGAGAAGGGAAGTGGCTCAGAGAAGGAGACTGTGGAGGCAAAAAGGGGTTGCAGATCTGTACATCACGATTAGCCAAAGGACATATCCAGCACGTAATTTTAGGACCCTTATTTCATAGCATCAAATCAATATAAACTATAGGACCATATTTCAGGCCTTCATTTTCCATTTTAAAGTTATCTTCTCTCCCTAAAAGCTTTAAAAAAAATTTGCAGAAGCCCAGATTAAGGAAGCCAGACCTATATAGTTTAGAAAAATCTGTACTCGTTTTCCCAAGTATGCATTCATATATTGCAAATGTGCTTAACAGAAACAGACTTTGAGCATCCAAGCAGTTCATAATAATACTCCTGAGCAATGTGAACTATCACTTTCCTATAAATGTGGTGTTTAACTCCAAAAACTTGTTGCCAGATGTCTTGCTAACATCACCTCACCAGCAGATTCTAAAAGATGGAAGAGGCTGGTTAGATATTTCCAATTCGAAAGGTCCATGTGGATCGTCTTCTGTGTGTCCAGGACATTTTCCAGATTCTAGAAACCTGAAGTGAATACAGCAAATATTATACTAAAACCCACTCTCTTTGTCTATAAAGGAAAGTTTTTATTTCCTATATTGGAAGTTGACCTTCACTTATATACCAATAGAGATACCTGCTAAAAAATCTGGTAATACACGTAGGCAGGACTGTGTTCTGTTAACCCACCATTAAAGTGAAATCCTGATCATACACTTCTGGTAGGCATGAAACAGCTGAAACTGAAAGGTTTAAGCTACCTCTTCTGGACAGTATTCTATGATAAGAGCTCCTCACCTTCACACATTCATAAAATACATCTATATCATGCCAAGAGACTCATATCTTAAATGATACCAGAAAGAAACAACATGCACAGAAATTAACTTTCACCAGTAGGTTGCCATCAGTGCCTTTCTCACACATACTGCTCAATAAGGCACTGTGTATTCACCAGTGTTGTCACCCTGCTAGGTCTGATGTATTAATCAGTTCTTAAGGCTAGATGAATTTAAATGTCTATGATACAACACAGTCCTTCTGGCCTGGGCTGATATTCCCCCATAACTGAGAGAGCCCTGTTGGTTTCGCAGGAAGCCACTGCAAAGATTATTTTTAGAACTTACTACTTTGACCGTTTTATTAGTGTGTGAACATTTCTCCACTGACTCCTACTCCTTTATGGTGTTGAGCTAAAAATTCCACAAATTCGTTCAATGAGTCTCATAGCTACCTTATCTACTCGCTACCCACATATTCGACTTGGAAAAGCTGACTTGTTTCTGACTGACTTGAGATTTCTGCCACTCTCAAACCCTTCACAAATTTTTAAAGTAATTTTGTGCTATCTTATGCCTACCGTCATAGAGAGGTGCAGTACATAAATAAGTGTAAACCCTTATCTCTTTCTGTTCTCTCAAATCCCTTCTTAAACACTTATTTAACAAACATATTGGCAAACACATTAACAAACATTATGACATACTTAACAAACTCGACAGCTGTGTATCTTCTACTAATCATGTAAACAATATCCTTAATCATTTTCCTCGTTCCTGCCAGTCTGTCCTTATCAAGTCTTTTGTTCAAACCATACACTCATTAAGGCCAGAACTCCCGTATTTCCCTATATTTGCACATTTGGGGTTGTCTTGAACTCACTCAAGGATTAGTAAATGCTGAAGAATTACCAAACTGTACAATTAATCTTACAGGGCCAGGCTGTAAGAGGGGATGGTTTCAATATTAAGACAAGGGAAATTCCTTAGAATTATTACCTCTCTAAGAAAGTTATAAATATCCTGGCATTTTAGAGGCCAATCCTATCAGCAGCACTGACGTTAAAAAGTTAATAGGTATTAGAATATAGCAACTCTCTTGTAGCAGCTAAAATTCAAACTCGGTAGAAATAACCACTCCTGGGAAATTAACATCAATGCCATTTGAGTCGGGTCTCAGATTGCTGGAACAGTAGATTGTACTTAGAAAGAAATGAGGCATTTCGAATAATCAAGCAATCATTCAGTAACGATGGACTGTTACACTCAAAAGCAGATCCTGACAGACTACAATGACTTGATTAGAAAGGAAGGACAGGACTGGAGATCTCCAGTAAGGAAGCACTGTGAATTGTTAAGATTATTGAAATGATATTTTGAATTCTGTTTTTAAGTGTGTATACATATGTATGCACCTTAGATTATAGAATATTTCAAGACGTGCTGGTGTTAACATGTATTGTGTAACTGTAAGAGTTTGAAACAAGAAGGATACCAATTATGTTTGTGTCATCTAGCTTAATTTTCTCCTCCCTGCCTTTCCACCTTTTTCTTCATCCTTTCTGACTTCGCATCTTCGCTCTTCTGTATTGCACCTAGCTGCAAAGTAGTGATTTATTTTCTTTTATTATAATTGCATACTAAGATTGCTCAGATGCTGAGCAGTCACATCTCTATGCTAAAGTAGTAATGTTAAATTCTTATTATTTTTTATCTCCATTTTTATGTTGTCATTAAAAAGTAAAAAAACCCAAACAAAAAAACCCAAAACAAACAGAAATACTGTCTTTTAAGATGTTTTGTAGAAAGAACATCCCTTATTTGTGCAAGCCATTGCCAGGGTAAGTAAGGGGAAAACCCAAACAAAAAAACCCAATATTAAATTACTGGACCGGGTTTTTTGTCAAAATAGGGACAGAGCCACAGGTTCTTTTGATTTGACAAAGCATGAAATTTTTGATACAGCAAGTAATTAAGGATTCAGAAGCAAGTTAGAAAATGAATGACAGGACTCTCTAAGATCTTCTCAGTGCCAACTGTAAATCCCTCCCAGTTAAGCACAATACATTTCAGTTTAAATATATATTTAATGTACTTAAGACTGCACTTAAGACTACCACTTACAGATGTTCCTCAGCACTTTTTAAATGTTTTTCTGAAGGTGGGTCCAAATGAATCCTATGCTGTGGAAAACCCCTTCAGGAACAGAGAATTTTGACCTGTAAGCCCACCTGAAACACCAGCTGAAAAACATTACCTTATTAGAGCCAACTTCTTTTCTGAGTTATTTTCCTGGAGACAGAATTAAGTCAGTTTCATGTGGGATTTCTCAAAGATTTATTTCAAGGAGAGCTGGCTGATAGTTTACCATTCTCCACATATTGACATTTCAATACCAAAAGGAGAGAAAATAAAGTTGCTAGGTGACAGCAGTATATTTACTAGAAGTCTGCAAAAACTGGAAACACTCTGTACAAAATTTTCTATTTCTTCTTTTACTTGTAATTGGTGTTTGCAGAAACACAAAAGATGAAAACCTAGAAAGTTCCATGGCATGCACATTTTTTAATGAAGCTTCCTTTCAGGGAAACAAAATGGCAAATTATTGGAATCATTTCTAGAAAGGGAGGCAGGGATGTCAAAAAGCTGGTTAGGTGCATTACCACCAGTAACACAATCAGGGGGAAGGTAAGACGTTGTGAGGGGCAAGTGATCAGCCAAGATGTTTGTTTGCTTATGAAATGAGACAGTTTAAGGGCCTCTTAGATAGAGAAAGGGTAAGATGGCTGCGTTGGACTTACCTTACAGAGAAACGTGTGATGCCAGAGAACTGAATTGTTCTTTCAGAGGTAAGCGGTCCTAGAACTTCTAAGGGCTCCTTTGGAAAGCTGGCTATATTTACCATGTTGCCTGCAGAAAGCAAGTATTTACAGTGACTGGTTCAAATCACAAAGAACATTTTAAAACGTTTTCCTTGAACAAGAATATATATAGTTAATTTTGGGTCAGTCTATTTTTAGTGGTTAAAAGGCAGAATGGTTATTAAGAATGGAATTGGTTCATAACTTAGACTTTAATTTGTAAGGTTGGTTAGGTTACTACCTAAAGAAAAGCTCAGTAACCTTAATATTCAGTGGTTACTGCGATTATTAAAGAAAAATACATTATTAATCTTATCAAAGTCAGAGGAAGTCATTTTAGCTTTGTCTTAGGTCTCAGAGAATGTTTTCCTGAAGGAAAGAGGGTGACGTATCGAAAGAAAGGAACTAGTCTTGTGCCTTTATGGAAATTTCTATGACTTTATTTGCCTCCAAATGTAACAATTATCTAACTCAAAAGAAGCAGAATGGAAGTAGTTACATATTCCTTTTAAGCAAGCATACAGAAGGCTAGACAGGAGCAATTTACAGAAAAGAACACTGTTTGCCTTTTTTTATTGCTTGCAAAATGCCAGGAGAGTTACGAAGTAATAGCATTTACTAAAAAAAAAAAAGAGAATAGGAAATAAAAGAAATGTATTGCCTCAGAAAAGGCCCAATTTAAAAGCCTTCACCTTTTCATCCTGATCCATGAGCCTTCTGTATGCTTTAGCACTGCAAAACTTGTATGTATTTATTTATATATTTATTTAAGAGAGCTGGGGTATTTTTTAGCTTTTAAAATTTGTATGGCAAGGTTTTTAGTTTTCTTTTCTTTTTTTTTTTTTTTTTTTTAATTGATTTGAGTTTTCACATCCAGGGAAGACAGGCTTTGTCATGTGTACATTTGAGGCTATTTTTCATGGAAATTTCTACAACACTTAAATATTTTTCCATGGTTCAGTGACCTCTTTGGTACTTCTTTGACTAAAAGCTCATTTCTCTTTCAAACGTTCACTGTTGTTTATGAAGTGGTGTAAACAGGGTTTCTACAATTTGACAGCCTGAAGAGGGAAAAAAAAATAGAAAAAAAAATTTCCATTCAAACTATCTTTGTTTGCTAGAAAAAAAACTTTAATTCCACCTTTTAAAAGTTCCAACACATTCATTATTGTGTTTTGCAAGCTGGGGGTTTGGGAAGAATTGGAGTGTCAATAGATTGCAAAATCCATTTCTCATGATGGTGCCAGCAAATATTGAACATTCTTACCTGAAAAAGACACAACTTTCTGAGATTTACCTTACTTTTAACACAGGAGTAGCTTATGTTTACTGAAAACAGAGGCTAAATAAAGTAATACGATATGTGCTGGCAAGGAAACAGCAAGAGTAATATGTTCATGTTCCTCTCGGGTCCATAAAATCTCATTCAAGGAATGAGCAGGCCTCTGGCTCAGATTCCTAAACCTCTTTTGAGCATTTCCCATCTCTAGTATCTCTATTGGCTCGATGACTGAGTTCTTCCCACCCCGTTGTGCAAGGAGATGCAGGGCTGGAGCAAGCTCTCTGACCGATGCCGTCCACGTCCTTAGTCCATAACCAACATCTCTATGTTGCCTCTTTTTCCTGTCCCCTAGTGTGTATGGGATCCTGAGCACAGAGGTGCTGGAGACTCCCATTTCCCCAAAACCAACACAACTATGATGTGCCCCGTGGCAGCGAGCAGCTGCAGCAGGCAAGGCTTTGAGCCAGGAGCTGCTGCCACACCTCGCCTCCTTTGATCTCCCAGGCTTTCCACCTTCTCCTCTACCAGACGTGGCTTGTTGGTAGGGCTCAAAATCTGCCCGCCAGCTGCACCTGGCCCATCAAGGCGGCCTGGGGAGGAGATGCTGCTGCTGCTGCTGCTGTGCTGCAGATGGGGAAGGGGTTTCTGCCAACCAGGGCCTCCTGGTTGGAGGAGCTGGGATGAGCCCGTTCCGTGGGCTGCCGCTTTGAACTCCCATCGCCTCGCTGCCTCCCACATCTGGAGCCTGAGGTGAAGGAAGATGAAAGCGGGCTGGGGAGTGCAGGGGCTTGTGAGGCACGTCGGGAATGCTGGCAGCCTGCGAGGAGGGCTCACGACTTGGCCATTCCCCAGCCAAGGCTGCTGCAGCTCAGGGTTCAAGGGAAGATTCCTTAGGCCGGTGTGTTGCACATTACCAGGGATGCATTTGATGTATGCTGGAGTGTTTGTACATAAACCAAAGGTTGTTAATAGGTGTTTGCATTTAATTATTACAATCAGTGACTCTGATAATATTCAAGGATCATGCCTGCATCAATTAGAACAGTTTTTCCGAGATACCGGTGATGCTCAAATGCTGTAAAAGTCAAAAGCATTTAACACTTCCAAAACTCACTCGATAACTTACCCGCTGTATGTTCCCATTGACTTCTGCAAGCTTTGAATCAAGCCTTTAAAACATCAAAAGGAAGAAAAAAGGAGGAAAATTTCCAACAAAACCTGCTTTCCAATTCTGCTAGGCTTTGTAGTAAATCTATTAAAAGAAAGGGCAAGTCAATGTGAAACGCACCACCTGGCCTGTTCCGCTAAAGATTTGACTGGTCTCTCCAGCTCAGGCAAGCCTGTAAGCGTGAGTGTTACCCTCATTGTGTTCAGCGAAACTCAAGCACTTGCCAGACTGATTTTTTCTAAATAAGGTTGATTTTTCTGAATGGAAACCTTCAGGCACACATTGTGCATTAGTATTAAAGCATAAATTATAACGTGTATTTTTCTCTGACCCGTGAACTTTATTGCTTCTATGGTTTGTGACATCCTAACAGTCCCTGAATGTTAGTGTTAGAGGAGGGAGAGAAAACAGATTTTGCAAATATATTATAGTGTAAATCTTAGTCTCCCTGGTCTTTTTAGAATAACAAAAATATTTAGAATTTAGAATAACAAAAATATTTAGAATAACAAAAATATTCTTTTTAGAATAACAAACAACTATACATAATTAATTGTAATTTTGCTAGAAGTGACATTATCACCATACTCATAAATACCCACAAGGCAAGGAGTGTCCCAGAGGGAGATAACTTTCTTTCAATAGTGTGATAAAATGTTCTCATCACAGGCAGTATTTATTGCCTGTGTCTCTTGAGGGATGATTAAAACAGGAGAAGAGCAAATAAGCAGACACAAAGCATCCCCACTATGCTTGTTTCACAGCCTTGCTTCTGTTTGTTTAAAATGTGGTATATTAATATGGGATCTGAGAACAATTATTTTTCCTAGTTCTCCTTTGTTATTGTTTTTCTGTTGTTCTGATGGAGCAAAATGACTGAAGAAATAACCAGAACCTTAATCTCCTTTAGAAACTCCTTCTGCGCTAAGCTATGTCCTGCCATAATAAGCTACACACAATCTCATGAATCATCACCTGGTTTCCTTTAACCAGCTTTCATGCCGCTTTCTTTGTGAGTACAAACAGATTCCATTTTCCTACAGGCTAATCCATCAGAAATTAAAATGAAATAATTACAGTGGAATATTTTATATATTATTTACTTAGCTTGTTAAAGAAAGAATAACAATTATGGTACAGTCAATTTTTTAATGTGAACAAAAGGCCTTTTTTGATTTATCGTTGGTCTTTTAGAAGGGTAGGTGACATTCCCTGCAACACTGACTTCAGCTCATAATCCCTTTTTGGCAAACCAAGGAGAATTAGAGGTTGAACAATTTTCACAGTTAGGCACTCTGCTAGGATGAAACACTGTGGATAGGTTCGCTTCAGCCAAATTGGTGAAAACCTCTCCTTGCCAATTTTTCCTTTGTTTTTTGAAGTTGGCCTCTCAGCATAAATTTGATTCATACCACCTAAAAATAAGTCTGGTTTCTGCAAAGCAGAAAGCTTGTCTGTGTTGTCATGGTATCAGTATTTCCATTTTTATGTTCAGAGATAACGTAAGATCCTAAAATGAACTTTAGTTTCTTCCTTCTTTATTAGAAGACCTTGGGACTTTGCTTTTTTTTTCTTTCTTTCTCTTTTTCCTTAATGTAGACATCTTTTTGCATTCACCATGTAAGAAATTGTTAAATATCTTTTTTTATGATATTGTTTAAAACATCTATGATTACCATCAGTTAGTTGCTTCAGAAAATGTGATGTAAAGTTGTATAGAAGGAGTGAAATACCACTGGCCGTGAAAATCTGACAGTAGACTGAAGATTCATTGAGCTCCAGTGCCAGCATGAATTAAATGGCCCCTCAAATGAAAGCAATGATAAACTATACCACTCTTCACAGTATTACAGTATTTTAGGAACTGCAGTACTTAGTCATACGATGCTGAAATTTGAAATGTTAGCTTTAACTTACTAAAGTTGGAAATTAATTTGTGTTTTGATGTAACATTTAGTACCCTTTCTATAGTGTTTATAGTTAATGTTTCAGCTAATTTCTGGCTAACAGGGAATCATTAGAAAACCATTTTAATATTAGTGAACTATATAAACTGGAAAAGGAAAGAACAAGAGAAAAATATCTTGTCAAGTAAAATTATGTATCAGAGGAAAAAAAAATTGAGTTCAAAATATTCAGGGCCACTTCAGATTAATTTTTCAAGATTCCGGTAAAGATCTAATTAAGTCTAGATGTCTGCTTTGGGCTGTAAACTTGATATCAGAATTCTTTCACCATCATTACTACCAGCCAATGATGAGGAGATAAAAACACATTTAGATAAAGGAAGGCATCAAGTGTGTACTTCAGAACTCCAAGATAAATTTGTGTTTGGTTTACAATTTTGCTTACATTGAAGGTCTTACCGTTTATACTTCCTTCAGCACCATAATTAATTTTCCAACAGTGATAATATGGTAATCATTTTATATTCTTCAGTTTTTCCCATCATTTCAGAAGAGTAAAAAAGTGACAACTCCATAAAACTCAGTTCAATGGAATTTACTTCTAATAGTAAATTCCTTAATTCCTGCAGTCTTTAAAATTCATGGCAAAAAATCATTTCCTCCCTGGTTTTGTCAAACTATAAATATTTTGGAATACACACTATATGGCAGTGATTATATACGTTATGATTCATGATACCCTTGAATTTAAGCATTAAATAGAAACTTTTTTTTTAAACTCAAACCTTTGAGAAACCCACCAACAAACAAGGTAGTTGTGGTGCAAGAAGTGCTGCAACTTAAAAAATAATTTAATTTTCTGTGCGTAATTTGAGGAATATGACTAAACTTGTAAATACTTAATGATAATTTAACTCCAGAATGAGCTAACATCTGCTCAGTTTTAGGTGAAAGAAAGTAATGTAGATTATTTATATTATTTTTCTTTCTTGTTTTTTTTTTTCTTTTTTTTCCTAAGCGATGGGAATCTTTCATAATAAAATCTTACTTTTCCCTTAACAGCAACATCAGTTTAACTACTAACTCCTCTAATTATTTGATAGGACAAATATTATAAAATTGTGATTCAGATTCTATTTTTTTTCATTAGTGTTTGATTTCAAGCTATCATTGACATTAACCTCTGATATCAGTGCTATTTTAGTATAAAAACTCTCATCCATGTGTCTAGAAATGAAAATTATTCATGAGAATTCATTAAAAAAAAAAAAAGAAGTTTTATTTATTATTAAAAGAAGCAGTTAACACTTCTCTTCAAATTTCCATGGTCCCTTATCCAAAATAAATATTTTTAATAGGCTTGTAGTTGTTTTGGTTTTACTATCTCTAGAAACGAAAGATGTGTGCACCAAAATTCAATTAAGAAAAGTCCTAACTCGTAACATGCATAGTTAGCATTGATCACTACAATTTCATTATCAAATGACCTGTTGTCAATGACTGGGAGAGGGAAATTCTTATAAATATAACTGGACTCAAATTAAATTAGGAAAAGGATAAAGGTTTTTTGTGCTATGAGACAGGACTCCCACTATGAAGAAACAGAATGGTCACAAAATGAAAAAGACATGAAAAAGAAACCCATAATCCTTACAATTAGAATGATTAAAAATGTACCTAGACTATGAACTTTATTTTTACAAAAGTTTGGATTTAAGCCAAGGTTTCTAACCTAATATGCAAGCTTCAAGGATCTTGGATTCTAGGATTTGTTTCAGTCTTTTAATTTTGAATTACTTTTTGGATGAGTAAGTTTTCCATGTTTCCTTGCAATATAAACTAAACCATAATGAACTGTACCATGTAATTTGAAGCTGCTAGTCAGGTGTCATTATATCCCAAAGATTTTAAATTATGGTAGAAGTACTACCAAGTTATCTTTTCTACTTCATTTTACAACTAATAGCCTTGTAAGCAGGCAGTTGACCCGTTCTCTGTATCTCCTCAACTAGGTAACAGTGACACAAATCAATGTCACCTGCATGGGTAGGTGGCATATTCTACTTGCTATTGTAGAATTGCTCCTCCTTTATCCTGGAAGATGTTTAGGATTTGTCTTTGATTTGTGAGAAACAAGACCGTTTCTAAAATCACGAAACTTCCTACAAGATCGGGAGACTATTGGCTGTCCGATGATATCCTAAATAGTCTTTCATCATCCCAAGTGTTAAAGGACCATGACAGACCTAATTCTTCACTCAACTTTCAGTCAAAACACATTCATAAAGAGAGAATATGAGAATCATCAGAGACAAAATAAATATTTTGAAGCAAGTTTTTGAAAAGAGTGTGGTAAGGTAGTCATATGGAAAAATAAGACTAAATAATTACAGAATCACAGAATGAAGAGAGGTTGGAAGGGGCCTCTGGAGATCATCTAGTCCAACTACCCTGCCAAAGCAGGTCTATCTACCCAGAACAGGTTGCATATGAACTTGTCCAGGTGGGTTTTGAACATCTCTAGAGACGGAGATTCCACCACCTCTCTGGGCAGCCTCTTCCAGGGCTCTGTCACCCTCAAAGGAAAGAAGTTCTTCCTTATGTTTAGATGGAATTTTGTATGTTCAAGTTTGTGTCTGTTATCTCTTGTCCTGTTACTAGGCACCATTGAAAAAAGGCTGGCCCCATCCCTTGACAACCACCCTTTAAGTATTCATAGCTGTTGCAAATTTTTAGGTCAGACTGACTTCAGGCTGCACTATTTTTTTTCTTTTATTTTTTTAAATAAGATTTTTGTTCCAAAATACTCTTTCACCTTTTATTTTTTGTGGACCTATCTGATTTTTGTACGTTTTGAGGACTAGCCTTACACGCAGGAATGCTCCTGATGTCCAAGCACAACAGAACTAGCTTTGTAATATGAGTTTACAAAAAGGCTGGCCACTGCAATCCAGACCTAAAGGGGACTAAGACATAATGGAGAAGTTGCAAAATGACACTCAACGTACAACAGACACAAGAGACGTGATGGAAAGGACAGATTTCCAGTTGTGTGAAGGTGGAAGTTGTCCCAGTTTGTGCTGTGACCATACAAGATGGGATAATTCCATTACAATAAGAAACAAGTACTGCTTTGAGCAAATCCTGAAGGAACTTTTGAAAAAAGTTTGCTTTTTTCCTGTCTTCCCTTCTTTTAATTCTCAGATTTACAGTCCTAACAGTTGCTTTTGTGTAGATTGAATTTTAGATGATGTTATTTTTCAAGTTACAGGACACCGACAACACATAAAAAAATTTTCTACGTTACTGACACAAACTTGCTGCACAAATAGAAAGTTCTGAGTTTTTGTATGTCCCCTCCTGTAAATCCTGGATTTAGTTTTCAGGTATTTTTCAGGTTTTGGTGTGGGGTTTTTTCACTGTTAAACTGGTCTTGACTTAACTTTATAAAAAAGAATTTTCAAAGTCCTTTTAGCACATTGTAAGTTCTCTTCAAAGTATATTCCCTATATAAGTATATTAAAAATACAATACTTGATTGTGAGAACTTTCACGCCAAGTTCCAGTCTGGAGTGAATTTTACAGCTAAGTTATAAACCTCAGAAAATACAAGTTTATAATGGAAATGCTGACAGGCTTCTAACTCTGCCCACTGAACTGCTGCTGCAATGATTTTCTGTGCTGCATAAAGGCCACTTCAAACTTTTCTATTTTCCCCTTATAAAGACAACAGGACTCATTTTAAAAGGTGGAACATTTGAACAAAAATAGAGTTGTTCTTATAGTATCCTACCACAAAATTAAATTCAGTTTATTCAGCTATTAATTTCTTCCTCATAATCTTGTTACCCTTCTTTCTGAGCACTGTATTTTGGCAATAGGCAAAGCAAAGTCTTTACTGATGGAACAGAATACCGTGGATAATCAGGACTATCAATGGATGTCCTAAGACATAAACTTACTGTATGATCCCAAAGACCAATCAGTGTTCCTTTTACAACTAGTCTGATAAAACCATCTTGCAGAATTTTTCATTTTTTTAAAAAATTTGATCTAGTGTAGAGGCAAGCAGTTTTATATCAGAGTACATGATATATTTTTGCTTTTTTTCTTACAGAAAGGATCATAAATAAAGAGTTGGAGAATCTCTGATAGTAAAAGCAATGATACCTCAACAGTAAGTTTAACTAATTTCAAGAGCATTCATTAAATTCCTGTAGTTTTGGTGTTTTTTACATTTTCTTTAGAACATAAAATATTTATAAGGGGCATGCAGAGGTTTAATGTGCAAGGCCTGGAAATTTTCAGTTTCACACTATTTTGTTAATCTGAGAATCTACTTAATATCTAAACTCCATAGCTGGTTCCTGAGTACAAGCTTTATCAATTTTAATTTTCTGGAGCATCATATGTGCTACATAAACCAGCATTAGACATACTAAATCAAGCTAGAATACCCTGGAATGTAATTTTCCAAACCACTTATTAAAATCTGCTTTATGAAATATATAGGATATATAATTTCTGTAGACTCAGATTGAAGTTGTAATAAGTAATTCTAGCCTTTCCTTTTTTCCCCGTGAATTAATCTTTAAGTTTACCCATGTGATGGCTACAAATATTTTAGATTTTATAGAGCAGATGCACATTGCATCAATGCCTTTGATCAGCATGAGAGGCTAGGAAAGATTTTCATCGTCAGTCATATATCTATAAGTATAATCATCTTACATGCATTAACTTGTTTATAAATATAAAATAGCACAAAATGTTAGAACATTAATTTATTATTTGATTTTAAAATGGATTTAATTTAGATGACAAAAAGGTTTCTGTAAACATCTTTTATCACCCAACATACTAAGCAGCTTTCAAATCAGACTTGTAAGATTCATTCATGCTGAATGAATATACCATAATACATCACCAAATGTGAAAGCAGTGATGAAAATATGTGATGTTTTCAGAATAGCTCACCATGAATCTACTGTTCCAGTTAAAATCTGTATCAAAGAATCACAGAATGATATGGGGTTGGAAGGGATGTCCGGAGATCATCTGCCAAAACAGGTCCACCTAGAGCAGGTTGCACAGGAACATGTCCAGGCAGGTTTTCAATGTCTCCAGAGATGAAGACTCTAACACCTCTCTGGGCAGCCTCTTTCAGGGCTCTGCCACCCTCAAAGGAAAGAAGTTCCTCCCCATGTTTAGATGAAACTTCCTATTGAATATAAGTCTATGCCCATTTTCTCTTTTCCTGTCACTGGGCAGCACTGAAGAAAGACTGGCCTCATCTTCTTAACACCCACCCTTTAAGTATTTATAGGCGTTGATCAGATTCCCCCCACAGTGTTCTATTCTTCAGACTAAAAAGACCCAAGTCCCTCAGCCTTTGCTAATAAGAGAGATATTCTAGTCCCCTAATCATCTTTGTAGCTCTTTGCTGTACCTTCTCCAGCAGTTCTCCATCCTTCTTGAACTGGGGAGCACAGAACTGGACGCACTACTCCAGATGGAGCCTCATCAGGGCAGAGCGGAGGGGGAGGGTAATCTCCCTGCCACACTCTTGGTGCACCTCAGGATGTAGTTGGCCTTCTTGGTCACAAGGGCACATTGCTGGCTCATGGGCATCCTGTTGTCCACCAGGACTCCCAGGTCTTTTTCCACAGAACTGCTCTCCAGCAGGTTAGCCCCCAACCTGTACTGGTGCAGGGAGTACTTCCTCCCCAGGTGCAGCACCCTACACTTGCCCTTGTTGAATTCCATCAGGTTCCTCCTTGCCCAACTATACAGGCTGATTTGTGTCTTATCAGTCAGATTCATAATCTTTGTAACACTAAATTTGATAGAATCACAGATAGGCTGGTGCTACAGACTTTTTAAAATGTTTCCCTTCATTTCTTGACTTACTAACAGGCGTGGAAATCATTTCACTGCACCACATGGATCCTATTCTATGAGTATGATATAAATAATAACATGGGATGGTAAGACGTGTGACATAAGACATCTGAAAGTTTGGTAAATACTTTTTATGATATCTCTGTGATGTAAAATTTGACTGGTTTTCCAAGCATACTTTTTACTTAATTCTCATCGATTCTTTTATTTCATTGCAATTTGGCTTCAGAATTAGGCCTGCAGTTTTTGCAAATTCTTTATTCCAAAGAGAAATATTCTAAAGCGTTACTTTACTAAGAATTTTTAAGGGAATTTTTTTACTAACCAGTATCACTAAAAAAGGAAAAAGAAAAAGTTGCTTGATTGCTCAGCTACAAGCAACTCTTGATCTGGGTTTCTTTCCAGTTGTCTTCTAATTTGTCTTTTTTATGACACTATGGAATTCAGCAGGGGAAGGATTAATCTCTCTTTTTTTTTTTTTTTTTTTTTTTTTTTNTTTTTTTTTTTTTAGTTCAAGAATCAGGAGAATTTTTTTATATCATTGTTTGGAACTAGAGCTAGAAAACAACATAGTGTAAGTGTTGTTCTTGTATAAATGTCATTTTCAAAGTTCGTATTAGACTAAAACAAGTGCCTTTTTTCTGCAAAGAAAAATCCACTATCTTGAGTAGCTCAAAATTTCTCATGAGTTTAGAAAAATCTTCATAATTATTGCTCAAATGTTTATTCAAGATGTAAGTTTCTTCTAGTTGAGTTCTTAGTTCTGGAACTTCCCTTTCTACATTTTCTGTTAATAGAGTGAGGTTAATCTAGGAACTGGTTGCTGGTAATCACACGATCCTGTCTTCAAGAACAGCAGAGAAAATGGCAACTTGCCAGGAACTGGAGAGCTCTGTTAATATTTCCTCAAGGATTTCCTCCATGACTGTGGGCAAATTTGTTTCCCAGTTCCTTATGGAGTTCCTCTTTACAAATACCAACCAGCATGGTTGTTTGCATGGCTTATCTCAGGCTGCATGGGCACATCTGTGTGGTCAGATACAAATTGCCGTATTCCCTTGTTGTGAGCCAGCCTCCTGCTTGAAACTTTTAAGGACCTGTTGCTGAACTGCTGCTGGGGAAGGAATCTTTGGGAGAGACCGATTTTCATGGTTTGGGGACCTATCCTGGCCTGTGCTCTACAGAAAGAGGTCTAGGGTACGTCTGCTCTCATCTCGCATCATACAAATCCTTCAGGTCACAGAAGGTGGGCTGGTCCTGTTCCTTCCTCTGAAAGACAACTAACATAAATGCAGTTTCAACAGTCAAATTTACTAGGTAGCATGTTGATTACTTTGGCTGCCAATTTATTTTTATTGCTAATTTTTACTTCTGGATGCCTTCTAAAGTTTCTGAGAAAAAAATAATTTCAGTGAACTTATTCTGTTCATCGTGACAGTTTTCTCATCTTATTTAACACCTTATTAAACACATTCCACACTCCCTCACCTATTAGCATAAATTTTATTCACTGTACCAGTACCTGCAGTTCAATTCTGGATTAAATGTGCAGAAAAAATTGTATAATTTTCTTTTATATTGCATTTGGCTTTAAAAAATGGTGAGATTTTTTTATTGCACTTCAAATCAAGAAGATAAAAGTAACAAGTAAATTAACTGGACTCATTCTGAGTATGTGAGAAGGGCTCTGTATTTATGGGGCCCATAAGTAAAGACTATGAATGACTCCTCATTGTTTTCAATTTGCTTTACTTACTGTTTTAGAGGACAGCCATGTTAATTGGATGTCATTAATAATTTTTCGGTTTATGTTCCTTTATTTTCCATCTAATAGAAAACATAACTTCTAATTGGTAATGCTGCTTCCAATCATTCATGAAGGTCTCTCAGGAGAAGTATCCTAGAACAAACCCAATGACACACCTTGTCTTGTAAGAAACTAAAGTTCAATTTTGTTTAGTAGTACCAGCTTATCACCATCTTTTAGACTTCCACCAGAGTGATGATGCTTGATGATGATGCTTCAATGGTGAGTGCTTCTTCTACTTCTCTTTGCATTCTTCATCTGACAACATGCAAGCTTTAGCATTGATTTGACCAGTGTTCACTGCTTAGAAACCAACCTTTTGTGAGCACTATTGTTAAACCCACCCCCACAATCAAGCCTGAGACATCTCAGAAGACAGTGCAGTCTCATTTGCCCTGCCATCATCACAGCACTGATGACCATGAAAGTCTTCTGTAATGCATCATGTTCAAATTGCTTGGGGGCTCTTCTAAATTCCTCCAGCTTATGGCAACAATAAACTTCTGAAAATCTGGCCTTGCTACCACAAACTTCTTCAGCATACTTCTTTTTAAAAAAAAACCTATGCCTGTTATTTGGGTTACTTTAGCTGCCTTCTTGGATTTTGCTACTCAAAGATTAGATGGTTTGTCATCAAGTATGTAATATGTGGCCCCAGAACACTTGAAAATCAAATACTAGGTTTTCATGTGAGAAAACTGGTGGTTTCAGTACCAGGCTTTTAGTTTCCATCCTTTATTTTAAATCTTCCCTCAAGTACAGTGTTTGTCACTGTTAGCTAAACTTGAAATATTCAGATATCCCCTGAATATCAGCCAAACAGTTTGAATATGCATATAACTTTTATACTAATATGGTCCCAGGACAATGCTGTGCAAGTGACACCAGCTCTAAAGTGCTGAGCCTACCCTTTCCATTTGTACTGCAGAGTCATTGAGTCTTATTTTTAAGGGTTTGGGTGTTGTTTTTATTTGGATCAGTATTGAAGAAACAGAGCTCTGCATCTGAAAATATTTGTCTTTTTGTTGTGATGGGCTGCAAAAAATGGCTGAGAAATGATCAGAGATTTTTCATGCAATAATTACTGTTTTCTCCACATCTTTAAATTATGATTGCATGCACACATTTCTTATGCTCAAAGAAAAAATGTTACCAGGAGATATCAATTTACTTTTCTGAGTCTGTAGGATCAAGGCAGAGAAATGAAATTGTAAACAAGCTGCACTGTTGTCATGAGGGTTTCCTAATGCTTTCATGGCATGTGTGGAACTCCTCAAAGGTGAGCATGGTCTGCTGCTAATCAAAAGGTATTGGTAGGTATAAAAGAAACTAGTCTGCTTCCTACTGCAAATCCCAAAAGAAAGGGTTTTTAATGAGCTCTTAGTTCAGAGATAAGTTTGCTATACTGCCTAACAGTTTATTTGTCTGACATTCCCAGTTACTTCTCATAGCAATGCACTCCTGATGAAGTCTGGATGTGCTTCTCTCTCCTTTATACCTCCTTCTTTAGATAAAGTCCTGCCATGAAAATGGAAGTGAACAACTTTTGCTTTCATATGGCACCCAGTTTGGGGCAGGACAATGTGTGGGCACCCCTTGAATCTGTGGCAGGATTAACCTGGGCTCCAAACCAGCTACCTAGTTTATATCTGGGAGACATGTTCCTCCTGTGTTCCCCTACTCATTCATCTCTGGATATTTTTGTTTCCCTTTCCAACATCAATCATATGCATATCTCTCTTCATATAAGTAGTTGGGCACAATAGTATTCAACTGCACATATCAAATGGAGACAAATTTTGTGTTCTACTTTTTCTGACAGGGATCTTGCCAAAAATCTTCTGTGATATAAGGTATTCTAAGTTCTTCTAGAAGCATTTCCTACATCTTAGAGATATTTGAAGATACTGGCCTTAGGTTTCAGGAGTTGTTCTGCATGGAAAGATTGATAAAAGTGTGGTTTATTTCTGCAAGTTTTGTGAAACTACTCCAGCATATGACAATAACTCTGTGTGCAAGTTAGCAGTGATCTTTGGAGTTCAGGTAAAGAGGATATTATTTAATGAATAGTAGAAATGTTAAAAGTTTCTTCAGACTTATGTCTCTGAGGGATGCATGGGAATAAGCAGCATGATATTAATCTGCAGGGACTAATTGTTACGATGCTTGAGGATGCATCCACACAGCTTCCCCCAGCCAGTAAGTGTATGAGGTCTTTCAAGTTATATGATGGTCCAATAATTTTAATCTACATTTCCTCAGTTCTTTTTAATAACTGATTGCAATTTAAACTCCATTCTACTGATTCACTGTAGCAGCAGTGTTTTGATCTTCATTTAATTGCCTAACTTTTCTTATGTTTCATTCTTGGCACATACCAGTGTAAATCACTCTTCGCCTTCCTTCATACAAACATTCTTCCACCACTGGCATTTAAGATCACTATTCTCTTATCTAAATTCTTTCTGAAGACTCATGTAAATCCCAAAGAAAAAAGAAAAGAACTCATCAAACAATTTTGAAGTGTAATTAGTGCTGATCTATCCATTTTTCCCTCTTCCACTCCTCTTTTTCTTTGTCCAGAGTATTAATACTCCCCTCACCGTGGCTAATTCATCACATTAGTTTCAGTCATCTTTTACGTGTCATGCTAAACAGAGCCTCTTCATCCTTGATAGTATTGTATTTTATATCTATATTTTAAATCTTTACTGTTTCTCCATTACAGATTTCAGTCACACGGTACATAATCCGTTAGTTGAGTTATGCCTCATTTTTCAAGCCATATAAAGTGTCTTCACAGTTTTTTTCATAATAGCTTAAAGTTTCTCTGTTGACCAAAAATGAGCAAAGCTTTTCCTAACAAGGAATTATCATAGGTAAATTGGTTATGCTGGTTGCATTACACGGACTGCAAAAACTCATGACTTTTCTTAAAGCTGATCAGGTATGATCAAAATGATGTTTCTGAAATGTATATGACTTCTGAGTATCTGTCAATTTGACCACACACGTGGCTTTATTACTCAAAGTCTTTCGTATGAACATCATTTATTAGAATTTGGCTGCTCATGAGAATCCAAAAAATGTCTACTCTCAGAAGCACATCTCTGCACATTGCACATGGACATTTTTTGCCTTTGCAACAGTCTTTATCCTTCTGTGTATTAAGTTACAGTCATTTTGTGAATATAGATGTGACACATCAGAAGTATTGCAATGCCCATAAGAAAGTTGACAGAATGAACAATTCCATATTTCCAGCATTACTACCACACCCTCTGATGTAAGTGAATGTGAAACATGAAAGATTCTTAGCCAGGAAAGAGATGCATTCACTATTTATTTAGAACGCCAAATAATCCAGCCGTCATTGTAAACCTGACTGATGAGCTAAATAAACAGAGAGGACAAAGTATATTGGAGAAGTTTAAAGAAAAAGGGAAACATACTCTATATTCTCTATAGATATATCTCTATTCACTGCTACAGCAGAGAAAGTAGTATAATGTTATTATATTTTTCTTCAAAAAAATCAACTCACAGTTTTGAACCAACACATATATAACTCAGATTTCCAGAGAAGAAAAAACAGCAGGGGAAAAAAGGGGGGGAAAAACCCCAATCAAACAAGAACAGAAGAACAGAATTAACCATGCAACTGTAGGTTAGGTAGCAAAGCTTGCCTTTAAGGAAGAGGGAAAAAAAAAACCTATAAAATGTGTGACATAAATTTTTCACATTTGCAACTTCCATGAAGTTAGGCTAACAGCAAGGCACACTAGAAATTCTAGAATCTCCAATGTGTTAATGGCAGAAACTACTTTGGGATTCATAATCCATTCCATTACTCCTATAGGTTCCATCCATGAAATAAGACATTGGTGTTTTGTTTTGTTTTGTTTTTTGCTTTAAAATTACCGAGATGAAGAGCATGCTCCATAATTCTGAATTTTGTTGTCACCAAGAGAAAGTATCATAGTGGTAACATGACAGGTAGACAAATGGTACAGATACTTTCACTAACCGTTCCTTAATTTGTTGACAAAAGGGTACATCAGAAATCATTGCGCTCACTCTCAAATTTTCCATACATAAATGGCTGAGCACTAAACTCTGCTAAGAGAACCAAGGACAGACTTTAAGCCTAATTTCTCATCCAACTAGATGAGCACATCTAGAAGAGCAAGAATTTGAGAAATTCACATTTAATAGAGAACTGAATGCTCTTCTGAGATTTGGTCTAGATATTAGAACAATCCAACCCCGTATCATTCTGTGATTCTGTGATCTCTCAGTCTGGAGACTGAAAAGGGAGAGTCAGTTTAGTGTTAATGCTATGATTAAGCACTTGAATACATAACTTTAAACACAGGAGTGTTTGCTTGTGAGTTAAACACTTTACAGCCAACAGGACTGTATGTTTACTTAAATTGATTTGCATATTTGTTAGGCTTTCCAACTAGACTCAGAAAAGTGTGACTAATATGTGTGAAAGACTTTTGCCTTGGGGAGGGGGTTCTCTGTCAATGCTGTTGGAAAACAATTTTCTTCTTTTATATATTTATTTCCAATACATTTAATATTTTCATAACAAAAATACTATGAACTTACCAGTAAACTCCTGGGCATTCTACATGCATGGCTATCATAATAGTTGTAGACTGACCCATCCTGTCAAACGAACATACTCATACACCATTTGCAAATGTTTAATCTAAATATTTAATTGGGATTGCAGATTAGGTTTCATCACTCCTATATGAATTACTAGTATACTAACAACTCATAAGTGTTTGGATATTTATAAAAATGTCCAGTCTCAGAATGCTCATAGATGTATATATTTAGCTAAAATACCATACTCTATTTCTTTGTCAATGATTCAATCATTTAGAAAGAGCAAGCAGCACTGTTACTAAAGTGATAAGCATTGATGTGGTATTGAAGTAACAGACACAAGCAAATTACTTATTTTATGAAAATAGTTGATTGATACCCAGTAGAGATTCACAAATAATGGATACAGCCAAACAAGAGAAACTAAGAAGCCTCAATGATTTGCCATCACAGGTGGACTTCTTACAGAACTAATTGCATGCCTGTAAACAGAAACACAAATAATCCTCAGTTTGTTCCCTAGAACATATAATTTGGGTTCTTTCATTTCTATTCAACTATTTGTGAGTAAAACGTGGCCATTTCATGATTCTGTAAGGGAAAATGGTCATTTTTGCACTGTGTGGTAAAATTGTGGCAAGCTAGCTTGAGATGGCTTGGACTGATACTAGCTTGAGTAACTCTGTCTGAAAATGTGGAGACTAGAGAAATAAACAAGCAAACTAAACAAAATAAATTGTTTTTGCATATCTTTAAAAGACAAAAATAACCCAGTGTTGCAGACAGATGTTATGAGGTTGATTTTTTTTTTGAAAGTAAATATTAATTTTATAGACATATACAAAATACATATGCTGTTTGCTATTTCTGAACACTAGGCAAAGCATCTAAAAAACATTTTATAAAAATCATTATAAAAAGGTTATATTTACTATTTTTTAGAAAGTGAAAATCACGAACATTATTCAGACTCTCACAGTTCTCTTTTCTTCATACTATAGAGAAAACCAGAGAAATAAGTGCAAAATACATATGAGAAACGATGAGCTGAATATAAGATGACATTAATATTCTCTTAAGGTTTTCATTGCTTTTCTAAATATTTCTGAACTCACATAAGAACAATACATTCACCCCAAGACACACAAAGAAAGGATTTTTTAACATTTTGTTTTGACAGGAAGAACATTGCATTGTTTGCTATAGACTAATAATCTGTACTTAGAGACATATGTGCTGGTTTATTGAAGGCAATAAACGTACCTATGCTGATGCTTTAGAGTGCTTAATACTCTCAAGAAAGTCAATATAGAAATATTTCTGCTGTCCCCACAATTGCTGCTCCTTCTAAACTTCCATCCACAATGTCCTGACAAGGAGAACCAGGGTAGTTGTCTTTGAAGAACCATTATTTCTGATTACTTTTCTTGCAGAGGTTGTAGGAAGTGAGAAAGTGTGAGAAAAAAAATATTAAAATAGAAAAAATTCAGAAACAGTACCTTCAGATTGGTTATTTTGCAGCTGCTTGTTGTATGTGTCATTTGTTAAGAACTATATACTTCTGTTATCTTATTTATTGCTACTATTCATCTGGTAATATAGCTTTGTGATTTATGATTTCTGAAGGACAGAAACCCTTATAGGATATGAAACTGTGAGATGTGGGTCCAGGTCCATATCCATACCGTCACTGTATGTCATGTCCATCCTTCTTTTCCCTTTTGCTGCCTTCTGAACTAGCACATGTGTGCACGAGTACACATGAGCACATGCACCCGTATGGCCATCTATGCTTTTGTTCTTTATTACTTTTAATGTGTAAAACCTTGAGAACATAAGTGGCTTTCTGGATCCTCCATTTTTGGCCATACAGGTAGTAATGGCTGTACTCTTAACTTTATATACTTCAAATAAGAGGAAATAATTAAATGCCTTCATATAATTTCTAAGTCTCTACATGGTTACATTATGCAATAATCTTAAAGAAAAAAGAGCAACACAGCCTTCTATATTTTTATATTATAAATATATTTCTTGATGGAGAATTTTATATACACACTACATCTCACATACATTTGACTGACATGTCAGACTGTGTTAACATAATATGAATCTGCTGGAAAAAAAAAAACCAGCATGCTTGCAACAAAAAGTAAAGACGACAGTACCAACTAAATCTCTAATACAGATCACAAGGAGAGAAGCAATGCTTACATGAAGGTACAGAAAAGGCAATCTTAATAATCAATAATAATATGAGAGACAACAGTTAACCTTAGCAGTCAAAAGCACTAATAGAAAGGAGTGGTTTTGGGTTTTTCCATCTATTTTATATATGACTATATAATATTCAAACCAGAGGTATATACAGAGGTTAGCTATTTCATGAGCTAAGTGCCTAATGCTGTTTTAAGGCCTGGAGTTTTAATTATATGGGCCTCGATCTTGCTTAAATACTAACAATGCACCAAACTCACTTTAGAGGAGTTAGATCTTCTGCGTACCCGAGTCCTCCATCCCCCTTCAGTAAAGTTCTGTGCTTGGAAGTTGTGACAAGGATGATTACATCAAAGTCTACATTGAGAAGAAGACTTCTTAAAATAAGGCTATATTGTTCAGAAGTCCTCTGTGGGGGTCTATATTTTCACCTCATCTACATGAGTCTAATGATGTAGGAGAAATCACATTTGAACAGCATCTGGGCTTCTTTTTGACCCATGAAGAATGTAGCAGGATTTGTCACCTACACAGTTGAGTCTTATATTTTGGAGAAAGCAGACAGTAGTGGGGGGAGGAAGAAAAGCCTTTCAAAAACTTATGGTATTCACGTTAATTCTTGGTTTTTTCTTAAACAAGAAAAAGTTAAAGTCAAGCGTCCTTACCTGAAGAACCACTTTCTGGTTTAGCCTTTAATAATGTGATTTAAAATGTGCATATGCTGAACATTATTTGATAGCAAAAATGACACTCCCAAAGACAGTGCAATGAAGTATAAAGGATAAGGCTCGGTAGGGGTTTGTGTCCGCCTTGTGAGCAGCAGATAAAATATCCTTTTCTTGCAAGTGTTCTCATCCTTTCCACTCTGCAGGCCCTTCAGCTATAAAAGCTGCAGTCTGATTTAATAGCTTTTCTTGCAACTGAAAATAAGTGTTTTAAGTCTTTAATATGTGTCTCAGAACTGCTATTTTGTTTCTGTCATTTAGCCGTGTCAAGTTCTTCACATCCTGACAGCAAGACCAAACAGGCGATAGCTTGCCAAGTTTTCCTTTCGTAAGAAGAAAAAAGAATACAATTCTACTGAATACAATTCTATTCCTTGCACCAAAAAAAAAGGAAAAAAACTAAAATCCATCACTGTGGAGAAATGCAAAGGAGAAAAAATGAGCAGGGTTGATACCCCAATGCAAGATGACAAAGAAAGGGTTTCAGTTCCTCTGGTGTGAAATAACCAAAGAAAAATTCTGGAAAGAATATATACATATATTTTTATTATTTTTTTTTTTTTTTTCAGGACCAGCTTTCAATGGTCCTTCATTAACGTTATTTTCCCACACAGCATCCTACTTATGGTGCAGAGTAAAATGTTCACACTTTCTGCTGGAGAAGCAGGAGGACACTTCCCATTAGAATAAATGCCAATAGCTAAAACAGTTGCCAAGGCGTGAGTTTCCTGTGGAGTGTCTCCTTGGTCCTCAGAAGCACCATCCATTTATAAAATGGTCATACTTGAACTAGCAGTCACATATGCACAAAACCAACTCTTAATATTTTTTTTTCTTTGCATTAGTTTTGTAATATAAATTTCCCAAGTTAGATACTGCACATGAAACATGCATATCATGGAACATAAATATCTGTGGTGCTTGAAGCTAACTCTTTTTTGAAAGTCAGTATTTATTTAAACCCTTCTATCTTAGTCTTTCTTCCCTTTTGGAGAAAACACTTAGGAGACAAGAGAGGCTGTGGAACTGCTATTAAGAAACAGAGAAATGGGATGCTCTATTGACAGGTCAGTGACACTCTAGAACCCAACTCCCTCAAATTAGTTGATACAGTAGCTAAGTATACAGTGTATGTACTTAATTATGTGACATACATTAAAAAACCCCAAACAAAACAAACATAAAAGTAGGAACAAATAAATTACATAATTTATATAAATTACAGAAGCATATGTATGTGTGTTTATAGCTAATTATTTCCACAAGAACAATCAACATGGAAATTTAAATATTTCAAAACATTATGAAAAGTTATAAGAATAAATTAAGTAATTCCAAGCAACATTGAAAAGACAAAAAAAATTCAGAAGTATGCATCTTTTTCAAAGGATGATTTTTAGAATGAAATTGGAATTTGTAATTTCATGCTTCACTGCAATTAATCTGGTAATGGTATCTGTTGTAGTTCTTATGACACTAGGACACAGAAAAACCGTATATATTCATATACAGCTCTAATGTGTGCGTCACAGGACCAGATTCAACCAGCAGTAAGAGCTAATTTGGTGAATTCCATCAGGAATATAAATCCAGGTAATTCTATTTTCTTTCTTATACTGCTTTATAATTTGCCTGTTTAAATTGTTGCTTGGGTTATCTGAGCACGGAATTCTTATGCAGTGACAATGGAACTCAGTCTTGTTTGCAGCCAAAATTTAATCCAGGAATATTCTTCCTTGCAGTCCTTACATTGAAGGAAAACTTAATGCCTGGAATCACACTATTACAATCTTAATTTTTGCTCTCCTCTGTGAGAGCAAAATTCTAAACTTCAATTTACACAGAAACTGAATCATATCAGCTTTATGGGAAGAAAAGCAGGAAGGAAATTAAAATAATTGTGCAGTATTTATTAAAATGTAGGCTTATAATTTAGCGCTTGGTTTTATTTTTTTTTCTTTTTGATCATTGATATAATTTTTTTATTCAGCTGATTTGCCCAAATTTCTTCAACACAGCTGCGTGAGGTTTATATTATCAAGTTCCAGATTAAAAAAA